>MEHQ01001636.1:287616-477585 GCA_008828725.1 Saccharina japonica | reverse complement strand
CTGTTGCTTGGTCCTCCGTCCTTGGCTTTTCAGCTCCTTCCGGGTTTTGACCTTGGTAGTATCAGGCCATGCGTCATCTGCTTCGTGAACTGCTTTGTAGTCCAAGAAAGTAAGCACGGGGGCCACCGCGGGAAACGCTTCTGCGGGTCCTGAGTCTGATCCCTGGGTAGCCTGTGCGAATTCGTCTTCAAAGTCGTGGCGCAGGTCGGCCGATCGTGGATGAAGGGGCTCGACGTCCGGGGCCAACACACGAGAGCCAGGACAATAAAGAAGGGGTACTTGTCGCGCTAGGAGAATTATGTCTAAACACAGACAGCGTTGATACGGATGACTAGCTCGTTTAGTCAGGCAACTGCAACACAGCTTGATAAACATAGAGTGGACGCACAATGATGACCCGTGATCACGCGTGCGTGTACGAGAAACGGGTAGACCGGGCACGAGCCGGCAGCGCCCGATGGCCACGGACGTGTGATACGTACCATCACCGACCTAGCTTGTACATGTGCATGCAATAAAGCGCAGGGCGCATTTGGTTGTGAGACACGCCAGCATTACACATATAACGGATATGGATAAAACATATTGAGGAACGCGCAGGCGTGCATATCCGAATGGCTAACGAGCATGCAAGCACGAGCAACGGACAGACAGGGCGCGAGCATGCGGAGCACGAAGACAGCATTCATACATGCACATACGAAGCGCGGAGCACACGTACCTTCATCAAATATACCGACAACGCGCAGGCGTGCATATACAAATGGCGAACGAGCATGCAAACACGGGCAACGGACAGACAGGGCGCGAGCATGCGGAGCACAAAGGCAGCATGCATACGTGCACATACAAAGCGCGGAGCAACTACTTGCATAAAGTATACTGACGCAATAACTAGTGTACGCGAGGATGCACGGCGAGCGAGCACGTAAGCAGGAACGGAAAACAGTGGACAGGCAAGCGGAGCGCGGTGCTGGCAGACATACATGAATGTATACATACATGCGTACATTCCAGCTTCACACATACACTCATACACGTCAGTACGCTTCGAGCATACCTTAGTGCACGTCCGCAAGCTTCGAGCATACATGCATACGCGTCTGGGCATTTGGTCGTGGGTCATGCCGTCGTTCGATTAATATATGAACATGTACGCAAATGATGATGACCGACGAGCGGACGCAATGACGTGCGATGGGCAGACGTGTGAGCCCGAACGGGCATGCATGTGGCATGTCCATGTGTATGTATTCAATAATTATATACTACTTGGTGTACGCCGATCAACTGGGCGTTCAGCCATGACATCCAGCGCTATATAACTTTCTCCGTGTTTCTGAAGCGCCAGGCCAGAGGCTCGAACGCAGAGACCGAAAATAAAAGGAGGACTGGCTGAGAAAGAGCCTTGTTTGCTGCCGCTCAGGGCATGATGTATTATCACTCTGACCCCCCCCCCCTATGCTATGACGACATAATTTGACGTAGTCTAAGCAATAATGGCAGAGTGTGCTCGACCGTGGTCCAACGTTGGCAATACGGGTAGTTATATCTACGGCGCTGTTATCTAGCGTAGAAATATGCACTGTTTACTTCTAAAGGTTGTACGAGTACCTGATAATAATTACCAGCCCTGACTAATACAAATAACCACAGCAGTTACATTCCAATCAGTATCGTATGGTGTCGGAAAGAGGAGTTCAACCGCACCACCACAGGGTCTGGTGCCGCGTGCTGTGCCGCAGGTTATGTGACGTTCAAGATTCAACCGCTAAAGAGAGGCGGGTGTCCGTGACTTTACGCCTCTGGAGAGCGACGGCTACTAGGTCAAATGTCCAGCAGGAACGAGAAACTAAAAAAAACACGTTGCAATACCTTCCGTGGATAAGAACCTGATGCGTATGGGAAAGTGACCAGGCCTTGAGCAAAGTATAAGAGTCTGAGGCTCACTCGAAACAGGAGGTTATTGTGAGCGGGCCTATACCGTATATTTATAGGATTCACTGTTAATATGGGTGATGCACATTTGGCGCACGGTATAGCCGATGCCAGGCTTGGCATACTGAAACCGGCGTAGGCGTGAAGATCCCTTTCGGCGTCATCACCATCATCATACCGAGCAGCATTAAATAATACGGATGAAGCACTCTGTGCTGCATTTTGTAGATACGAATAGCCTCAAGCGTATTCATTGCACCATCCAGTCGGACACAGAGAGTATATGCATGGTAGCTAATGCCTCGTTCCATGAGAATAAAGCGAGGTCAGTGCGAGACAGATATTATTTTCATTTACTGATGCCTGTATACAACGACCGTCAAGGATGCAGCCCTATGCTGATCGTAAATATAATACGAGACAAGTATGCAATGCATCGAGTATTGTTTGGTGTCACGAGCATGTCGATGCAACGAGTATCTTAAACAAACAGACACCATGGTGTTGCATGACGTACCAGTATAATATAATGCTGATCTGATGCTGGCGACACTCATGGTATGGGTCTGTATCTTAGTATAGATACTGCTGTAGTGAGCAATAATAGAAGTACCGCTGTAGTGCAGATCAGATGCTCGCACTCCTAATACGCATACACTACGTACGAGATATAGTAGTATCGAAGTATACCAGAAAATATATGTACTAGGAGTACTACAGCAGCAGTGTATTGCAAGCAGTAATTTCCGAAATGCTGCGACTGATGGCAATGCGAGCAACACTGACGGCGGAAATACTGCGGGTACTGCCAGCACGGGCGTATGCGGTACGAGTGACTGATATCCTGCCAGTATCAAACCGATATGGGTACGTGTAGTTATGGTATATCACCAGAATCATATACTCGTACGAGTACCAGGTACCTGGCACGAGATGGGTATGATATTCATACGTACGAGAAAGAACTGTATGTGCACGTACTGTATATTAAATAAAATTATTATAAATACGTCAGCTGTGAGTTCAACCGATTGAATAGTAGATACTCAACTTTGAAAGCTGCGTAGAAATTTTGTTCTATGTGTTATTTGTGGTATTGGTGTAGGTTTCGTGGTGTACTATTAATAGGAGCCTGGTAGTTACTACTCGGTTTTATAATAAGCCGTTCGCGCGTGCTATGTGTTTATTCCTCGTTAAGGATATGGTTCAGTGACTCCCCTGGATACTACCCGGGTCAGCAGGACAATGTAACAAGGGTATCCCATGATCATTCTGCGCACTGGTACTATAGTATATAATATTCTAGCCTACTGAAGTACGAACAATCCGACTATGTATGTATGTACGTACGTAGGGACCGTACAGTCCTACTTACTCGTAGGAGTGTATCGCGTAGTGCATACTACTGTAAGCTCCGTGTATCGAGGGCGGTATGTTCCAGGTATATACACCGCGGTCGTGCCATAGTATACGACGAGAACGACGTACCGTCGTATCGTCGTAGTCAACGATGTCGGCGTTCGGCAGTTTCAGAATATTGTGTGCCAACGTGTATGTACCGTTTCGACCGGCGACGTACACCGACGCGATATCACTTGCGTCCTGATCGTTTACGAGTGGACTGCGTCGTGCCAACCTCTGGACTGTTATGGCTGCTTGCCTAGCCCACCCCGCCCTCAGCGCATGCGGGCAGGTCGCGCGTGGCTGTGGGCTTGCGGGTAATCAGCCGGGCTACGTATATACATATGATAGATAGCTACAGTAGTAATGATGGTGCTGTACAGATATATTTGCACTCGTACCATACGTTCAAGTATCCACAGTACCTCGTACAGCAGCAGTATATACTGTACTCGTCCCGTAGTAGGATTGCACTCCCGAATACTACTATTAATACTGTTCGATTACTCGTATTTCGTACGACGACTACTCGTTCGTACTGAAATACTCACAGTAACACAATTGTGGGATCCTGAAATGTTGCGGTATGATACGCGACAAGGGTACTTTTCGCCTCATACATCGGACGGCCACCAACGTCGTAAAACCCGAGTGTGCACGTACAGAGTTCCACGCGTGTACTGTTCCTACATCTCTCTGTCTGCTGTACATAGAACGCGTTCGTAGGTCATCATGAGTTTTCATCGGGTACGTACCAGTAATGCCAGAATCATTATACATGTGATACGTACCAGGTTCCTTTGTACCGTTTCGACGACTGTGACGTCGGTGCAATGCCATTCTGATCGTTTACGACTTCGTTCCATCAATCTCTTTCCTTACAAGGATGCATGCCTAGCCTCCCCCCCCCCCGACGCGTGCAGATAGGTCGCGCATTGGTGATGGGCATGCAGGGGTAGGCGCATTGAGCCTTTATTCCATGCGATACAGTTGCTCAGAGATACGATGCTGAGATTTATCAAAAACAAGGCGAATTCGTGAACCTCTTATCGCATGATATCGGCTACAATTGTTATCATCGTACGATCCGTTTGTCCGAGTGCCTCGCGCACATTGCACTGCTGTTCCAGCCCTGGCCCGACGACTGTACTGCTACACAATCTCATCTGCGGTTCACCATTTTACGACTGGACCAAGGCCTAAATCCCCGTCACTCACCTTGAATCCAGTCTGCGTTCGTTGTAGGATCAGTCCGGCTCACACAGGTCCTTCCTTGCTCGCTATCCAACGTATCCGTCTCCTGTTCTCACATATTGGGAGGGTAGAATGTCCATGTTCTCGCAATACATCCATTCCGAGATCCAGACAAGTACAAAGGAGGTATTCAAGCATACACTATGCGATAGCATGCAATGCGTGTAATTCGTGTGATACATAGGCACAGAGGTGGTACGTGTAGCAATGCTTCATCTTTCGTTCGTCGGGGCCGTATCTAGTAGACACGTGGTTGTAGTCCGAACTCCAGATACTGACCCCGTGTCTAAACGCCATCAGTATCTTGGAAACCTTAGGTGACTGTTGACTATCGTCACCTTTTCACTAGAGTGCAGCGGGGAGTGCCTCACCACTTGTTCCCCACTCATACTCCAAGCCCTCCGCGCGTAGCTAGTATAGGTAGCTGCGACACATCACCGTATTTTCCGTACCCAAGCACCTGGACCGCCGTAACAGTAGTTGCTATTAACAGTTGCCAACGAAATCCCATTGGTGAACCCATAGCCTATTGAAATATAATATCCCATTCTACTGTAACGCTAATGGACAATTGCAGAATATTTTCGGTGCCAATGGTGCTGGCAATTCCATTTAATTTATATTCTCCTAAATGAATTGTGCTGGCAATTCTATTTGATTGACACCCCTCTAAATAAATTGTGTTGGCAATTCCAATCAATTGACATCCTCCCAAATAAATTGTGCTGACAATTCCATTTAATTGACATCCTCCCAAATAAATTGTGCTGGCAATTCCATTTAATTGACATCCTTCTAAATTAATAGCGCGGGCAATTCCATTTAATAGGCATCTTTCTAAATTATTGTCCTGGCAATTTCATGTATTTGGCAGGCTTCGAAATAAATCGTCCAGACAACCAGGCATTTCCATTTATAGACAAATTATATTACCGGTCAATTGATTCCGGACGCTGCAATTGGAATTTGACGCATCAATGTATGCATGCATGAGGAAACGATTCGTGAGGCTGTCTAGCGATTGGAATTGCCGGACCGATTGATTCATGAGGCAGTCTATTAATTGAAATCGACCAGACAACATATTTCGGAGGATGTGTTCGTTGGAGATCCTGTATATGACAGTTTCATGTCGGGCTTTGTGTCGGTTCGGGTTATTCGCATATGATGTGTTATTTGCTATTTTGTCTTTGTGGGCTAATGTGCTCATGGAGGCACTCTCTCTGCTGCTCGCTGGCGCTGGGTGTTTGCGCTTGCCTGTGGTACTGCTATGGGACCGATACTAATAAAAGACTTTGAAACCAATCACGCTCTAAGCAAACCAACACTCTAGAGTCGCGATTCGGCAGCTTCATCGACGGCGAAGGTCAGGGTCTTCGGGAGAACGTATTGGAGCAAGGGTTTTCTTTTCGAGAAGCTGAGGAGTTTGGTGGGATGATCATCATGCTTTTGGCGACGAGCTTTTCGGGCGATCCGGAGCACGGACGACATCGACCCGTGACGGACGAACATTTTTGTTTTTCTGTTGACAAATTCTTCGCTTTTTCCCCCGAATGTTGTTGTTGGGTCGGTGTGGATGACGTCACTGGTTTTGTAGAGAGACGCGGCAGAGATGGCGCGGACACCCCGGGTGCCCTCATTGTGTGCCTGATCGTGGAAGACCCCTTCAATGTGGAACGATTCCTAATCAGTGTCGATGTTTATAATGCTGTGCCTAACACAGACCGTTCAGGATAGATTCGGGTAATTGTCAATGGACATGATGGCTTTGGTTGGCTGTTCTTTTTCACTTTGTGCCCGCGGACTGTCATTCTGGCAGCACTTCAGACAGCAGCTGCGTGCTCCATCTTGTTCCCACGCCTACCGTTTGTTTTTGTACAGACAGCACTTCAGACAGTAGTTACGCTGTAGTCGGCAAATTCATTGGTAAAGAGTGGGAGGGGGGGGGGGGGGGACGATGCTGCTGTAGTCGAATGGAGATTGCGGGCGTGTAGTTCAGTTTTGGACACGCATAACATGCTGTAGGAGATTTTAGGTGTACCTCTTCGGACTTGTGTATCCTTTCCCTGCTAAGTGTACGTGTTCTTTAGGATTCTCTGATGGCTCTAGCACTTTTGTGACCACGGGCCGTGATCTTGCTAGATCAGACTATAGGGATTAGCAACTGAAACGAGTTTAATGTGAAGAAAAACAACAACAACAAAATAGGAGACTGATTGTTTGCGGCGGGGTGTGGAGTTCCGAGTCGTAAATAAATGAAAAACAAATTACCGAGTTGATTCATCAAGCATGTCAACCCTAATTCCCCCTTTTTGGAGTAGAAGGGTCATATTCTGATATAGGCACTCCGTCTTCACAATTCCAACTCACCTGGGAGGGAGGTGTTCCAGGGCTGGTATGGACGAGTAGCTGAATCCTATAATTCCAGTATGGTTGAGAGACGGACTGCAGTAGTTTGGCCAGCAGCGAGTATTATTGTGATTCATTTCACAATCTATTTTTGATTTTCTGTTGGAGGGCACACGGTTGGTGAGGATGGGGAGCTATATCCTGTAATACCAATACGCTATAGGCGTCCCCCAAATGGCAGAAATGGTTGGTAGAGGTAGGTTGTGCAATGAAATTGCTGGTATTTTTGTGTGTGGCTGCTACTAAATGTGTCGAATGGAATGGGTTACAGGGGGCTGGTGAAACTTCTGGCATTATTGTTTTTCTACAGAGAAGATGAATGAGTGGTGCACCATCTAAGATTCGTTCTGAATGGTATACGTTGCCTTTTCGAAGAAATAAGGGTAACGTAGGTACCTTGAGAGATGTTTTTCTGATGAGTGATATTGGTGGGAGAAACTGACTTTCTTGAATTTTGCGGGTATCCTTTGTTTTTGTTTGTCTACTTGATTACAGAATGAAGGAGGGTGAGCTTATTCATGGATGATTTGTTAGTATACCAGTATCATTTATGCGGACAGTTGTTCGCATCGGAGAAAGGTGATTTTCCAGAACTTGGGGGATGGTTGATCTTGTTCGGGAATTAAGAAGTATGTATTCGAATAACGTGAAAGCTAGTGAGTAGAGCCTAAAAGGGAGTAAGTTTGGTTCTGTGTTTCACGAGCTATCTATTATTTCGGATATTTTTAGCGTCGACTAAATTCTAGTTTGCGGAAATAAATGCTATCTCGCTTTCTCTACCGTTTGTTAGGGTCTTGTGCCAAATACGGTAGTAGGGGACGAAGAGATTTTGTCCGGGAGACCTTGCGATTTATGGCCTTATATTTTTCGTTTGTTTTTACGTCGTGACGCGGCTGTTGTAGTCTCATTCGATTGCAATGGTTGGAAGTGGAAGTATGGAAGAGGTTTTTGCTTGTGAGGATGAGGTTCCTCTTGCCATTTTTGTTTTGTTTTGTGGTGAGGGTTTTGAGTCTACTTATTTCGACATATAGTCGACACTACTGTCATGTAAAGAATTCAGGAGAGTGTTTGTTGGAGATCCTGTATATGACAGTTTCATGTCGGGCTTTGTGTCGGTTCGGGTTATTCGCATATGATGTGTTATTTGCTATTTTGTCTTTGTGGGCTAATGTGCTCATGGAGGCACTCTCTCTGCTGCTCGCTGGCGCTGGGTGTTTGCGCTTGCCTGTGGGACTGCTATGGGACCGATACTAATAAAATACTTTGAAACCAATCACGCTCTAAGCAAACCAACAGGATGCCCATTATATTAAATGTATCGGACAATATGTTTAGCGGCCGATTATTCACTAGGAAAATGTTTTTACTATCCCTTTCTGCTTAAGCCCTGGATAATAGGCATCGCAATAGACTATTGCGCCTACAATAGACCCACCGAAAAATCTATTAAATGAAATTAGGCGGACAGTTGATTCTTACCATATTGCCGCAATTGGAATTGCAAAGACAACAGCATAGTGTAGTCCACCTGCTAATTGGAATTGCTTAGGCAATTGTTTTAGAGCTCTGTTATTTAACTGGATTTGTCTCCTGCAATTTTTTCGCTCCGGAGACTCCATTACTCTATTACTTCTTCAATAGGATATGGGACCTACCCACAATGGACTATTGCTTTTACAGTAGATCTTCCGAAAGCCTATTTAAATGGAATTGGTCGATATACTGCTTTCGTGGTGCATCTATTAATAAGAATGGTTCGGCCAATAGGTTTGTGTCCTGGACTTCCAATAGATATTGTTTCAGCAATTATTTTCTGGTCTTGTCTCACAATTGGAATGGTTCAATCGAACCGTTTCTGCTCTCCCCTTCCAATTGGAATTATTTCAATAACTTCGTTCTGTTCCCTTCAATTAATAGGAATGGTCGGATCAATAGGTTTCTGCCCTGACCTTCCAATTGGAATTGTTTCAACAAATATTTTCAGGTCTTGCCTATCAATAGGAGTGGTTTGGTCAATAGGTTTTGTGCTTCCAAATTAAATTGTTGGTTGGGTCCGTAGGCTTTGTCCTGACCTTCCAATTGTTAGTGTTCGATTTTTTTTTCTGACCTCGACAATTCCAATTAATAAACCGTACTTGGAGTCATTTGGTTGGACAGTTTCAGTTGGTGGACACCACTCGAAACTAATTCGCCATACAAATCAGACTGATAGATCTCCCTCGAAATAACTTGACTGGGCAATCCCAATTAATAGAAATCACTTGAAATAATTTAGTTGGACAATTGCATTTAATAGATAGCATTTTAAATCAAGTGTCTCGGCAATTCCAATTAATAGCCAGCACCCGAAATCAATTGTAGGCACAATTCCAATTAGTAGGCAGCACCCAAAATCAGTTGCCCGGACAATTTCAATTAGTATCCATAAATCGAAATCATTTGGTTGGGTAAATCCAATTAAAAGACAGCATCCGAAATCAGTTGTAGCCACGATAGATTATTGTAATAGGAATGGTCTAAATAATTGTGCAGGCAATTCCCATTAATTGACAGCACCCAAAATCAATTGTCTGGACAATTCCAATTGGTAGGCAGCATCCAAAATTAATTACCCGGACAATTCAAATTAATATACTTCAATCAAAACAATTTGGTTGGGCAATTCCAATTAATAGACTACACCTAAAAATAATTATAGACACAATAGACTATTGAAATAGGAATTGTCCAGGGTGTGAAGTTCTGTAAGGGTTTTATACCCGTACCCGGAACTTCTGTAAGCTCTGTACGACGTTCATACCCGTACCCGGAACTTCTGTAAGTTATGTACTCCCCGTTTCACAATACCCGGGATAACGGTACAACGTGTTCGTACCTGCCCGGAACTTCTGCGAGTTCTGTACGCCCGGGCCACAATACCCGAAACTTGTGTGAGTTCTGTAAGGGTTTTAGGTTTTATACCCTAACCCGGAACTTCTGTAAGTTCTTTAAGACATCCATACCCATACCCGGAACCTCTGTAAGTTCTGTAAGACCTTTGGCACAAAACCCCAGGTAAGGGTATACCTTTGTCACAATACCTGGGGTGCCGGTACCTATTCGGGTTCAGACCATACTTTCACGTACAGTCTCATAGTACCACTCTATGGCTCTTTTTTTTTCTGGCATATTTCGCCGCCAAAATATGAAAATGATACGTTCTATTAATAATATTAAGGGCATTTGACAAAAAGGGGGACACCCCCCATATATCGTAACAAAAGGGGGGACACTACCAAGCACCGGCGGCGAGGTTATCGTTAAAGAGGCGGTCGTCAACACCAATCCAACGGCCCAGCGCATTGACGGTATACTCATAGTCATATATTAACCACCACTCTGACCGCACAGCTCAACAGCTCATTTCCTGGTACAATAAGACTCTCCTCTCCTTCACGCCATGGCACGTACCTGATATACACGTATACGTATACGGCGGTACCGGCACGACTACATATATAAGTACAGCAGCCAGAAGTAGTACCAGAGGAGTGCTACTATCGTTTGTTACGTATATATTTACGTATTCTCGTTTATATATATATATATGTTGGTGATTTTTGAGGACAACAGGGCACAGGGCGCCAACCAATGTATGCTGATCTGCTGGCCACATTTGCCTAGGTATGGGCCGTTGGTCTTTTCGACGTTAGACGTCGTCTGTTGGGCGTGCCACAACAACCAGAACATGGAGTGGTCACTTACCCTAGGTCTTTTTGACACAGAAAGGGGGATACCTCTCTGCATATTTACAAAAAGGGGGACGTCACAAAAAAAGGGGGACTTTCCCAAACTAAGTAGATGAAAAGAGGGATATCCTCGCGTAGGCATAACAAAAAGGGGGATATGCTCACACCCCGCTTTTGATCGCTCTCATTCACCCGTTAAACATATGAAAAAAAAAAAAACGCTGGGGATGGTAGGGAGGTGCCATGTAAGTGTGGCAAACGCATCAGTTTTTAATTTCGAGTCGATTTGACAGAGTACATGGGCTTACCCGGCGGCGAAAACCGATGTCCCCCTTTTTGTAACGATACAGGGGGGTGTACCCCTTTTTGTAAAATCCCCTAATATTAATATTAGACTGTGTAACAGGTGCGTATGATATGACATACATCTAAATTATACGTATGTATGTATTATACGTATCGTAGTCGTATTTAGTACCAGATATGTTCACGTCGTATGTACACATGGCATTATACGCATTGTAATATCTGTACGTAGTACGTAGCTGTTCTTGGTTCTTATATTTTGTCGGTTCACCGGCGCTTTTACGAGGACACAAGAAGAGCAGTACGGGGCACGAAATTAGAGACAGGGTATTTCTTAAAGAGTGAAAAAGCCACTATGATATTAAGAGCAAATAATAAATTCGAGATTCGTTTATATTGAAGTTACTATAGCCTTGAGAGCACCCTGTCTTGAATAAGAAATGCAGCTTTGGCCAGCTTTCCTGATTTTTATAAGGTGTCCTGTACTACTGCTGTACAGTACAGTACACCTAATATGAAACAGGCTAAAACGAAAGCCAGGCTGATATTCAAAGGGAGAATAAGAAATTCGGGAGTCGTTATGTTGACACTAGTGTAGAAAGCACCCTTTCTCGAATAAGAAATCTAGCCTGGACCAGATTTTATAGTTATTATTATTAATAGGTGTCCTGTACTGTATTGGTATGCAAACTTTGCAAGGTTGCTTCTGTAGGCTAAGTTAAAATCCATACCCGGGTTTTTTCCCGGGTATTGTTACCCTACAGAGAACTTCTGTCAGTGGTGTGCGACCCTCATACCCGTACCCGGAACTTCTGTAAGCTCTGTAGGCCCGTGCCACAACATCCGGGGTACGGGTACAACGTTTTTATACCTGTATGGAACTTCTTCTGTGAGTTCTGTACGCCCGTCCCACAATACCCGGAACTTCTGTGAGTTTTACAACACTTTCATACCCGTACCCGGAACTTCTGTATTATCTGTACGCCCCGTGCTACAATATCCGGGGTAAGGGTACAACTATTTTATACCCGCACGGAACTTCTGTGAGTTGTGTACGCCTGTGTCACAATACCCGGAACTTCTGTGAGTTCTGTATTACTTTCATACCCGTACCCGGAACTTCTGTAAGTTCTGTAACACTCCCATACCCGTACCCTAAATCCACAAACCCTACAGAAAATAACCTTGTAATATACCTGCTAGTCGGTAACCTATCCATACTCTCTGTTCTTTCTTCGTATATATATTTTTCTGAATACATTTGTACGTTTCGCCGAAAGCATCAACTAACTGACATGCCGTTCATAAGCAAGTTTTCAATTCCCTGCCATTACCATATCGAAACGGGGATGTCCAATATGCAAGGCTCATGATCAGTTTATCTCCTGAGATGACATATAACGGAAATATTCCAACTCTCACATATTGCGTTGCAGATCAGGTCAGGAGTAGAGGTCGGCACCGTCGAAAACAAACCCGGTTTAAACCGATTTTTGGAAACCCAGCAGGCGTGTACGAGTAGTCGGTTTTTGGAAAACAAAACGCGTTTTGTTTCCCCGGTTTAAACCGGTTAACTGAAAACCGGATAAAACCGGAAACCGGACAAACAACCGGATAAAACCGGGAGCAACTGACAATTTCTTCACTGGTTCTCTACCGAATAAAACCACAACCAGTGCTCATAACAGGGTACACACAGCAGTATAGTGCTATACCAAGGTATACAAAAAATTCACGTACGACATCTATCTGAATTGTGTTTTCACTTTGTTTGGACTCGTTGAAAGAAAACCTTCATTTTAGTCTGAAAACAAAATATATTGAAATTAGTGTGGATTGACTATGGAGATGGTCGGGCAGCAGCAGCAGCAGCAGCAGCAGCAGCAGTGTGGAGGCGTCGGGCCACAGCAGCAGCACCAGCGGCAGAACGGTGGCACCGCGCAGCCGCAGCAGCAACAGCAGCAGCAGCAGTATGCCTTTGGTGGACAGCAGCACCAGCGGCAGTATGGTGGCGCCGCGCAGCAGCAGCAACAACAGCAGCGGCGGCGCCAGCACCAGCAGAATCCGGGGGGCACTGCTGGTTGTGCACGTATCACCGGACATGGGTGGTACCAGCCTGAGTCCCCTCCACCCTCAGGAGCGTCTATGGGCGGGTTCTACACGTGCGAGTGTTGTGAAGCTCGAGGGCATATGGCCGCGATTTGCTTTGCCCCAAACAGCGTGTGCGATGGGTTTTTGGCATATGGTCACATGGCCAGGCAGTGCACTGCCCAGCCTACTATCGTCTACGCGCCGTACTACAGGTACGTGCCGCAGGCTGGAACGGCGGCGCTCCAGGAGCCACAGATGGGGCCGACAGTGCCGAGGTCGGTAACGAGGAGGGGTAATGCTATGCCAGCGGAGAGCGAGCTACTTTGGCAGCAGATGACGGATACGAGGTTGGAGCTGGATGTCGTCAGCAAGGAACGTCATGCCCGTAGAGCGGCTGCGCGCGAGGAGCTGTGGAACATGTATCATGGACCTCGACCGCGTACCTTCCTGCAGAAGCAAGTCTGGTGGGAGAGGTTGCAGTCTGCCAAGCGACGAGCTGGAGAAATTGGTGTTCCGTACCGGAGCTTTGACGAGCTTGGTGTGGCTGCGTCCGAGGCGCACGAACTCGATGGTTCTCGTGAGCCGCTAGCAGCGTCTGTACAGTAGAAGCACGAGGTTGGGGAGGAAGAGCTCGGTTGTGCTGAGGCTGACGTGGTGGAGCTTGATGTTGCTGAGCCTGAGGTGGAGGAGCTTGGTGGTGCGGGCGGCGAACCGAAATGAGGCGGGGTCGGTGTGGGCGGCGGAGTGCAAGGTCAACCAGGGCCTGAGGCGGAGAAGCTTGGTGGTGCTGGCGTAACGCCCCCGCCGCGTTCGTCGTTGGTGAAGCCGCAGCAGCTGCGTGGGCATGAGGGGGTGTCGATGCAGCAGCAATGGGATGGGGATGGTGTGGGCGGCGGAGTGCCGCAGATTGGTTTGGGCCAGAGTGGCTCGTACCCGCTCGACCCAGGGAAACCAGAGAAACGGGATGGGCGTGGGGGGGGGAATGGTGACGGGCGATCAGAGGTGGAGCTCGTGGGAGAGGAGACCAGCAGCAGCGGCAGCAGCAGCAGCAGCAGCGGTGGAGCGCGATCTTTCTCATTCGGTCCAGGGAAGCAGGCATGCTATGTTTTCCAACTGTCTTGTTGGTGTAGTAAGTTGATTGGATTTGCTTGGTCTGTTGTTTTGTTTCTGTGCTTTTCTGTGTCTTGGCCGGCATATTTGAGCAAGGACTGCTGTAGTTGTGGTGAGCTTGTACCGTGGTATGGTGGATCCCAGCTATGTGTGTGGTTGGATGGGAACTGAGTAGGAGAGCAGACGTTCCCGTTTGACCCAGGCAAGTCAACAATTGGCTGGTATGTGTGCGCGAGGACTGCTGGAGTTGTGTGATTGTACCCCGGTATGATGGAGCACAACTATATGGTGTGTCTTGCGGTTGGAATCACGGGGGGGGGTTGTGATGCCATGATTCTACAGACAAAGTGCACTGCTGTGTGCAACCAGTTTGTGATGGACTGATTTTACAGCAAGCAGCAATGCATGATCGTTTGTGACGGCTTGATTCTACAGCAGCAGTGCATTACGTGGTAGACTGCTGTGTCGTATTATATTTTCGGATGGAAGGGTGTGTTGGAGAATTACTGCTTATTTTGGCTTGATTCTGCAGTGCCTGATATTAATGTGTTGGAACATTACTGATTCTGTGGCTTGATTTTACAGCGCATTATATACAATTGGGAAAATTACTGCAAATTTTGGTCCAACGCATGATCAATGTGTTGCAAAATTACTGCTGATTTAAGCTTGATTCTACAGCAGTACATGATATTGATGTGTGAAAATCACGACTGTTGGGAAGAATCACGAGGGGGGGTTTGATGGCATGATTCTACCCATAGACATAGTACATAATTCTGTGGTTCGTTATCTAACGGTTTGACTTGATTCCTGGCGCTGGAACTAACCACCCGATGCACCCTTTGCTCAACGAGTCAGACTGCACCCTCCCGCTACGGATTTATGAGGTGTAGTCCATGCCGCGGTGACGTTGAGCCGTGGCAGAGACAAGCGTTGAGTCCGTAGGGTAGGGAGAAGGAGACGGGGGTTGCGCGCGTGGAGTAGGGGACGTTTAGTAGGAATGACCTACAGTAAATTACATGTTTTTGGATCGTTTGTTACAGTAGGAATTGACGAGACGAAATATTTATGACGCTTGGATTGTAATATGCTTGCATTGGATATACGAGTAGAGTTATATGCACCTGGTATACTTCTATCTGATATTTGGCATTCTGAATTGCGTACTACGACCTCTGAAGTACGATGTCAGAATACTATAAAAGAGCAGCATCAGTAACTGTATATTGTCACGTATCTCGGTTATGGCAGTCCATTTATCATGACCTGGGGTATGATTGAGAGACGATACTTTACCTGGTATATCGAGGGCCTAAATGCTTGTTTTGGTAAGAGGATAATTGAATGAGAACGCTGGATCGAGCAGTCTTGTACGTGAGTGCACGCATACAACGACAACGACGTTCTGTTTGTTTCGTTGTTTACGGTGCTTATTTATCATTGACCGCTGATGTTTCTGGTTTGTGGGTTTGGACTTGAGGTTGGTTTTGATTTTATGGTTGAGGGATGAGTCAAACTGTTATCGCGGCATTTTACTATCAACCACGCGATGAACGTTTTGTCGTCTACCGAGCAGGGGGGAGATAGTAGTTGTACTCGGTAACACGACGAAGACTTTCCATCGCAGATAGTGGAGTCCAGTTTGGGGTTATATCATACGTGCATGCGGACTATGCACGCAAGGCTACTGACCGGAGGTCTGTCTCTGGTGGGGCAGTTATGCGCGCTGGTGTCTGTGTATGGTTTGATTATAGGACGTAGATGTCTGGAGCATGTGCCTAACGGGTAGTTTGAGATTAACACGTACGGTCGGCACAGCAGCAAGCCGACTTTCTCATCACACCGTTACACGCTGGGACATTTCGCTTTGACCGTGACTCTGTGGATAACTTGTTGTGATTTAATCCACTGGTTTGTCCGTTTGTTTGTTCGTCCGGGGGTTTTGGGGCATTTGGTTCTGGGGGATAATAGTAGGAGTTTTCGATGTGCATGGAATGTTTTCGGAAAGTACTTGAAGAATTTATGTTCGAATTCAGGAGTTCTTAAGGAAATGGGAGAAAGTGTTGGGAGGTACCCATCCGCTGAGCAAGGTGAATACGTCAGTAGAGTATGTCGATGGTCTTGATGAATCGCGCCGCACGCTTTGGCTATTGGCTAATTGGGCACCACGTACAGGGGAACCAATTACTGATACCTATAGTACTTTTGGATTCAGATGCGGATTGTTGTCTTCTTGCATACTTCCGAGGGGAGTGTCAAGCAGGGGGGCTGCTATGATTTGATTTGAGTTGTTCTATATCAGAGATGTTCTGTTGTGCTCTTACAGAGTACACAACAGTGGGGCCGATGTTATCGGGCGGTACGGTATCTATGTGAAGACGGTGTTATTGGTTTTGTTTGAAGGTTATACCAGCATACTCACGTTTGTTGGATTTTCCCCTTCCCGTAGTTACTGTCTCACCATAGTTTAGGAGATATACACTGGAATCCAGATTGAGAGATTGGGTATCGGGATTGCCGTTTTACCTTGGCAATGATGAAGGATGGAATTCGGGGTTGCCGTTTTACCTTGGCAGTGATTCATTATGGAATTTAGGACTTGCCGTTTTACCTGGCAGTTGGTAATAACTTATTCGGGACCTATCGTATCGCACCGAATAGGGGGGCTGTTTGTGGTATGCGGTGACTCGATACTGGTTTCCCGATATGTGGGCGTTTCATACTGGTCTACGGAGATTTGGGTTTTATATGGTGTGGCGAGGCATTATGATCTGAGATGATGGATGCCTCGTGTGGAGCTGTTCCTCGTGGGAGCAGTCGCTGATGTTAAGATACGACCCGGGCTTTGATGATAAGATACTGCCCGTATACATGTGAGGGTGGAGCGTGACGGAAAGGTACGGCTCACTCCTGTGTGGTGTTTATGATGGGCCTTTGACCACAGGTACTGGCTCTACTTGTGTGTATATTTGATAACGTGGTGGTACGTGTACTTTATCTACTACTCTTTCCTTGACGACCCGTGGTATAGGCACGTGGTTACAAATAACACGTTTGACAGCGACGTATACAACCACGGTTTTTGGAAACCCACCATGCAAACAGCTGACCGTTGTTCAGTGCTGGATAGTCTTGGGGGGAGGTATATAGTACCTGTAACACCTGTGCACCGGCAATGTCTTCTTCACAACAATGTGTACACCTTAAAATCGCGTCACCCTGTGTGCTGTGGTTGTGGCTCGGAACCCACATATAAACAGCACGTTTAAGACCCAAACATGCCGTTATGTTCAATGGTTTGGAGGCGTTTCACGTTGCCATCCAGTTTTAACCGGTTTTCGGAAAACCGGTTAAAACCGGCTGGAACAAAACGGTTTTATCCGGTTTTTGTTTTGATAATGACGCCTCGTTATCCGGTTTCGGTTTTTTGTTTTTGCCTTCCGGTGCCCACCTCTAGTCAGGAGACAACTAACTACATTTGAAGTTCAAAATTTAATATCGTTACCTTGCAGTTAGTTAGAGCTATATCAGAAACATGGCATGTATATTATATCCGTTATGTAAAAACCCTTTATCCCGATATTCCAAATCTAGTATTCGGTGGAATTTCGGCGTTACTGACCAAAGTACCACCAGAGACACGGCTATTTACCAAAGTCCATCTACATGTCACGCGCATGCACACTCACTCGGCTTTGTATCAGGCAGTTATGTATCCTACGTACTACTGTATACGAATATGCAAACTACCGGTCGGGGAGGGGGGTGCACTGACTTCTTGTGTGACAAACAGGCTGCTATATCAGCAAAGAGCAGTGCAGGGTAACCGTATGGCAATATATATATATACCATACTCGTTCTCGCGCTATAACTACAGCAGTACAGCAGTGCAGCCATACGACACCGAACTACAGCAGTAGCTTCCATGCAAACTTGAATCGACAGGCACTACGTCGATATTCGACGGGCGGGAAACCTTAATCCGCAGCTTAACTCCACAGGTACTACGTCGTTATTCGACGGGTGGGAAACCCTAATCCGCAGCCTTACTCCACAGGTATTACGCCGTTTTTCGACGGGCGGGAATCCTTAATCCGAAGACACTTAAGGTGTTTCTATGAAAATGAAACGGGAAGCCTGAATTCCAATATATTTTCCTGCTTCATCTCACAAACAGCAGTACTTATTTCAATAATTCCCAAACCCAAATACACACCGAACTGTAGCATTTACATTTTCCGTACACAGCAGTAGTAGTACTGGTAGCGTGGGTTAATTGAAAACAGAACGTGGGCGGCAGACAGCGAGGGTGGTAACAAACGAGTACAAATGACTGGTACTGGCTACAATTACCAAAGCTAAACTCCAATATAAAAATACGCAAGCATCTGGCTTACAGTGTAAAGGTCTCAAACTCAACACCACCAGCAGACCAAGCATAAATACTGCTGGTACTACCTGGGGCGTCCAGAAAAAAGAGAAAACGACACACCACACCCTCAGAGGTCGGAATAGAAAACCGTTGCAACCGTTGTGATCACATGATAAACTAAGAAAACGGGGAAAAAATATCCTTATGTTCATTTTTTTCACTTGGTTTTAGTGACCCCCCCGGGTTGGGTTGGTGTCGGTTGGCAACGACGCTGTAAAACACGCCACTCGCTGCGTGAGCTAGACAACCAGGGTGCCGTTTTTTTTTGTTATTTTGTTTTGGCGGTCACCAAAGCTGGCGGTCGAGTAGATCATTTGTGCGGGGTGGAGAACCTTTGTTCCGCACAAGGGGAATGGTCGTATCCCGTAGTGTTAATATGGTAAGGCGTCCGCGAGGCAGTTACATAGTAAAACCCATTGCTGTCTCCGGAAGTGGCCACACCAGAAATTAAATTAACTCATTGAAGCTGTCGTCCATATGCAAGTCCGCCTCAGAGGCGGTTCTTAACAGGATGCAGCTCACCCTCCATGCGACTCGCCCAATACCTCACGGCGTTTCGCGCTTGGTGCAAGCAATGTCTGCCTGGTTGGTGAAAACCCAACGCGCTCCGTCCCGGCATTGTAGGGATGCGAGGGTCTATGGTCATATGACTACGGCCGTGCACAACATGAGTACCCCCCCCCCCCCCGCCTCCCCCCTAACGAACAACACAATCTGTGAGATGTCGAAAAAAACAAAATCGATCACCCTCGGTACTCCTGCAAAATCGAGCCAACAATGGAAATTCTGGCAATAATACTAACGAGCCAGGAATACCAGAAAAAGAAAGACACAACCATCCATTTAATCACACTAAAACATCAAAGAAAATACGTGCCTCTTCAGAGCGTGGTGCTCGGGTAGACAACGGGTGGTCTTCTATTTGCGCGATCTCCCTCTTTCTCTTTGACCACGTCGGCCGCCATCCTTCCGGCTCCATCCTGACCCCTCCAACACCTCGCAGTAGACAATGCTGGTGTGCGCTCCCGTTATGCTCCTCCTTCTTCCGAACACAGGCCATATCTTGCGGTCCGTAGCTCGACAATCCACTTCGATATCTGGCTCGTCCATTCATCCCGTCTCACAAGGAGGTCTTGGCTAGATGGCAGTGCGCCGCTCTCCTGGCTAGCGCTCCTTCCCTATCTTCTCTTGCCCCTGCTTCTGGATGGCTGATGTTGGTGGTTTCTCGCTGGTGTTGTACTGCTCCTAGACTCGCTTTTGCATTTTGGCACTTGTTTCGCTTCTAGAGTGCATTTCAGGGAAGAACGCTGTGACCGCGTAATCCATGCTCACCGAAAAAGACATCCAGTTTGCTAGCCATACAAACCCTGTACTGTTTCATGACCTTCGGCCCTATGCATTATTTCATGTGGTCCAAGAGATATGACCGATCGAAAAACCCGAAAAAAATACAACAGCGACCGAAACTAGTAAACAAAATAAATTAAAAATAGGGCCGACAGTGAATGAATGCCTTTGAACGTGCGATTCGAATCCGGTTTTAACAACTCAGTGCAAAATTCTCAAAAATTAGCGAGGCATCCAGGGGCATCGCAGAAATGCCATTTTTTTGTAATGACTTGACTTAGTGTGTGGGGGATCGGTTTAGGGGATATTGCTTGATGGGTGGCGAACTGGGCAACGAGACCTAGATCGCTCTTTTCCTTGTTGTGTCTTCAGCACTGTCTCCACCAAGTTTCGTTTTGATCGATTTTTATACGAACCTTGTGTCAAAAAGTCGGTGTTATTGAGTTTTCGCAGATGTCTCAGCGCGAGATCAAGTCGGGAAAATAAAAATAAATTTCATAGACGTATTTTGTTTTTGCATAAGCAGTGGTGTGTCAGGTTTAGCGCTGTCGATTTTCGTAGGTTAATTTGCAGTGGTTCACGAGATACGACTCAACAAAGGTTCATCCGGTTTACGGCTGGCCCAGCTCGTAAATATTTTGAACATGTTTTTCGTTTTTTTTTGCATCCCATTTGTTTCCTCCTCCCTTCCTTTCTCTCTCCTTCCTACTGTAGTCATAACTCTGATCCGGGGTCACAAAGTAGGTTCTTCTCCCTCCTCCCCACATCCTCCCCATACGGTTCTTGCCGTGCATTTTCACCGCGAGAAGATTTCGGCACTTTCTTCCCCCGTCAACGCTCGTCCAATTGAATTGTGCTTATGCGCTTTGGGATCACAAAGCACTCGAGAGCATCGGCAAAGTAGGAGACCACATCCCGCGCGTCCAGCGGTGGCTTGAGTTTCTCACCGCGTTCGACTTCATACTCAAGTACTGAATAATCGCCAACCGAAATGCGGACGTTCTGTCCCGCTTGCCGGAGCCAGCCACAGAACACGACCGCAGTGGACCTTACAGCCTCACCCCTGCAGATGACGATGACATCTTCCTCATCCAAGCCTGCGCACTCGTCACCCGTTATTTACCAACCCCTGGCGTCGGCTTGGGTGGGCAGGTGCCCGGGCTAGAAAGTAGGGTTTTGGGTGGGCTACCCTTCACCTCTTCGGAGTTTCGCGATTTTCGCGCACACGGGCCACGTATGAGGATTGACGACCTCTCTTCTCCCTCGGGGAGATTCGTCGCTCATGTATCTTCTTCCATTGCCACCGTCAATCGCCGTCCTGGCCGTGGGGGATGTTAACATGCCGCCGACACCGCTTTCGCTTCGGTTTTAGCCGTACCCTCAGAGGGTGGCACGGGCTCTGGAAACGCCCCCGCTGCAGCGACAGCTTTCGTTCAGCATGCTCCTCCCCCGACGAGCACTTCACAGGGAGCAGATTCCGCCGAGATCGCAGATCCGGCCGCGCCCGCCCCTCTGCCGTCCGACAACCCGGTACTTCTGACGGTTTTGCCGCCCTCGGGCCGCATTTTCACCAGGACGCGTCGAACAACAGCAGCTGCCACTGGTGCCGCACCACCTGCTGTTATCTATGGTTTTGGGCCCGGCGGGGCCACTCGACCATCTTCCCGGTGGGCTACACCCCCGCGGCGAGTTCATCGGTCGCGACCGCCTTCTGCCGTCGTTATGGCCCCCGCTCCGGCCGCCTTGGCTATCCCAACGGTACCCATTCCGTCCGACCGCGACTGCGCCGAGCCTGAGGGCGCTCCTCTGTTTAAGACTTCCTACGCCCGCTGGCATACCGTCCGTCACCAAGACCGACTTGGATGCCCTCGGTGAAGCTGCCGAACTCCAGTTCGGTGATTCCGCAGCGCGCTACTCGCACGCTGACTGGGCGCGGTAGCAGCAGGCCGAGCTCGCGTGCAACGCCGCCATACGCTACATCATTCTCGGCCGGCCAGAGGACTTGCCAGCCTGCATTTTGTCGTGTTTTCCCTCACACCAGCGCCCTTTCGTTTCGGAGGTTCAGGGGCTGGCTGGCAAAGGACAACTTCACACAACCGACGACGGACTCGTCCTACTTGTTCGACGGCTGTCCCCTCCCTTAGCGCCTGACTCCACGCGCTCTGTGGGCCGAACAGCCTGTTGGTTGAACGACGGGCCCCTTCGTATTTAAGTGCCGCTGCTCATGCGCCCCTGGGTCATGCAGGCTTTCCATTCCACGGTTTCCTGCCACCTGAGAACCGTGCGCACTCTGCGCATGCTCGAACGCTTCTACTGGTGGATCGGTATGAGCATCTGCACCAGGTGGTGGCTACATCACTGCTTGAAGTGCCAAGCGCGAAAAACCTTGTGGCTGATGGTTCGGTGGCCCGTCATATCGATGCCCCTGACAGAAGGGCCCGGCATCGCTGTCCGCGTCGATTACTTTGGCCGCCTCCCGACCACGCCCCGAGGCAACACTTACGTTTTGCTCTTCACTGACCGCTTTAGTCGCCACGCCGACATATTGGCAGTCACCGCGACTGAATTCGCCGCTGAGGGCACGACGAACATCCTCATCAACAAGTATATTCTCCTCTGGGGATGCCCCCGCAGCATACTCTCGGACACCGGCCTACAGGTTTGATCAAAGCTTTCGCAGGTCGTCTATCAAAGTTTCGGGGTTCGGCAAATCGCCACGAGCTCCTATCATCGTAACGGCAACGGTGGGGTGAAACGTGAATATCATACGATGGCACAGATGTTCGCGATGGTCGTCAACGAGCTCCAAATCAATTGGGGTGAACAGCTCTCCCAAATCGAATTTGGGCACAACAATTCGGTCAGCACCCCCAAGGGTCTGGCTCCCAACGAGGTTCACATGGGTGGGCTTCCACGCCTCCCTCTCACGAGTTTCCAGCGCGCTGGAGTCGCTGGCCACTAAAGTGTGTCCCGCGACCACCTCGCGTACTGCGAGTTTTCGACGGACCGCTAGCAGCGCGCGTATAACATCGTTCGCGAGCACCACACCCTCACAGTTGCTCGCGTGAACCGGCGCAACTTCGCCCTCTCCAACGCCCTGCGTCCGGTCGCCGAATTCGTCGCTGGCGGCTGAGAGTGGGAGTACAATACGGCAGCCACCATTCGTCAAGATGCTAAGACTGACACGGACGCCAAGATCCTCAAGGCCAAGCTGTCGCTGAATTGGACGGGCCCCTACCAAATCCTTGCAGTTGGCCCCTGCTCCTTCGCGGACACCCCGGACAGATCCCCTCTCGGGGCTACGCCCTTATATTTGGATGTGCCTTCCGACATGCCCGGCGCTGATGCTCGCAGGCGCGTGTCGGTACAGCGGGCAAGCCCTTTGCCAACTCCCACGACCACGGCGACATGCCGAAGTTTTTGCCGGCGGGGTTGACGCAATACGTGCGCAACAACTTCTCAAACAAATCCCCCCTTACCACGTCACCGAGGACGACGTTTCCACTCCCCTCTAACGACTCGAAGTGGAGAAAATTACTGGACACCATTCGGTTCGGGGCCGAGGTGGTGTCATCGTGGTGATGTACGAGACGCACTGGACGGGACTGTCTCGCCCGTCATGGGAACGGGAAATAGACCTCCGGCTCTCTCGCCTGTTCGTTGGAGATCCTGTATTGGCATATGATGTGTTATTTGCTGTTTTGTCTTTATGGGCTTGTGAGGTCATGGAGGCACTCTCTCGCCTCTCGCCTGCACGCTTGCGCCGGTGCCTGCGCTCGCCTGTGGCTCCTGCTGTGGGACCGATACACTATTGAAATACTTTTAAAACAACCTCGCTTGGGGCTAATGAACACTCAAAAGTGAGCCGCGATTCTGCAGCCTCATCGACGGCGAAGTTCAGGGTCTTCGGGAGAAATCATTGGAGCAGGGGTTTGCTTTTCGAGGAGCTGAGGAGGAGGAGTTTGGTGAGACGGTCATCATGCTTTTGGAGACGAGCGTTTCGGAGACCTACTCGAGGTAGCCACCGTAGGTACAGCAGGGAGGAACGCTGTACCGCCATCGGCGGGAGTCCCCGGTGGTGGCAAAGGGAGCAAGGAGGGCAGCTTGATGGCGAGCTGTTCTCTGACAAGCACGGCGGGTCGTCTGGAGGGGTCGGCAGGTTTTGGGGACAGAGTCAAGTTTGGCCGTGCATCTCTTCGAGGCGGAGGAACAGGTGGGAGTATGAGTAATGCTCCACAGTTTCGAGCCGAGAGAGACCAGTACGTTGAGCTCGGGGCTGGCGAGAACGATCCCTTATGGCCCCGGGAGTAATTACCTTGATGCATGTACAGGAAGCAGCAGGCCTGGGTGTTTGTGCCTCAAACTTTCCCTAGTCACGTGACTTCATAGGCTATTATTATATGATAGGTAGTGCTATACAACCTGTTGGTTATATAGCATAGACCACTGGCCTACTAGGTCACGTGACTTAGTAGGCGAGTGGTCTATGCTATACAACCAACAAAATGTATACTTTCGGGTTCGTTGAATCTCACCATGCTGCATTGATCTCCGGGGCACTCCCCTCGCCACGGACTAGTGTCCAGGATCACACTATCATAACCATTCATATTGTCTCCAGCGCGAACGCTCGAAAATAACAACTGATGAAATCGGCGGGAATCGAACCCCCGACCCTCTCTAGGGAATTACATAGCACTAACCACTGAACCACGAGGTCACGTGACTCTGTGGTTCAGTCGGTAGTGCTATATAATTCCCTAGGGAGGGTCGGGGGTTCAAATCCCGCCGATTTCATAATTTGTTAGTTTCGAGCGTGCGCGCTGGAGACAATATGAATGGTTATGGTGCCCCGGAGATCAATACAGCAAGGTGAGATTCGACGAATCCCAAAGTATATATTTTGTTGGTTATATAGCATAGACCACTGGCCTACTAAGTCACGTGACTTAGTAGGCCAGTGGTCTATGCTATATAACCAACACAACCACAAGCCTGTGCCGTATTGCCTCGCAGTCTTCATATATTATATTTTCGACCTGGAATGCTGGAGACAAATACGTATGAAAGGTTGGTATAGTATGCGGTTTACGTGACGAGGAAGAAACCCCGGTTGTGTGGACCGATAGTCGTGTTTCAGATAAAGAGAATGCCTGAGATGATACCGCGGAGGCGGCGGCGTTCTCGGGAGCAGCTACTGTCTGCTGCACAGCAGCAGTAGCTACAAGCCCCAAGGAGGATCTATGTATTTGGGCACCTCCGTCGTTTGGTGGGTGGGGGGAAATCGTGCGGCGTCAGCCGCACGTATCTGCCACGGGTAAATTAGTAGTGGATGGAGCAGCTACTGCACAGCAGCAGTAGCTACAAGCCCCAAGGAAGATGTATGTCTTTGGGCACCCCCGTCGTTTGGTGGGTGGGGGAAAATCGTGCGGCGTCAGCCGCACGTATCTGCTACGGGTAGATTAGTAGTGGATGGAGCAGCTACTGCCTCGCAGCAGTAGCTAAAAGTCCCAAGGAGGATGTATGTCCTTGGGCACCCCCGTCGTTTGGAGGAGGGGGGGACGTATTCGCTACGGGGAGATTAGTGGTGGATATGCGATGCGGTGACGACGGCATTCCAAAATGGAGAAGCTACTGCCTCACAGCAGTAGCTACCTTCGCCGTATGGTTGGTGAGGGGCAGATGCGGGGAGCTTACGTGTCTGCTTATTCCGCGAGAAGACGCATGGTCGAAGCTTGGCCATGCGCCCCCGTGACGTCTACAGTACAGGCGGTGAGGGGATAAGTCGCGTGGGAATACCGCGTGCACCCATCTACGGAGAGGTGGTGTGGTAGAGTTGGTGGGCGCCGGGTAGTTTCGTGACGCTTCGCAGCATTTACACACGAGCAGAATAGCGCCCGCCATAGATAGCGCACGGCCGGACCGGGCGCGCTTCACGACAGCAGGAGCGACAGCAGCAGCGACGGCAGCAGGGAGCAGCAGCGACGGCAGCAGCGACAGCAGCAGCAGAGGGGGGAGTGTCGTGGAAAGAGCAGATGTGAGTATCGTCGACTGGTAAATTGCGCCCAGTATTTGTGGGCGTTGCGAGGGCTTCGTATTACGTCTGTTTTCGTCTCCATTATCGTTATTGAAATCGTTATCGAGTTTTTGCGGTTTTCGGTTCGATACGATAAGTATCGTTATCGTTTATCGTTATCGAAGCTATTTTGACCTTATTATCGTACCAAAACGTTTTCGGTTTCGATATCCAACACTAATTTAGATATTGTTATTTTTATCTCCTTCGTTCGGTCTGTATCTATGTGTGGTCAGACCTTTGCCTCTATGCCCATTGGGCGCGACCAACCCACCAAAAATCAATGTCGACACCGGCGGTGTCAATGGAACCCCTCTACTTGCATCTCCATCCTCCTATCTATGTATTATGCTTGCGTCTTAATCCGTTTCGAGTTCGTCGCGGATGGTCGTCGCAGATATTATAGTATTATAGGTGCTGTTGCATATGTGAGGCTTGCTTGGTCTCAGTGGTAAGAAGGGGTCCAGGAATGTTTTCAGAATTCCAAAGTGCAATGATCAGAATGGTTGATACTCACCTGGTGAGTTGGTATTTGGAGCACCTGGTACCAGGTAGCCTGTTATGCACTGCTGTACAACACAGCTTTAAATAGTTCAATAAGTTACTCGTACGACTTCGTCGTATTAATAGTGTGCTGCTGTCAGGGTTTGAACCGAAGAACGTTTAAAGTGAATCGGTCGGTTTTTCGGTTTCTCCTCAAATCCCGGTCGGTTTCGGTCGGTTTTTAAAATAAAACCGAAAAACACTGAAACTGAAGCCGAACACTTCTCGGTCGGTGTCTCGGTCGGTTTCTAGGTCGGTTGCTTGGTGAAACTACAGGCAGTAGCTAACAAGTCAACATTTCAAAGGATTCCGTGTGCACGAACGTGTTGGTATCACACACATACATGTAACTACAGGAGCATGTATATATGTAGATGGTGTCAAGCGCAGACCAAATACACCCTACCAGGTGGTATTACTATATATTTACCACGTAGGGGGTACGAGGCCATACTGTAAATTCCGATACAAAACATATTTATAGTAACTCGTACCTATTATGGGGGTAAAAACTCGATCCATTATAGGGTATTACCTGCTGAGCTATTATAGGGGTAAAAACTCGATCGATTACCCAGCCCAGGGTGATCCTTATAACACTGTCCCCCCCTCTGAACGGCGGGATATTTGGGGCGTCGGTACCGTATACGGCCGTACGTTGACCTACCCGCGTCGTTTCAGTACCTGGGGAACCAAGGAGACGTGTGTCTTAGGGGCGCACTCGCAAGCGTTTCTATCGTAAAAGAAACGTTCGAAGTGAGATTCGAACCCCGTGTCCTGCCGACGACGCCATTTGTGAAGATAAATGCCAAGGCCTCACGGCCGTGGCATCATGCAATAGTTTAGGCAGTATGGGGCAAGCCCGAGTACTGTGCGGGTTCACTCTGGTTACTCTCAACCACTCGCACTCACACGTGTTTGGTTCATATTATTAGCGGTTCCTTGCCTCTCCAGAAGTTCTGAGCAGGAGGGCAAGTATTCCTCTTCTCAGAGGAATACATAAATAGTAACGCCTTCACAACAATAGTAGAGGGGAAACGGGGATATCATGAATACCATGGCACTAGGGCATACCAGGTACGGATTGTTGTATTACATACTAAAGCCTCCATATATACGAGCTAGGCGGTACGAGGCCATACATATGCTCATTCCTACATAAAAAAGTAATCGTGGTCTTACTATTTCCCATATTAAAGCGTACCATACTAAATCCTATATAACCCGTGTAGAGTGTACCAATTCCTTTCAAATAACGATACATACTACGTACAGTAGTGCCGCCGACGAATGCTACGATAGAGATACACCATGTTTTGCCTGAGCTCCTCACTTAAGGAGCTCCATACCTCACCCGAAAAATGGTTTCAGAGGAAAACGAGAGCGCTGCCCGATCAACAATCCCATGAGCTAGGTATGGTATAGAATATGTGGCAGCACAAGATGCAAGTCCCGTGAGTTTGTGGGTTAAGGAGCCCGATCGTTCAGAAATTATTTCTGCAAAAAACGCTACCTCTACCGTAGCACGCATGCGCCGTGCTGCTCTGCTACGTGCATGCAGCTGTCCGCGTGTGGCCTAGAGGGCAGTCCATCCGTACGTAACGGGGTTTTCATACAGATATGTTACACTCAGCTAGCAAAGATGAGCTTCGACGAAATCCTCGAGCTCACAACTGTTGATTTTTTAATTTTTTAATATATATATTAATAGGCGTTATTGGCGTAGGCGACAGTGAAAACAAAACGACCGAAAAAACACCTACTAATAACTAATCGGTTTTTCCGTTTCGGGTTTTTGGGCCAAACGAAAAACCGACTACTACGTAAAACAAGTCGGTTTTTGATTGCGAAAAACGAAACGAAACAAACGACTGAAAACAATGACTTTCGGTTTTCGGTTCACAACCCTGGCTGTTGTACACTGCTGTGTCAACACAGCAACCCCGCACACAACCCCGGGCCACCCAGGATTTTTATCTGACGCGCATCGCTTACCATTAAAATGTTGGTGGTGGGTGCGGTGTTGTGGTGATGATGATGCGTTTGCTTTTCACTTGGTAGTTGCTGTGGTTGTGACTATTACTTCTGTGCACTTGAGGCGTTGTTATAGTTTCTTGTTTTCACTTACTTGCGTGATATGGCTAAACACACTTGTTGGTAGTGCTGGTACCGTCCTCCCCTGTGCCCACCCACCCACCCACCCACCCACCCACCATAAAAGTGTTTTTTTTGCGCTGACTCGCATCGCATAAACATAAATAAATGTTGCTGGTGCGTGGCTGGTGGGTGGTGTTCGTGGTGGTTGTCGACCAACTAGCCCTCGTACCAACCGACGCACCCAGCAACCCACCTAGCCACCAACCCCTCGCCCGCCCATCCGTACCCACCCAGCCACCATTCAAGGTTTCTTCGCAGACGATCCCAAGACTATACATAGCTGGAACATGCTGTATTAGTAAAATTGGAGGAGCCGCCAAAAGGCAGCGGCTAAATGCAGTGAGAAGTTTGGCCACCTCAAGGGCGTTTGTCACGCGCTTCCTTCCCACCTTTCTGGTATGAAGTAGTAGCAATAATACCTTCACGTCCGAACCAAATAAATGTGTCGTGTAATTACCAGTCTACATACAGTACCGGCCCGCTCATAAGAAACCAGAAACCGGGCTTAGGCTGACTTTCTTATTTGAGAAAGGGGTGTGTCCCACATTAAATTCAGTATAATAGCCTTCGACTTTCTTATTTCCCTCGTAATGTTCAGGCTGAGTTTCTTGTGGGGCACTTTCTTATGAGAGGGCCGGTAGTGTAGTGGTGAAGTACCCTCAAAATAGCAGAGTGTCTACAGCCGGGAAAAAAGAGACCAAGTGCTCGATTGTGTGGCAAATACGACACACGAGTACTACAACCCAAACCAACGACCGATCACTGCTGCTGCTGCTGTTGCCGTCAAGTTGCAACGCGCAATACAGCAGTGTCGACACAGCTCGCACACCGATTATTATGTTGTCAGCCACCGCCCTTCCAGCCAAAACAACAACACACACGCAAAGAGTCCACGGCTTTGTATTCATCGCCCCAGACGGTGGAAAAGCCTTCTTAGCTATGTCCGAGGCTCAACACACAACTAATAAATGGCGAGAGAAGCGCTTTCATACAAAAGTTACTTATTAATAGTTTGGTCAGTCAATGATACTATTAATAGTAATACAACAGAGTGCAGAAAGCTCGCAACACGTACGTAGAACATAATAGTATTACGGGGGACCATAGTAAATAGGACCAAATATTGTTAGTAAAAATAGGTAAATATATAGACTTTAGTGTACACCGTAGGTTCTATTTAATATGGTCCTCCGTAATAGTAACTATTATTACTATTACGCTGAAGCGCTGAGCGTGAAGCGGGCTAATTAACCCTACTCTGAATCCGGTACACTTCACAAAGCTTGGTCTACCGTCCGCCGCCGAGCGCGCGACCGCCGCGCGAGCGCGCCACGCCCTCCCCACACGTCAGCCCTCGGTGTCTCGGGCGAACGAGCGGGCGCCTGCGTCGAACTCGGCGAGCGGGGGGCTTGCGAAGACCTCCCGGGGACGGCTCGCTCTCTCCCCGGCGTGGCGGACAATCGCAAAAAAGTTGAAACCCCCCGCGTACCATTATACATTATACCACATCTTGCTGAGAGCAGAGGAGAGAGAGGTGTGCGTGCGAGATAGAGAGAGACGCTTCCTGGGCAGCTCCTTGACCATGCTGGTGTGGTGGTGTACCCCCGCTGTGGTGTGTAGCTAGTTGCGTAGGAGCGTGCGCTCTACCGCCGTGAGAGGGTAGAAGGTCAGGGGGCGACGCAGCCTGTGTATGCTGTCTGTGCCGCTCTACGTGTGTGTGCTGTGTGTACACTCCTCTACCCAGGGAGGCCAGAGGCACAGGTTTGCCGTGCTTGCGTGTTTCCCGACCACAGCAGAACTAGCAACCGACTACAATCATGCCAGCAGCAGAGCAGTAGCTTCGTCTCCGTGGACCCTGAGCCCTGGCACTTGCCTGCAGCAGCACGAACAGCCTCTACTTCCTCTCGGCCATCACGTTTTCCTTCAAAAATCAAAGAAGAGCACCGCAGCAGCAGAAGCAGCAGCAGCAGCAGTCAGCCTCAATGCCACCTCCCGATCCGAAATTTTAAGATGGTTTTGGTAATCATATTATTAAAAATCCATTTTCTTCCAACAACTCTATTCAACCATTTTACGCACCTGGGTGCGTACGTCTTCAGAGTGATATACGACCATCCACCCATATACTGTTGTATGTATGCACAGCAGTATCAACATACCACTCTGACCGTAAATATAAGCACCATTTCAATTACATGTTAATATGCAAACGGTCCTTATCTTCCGGGTACCTGGTATGTACGTATCATACGACTGATGTATTTTTATGTAAGACGACTGCTGCTGTACTGTTTTTGCTATTGTTGCGTGTGAAAATATTACGTGTAGGTTTGCGCCCAGAAAAATATATGACGTCGTTTTTAGTATCCTTACACAGATGCTCCGAGTACTGAGAGTATTAAAGTAGTACTGGTGGCCTGGATATTCGGAGTACTTGGAGTATGAGCAGTACTGAAGGCCCAAATACTCCGAGTACTGGGAGTATGAGCAGTATTTATACTCGAGTACAAGCAGTACTCGGAGTATAAACATCTAAATTACTCGGTGTACTCCGAGTATCGACAGTATTGAACACCGAAATACTGCGAGTACACAAAGTGCCTGAAGTGTTTCTTTCTCTAAAATACATATTGCGTTTCCACTTTTTCAAATTTTACTTCATTCCCTGCGGAAACCTCCACCTCTTGGTACCGCCATCACTTCTCGATTTACTCTTTTATCTTCACTCTTCAACTTTTATGGAGGGCGGGGCCGCCGATAGGCGGCCCCGTCCGATCCTTGTATTATATAATAGTCTGCCAATGACGACACGCCACAGCGGACCGGTTCCCGTCTTTAATCACCTTTCCTATTGAATACCATACCAGGTACCAAATAACCATTGACACAACCTGTCGCTAATATTAATTTATGATAATTAGCCAAAAATAGCACTTTGAGCCATTTATAGGTACACTGCGTAATGTACACCGGAAACGGCTTCCGGGCCCACCTGATATTGGGCCTGCGCTCCATTGTACCTACAAATGGCTCAAAGTGCGCAGGTACACCTATTATCGGCTACTCAATGTGCGTATCGCCTATTTTTGGCTTCAACTGTACCTATACAAGGCTCAAGACGGGCACACATTCACCCACGTTTGCTACGTATGGAATGTTGTTCCGGACCACGCCAACGGCTGTGTAACTTAGACCCCCTAGTAACCGTATGGTATTACTCTGTACACGTATATATCAATGCTTCCCCTACTATATACTGCACTACAGTATGTATATTGTACTTTCAGCATAACGGCATGGAAACACTCGTCATTGTTGTTTCTCCGCATCGTATATATGTGCGTGTGCGTAGGAGGGGTGTCGTACTGAATACGTATGCATTGAGCACGATACGATTTCTCGCTTGTAGGTAATGCGTGATAACTCCGCAGTGTCAGTGGTTCTACTGGTACGGTCGGCTGGTTGACAGTCCTGGTATCTGATGTGGCCGTCTGTCTATATTTCAGTTGCCTAAAAGTGATCGTTTGAGCCTTTTATAGGTACAGTTGAAGCCAAAAATAGGTGATACGCACATTGAATAGCCGATAATAGGTGTACCTGCGCGCTTTGAGCCATTTGTAGGTACAATGGAGCGCAGGCCCAATATCAGCCGGGCCCGGAAGCCGTTTCCGGTGTACATTACGCAGTGTACCTATAAATGGCTCAAAGTTCGTAGGTATACCTATTTTTGGCTAATTACCTTATTTAATTGCACATCAACAGCATTGATTGCTGCTTATTTTCTGTCGACCATTTTGTTTGAAACGAGGATATTGCATGCGCCACATGTACCACAACGTAATCGATTGCCACCTTCGTTTTCTTTTTTTCTATAATAGTGCCTAAAACGAAAAGGAGTTATAATTCCCTGCGCGGAACCTAATAATTAAAGTGTACCCTTTGCAAAACCTCTGCTGCGGTTTGATACATATATATGCACAACTCTGCGATATAACGCCCAAACATGAAATTATTCCAGACTAATAATTCCAGTACACACTCATTATTAGTTTCCACACGATAGAGCCACACTTTGTCGGGGGGGGGCACAGTAAAAATAATATTGCAAATATTGTAATAGGTGGGTTGTTCGTGGCATGGGGGGTATAATTAATTCATTTACTCGTAGCGAAAGAGGGAAAATAATATGTATATATGTTTATACATAACACAGGTGCTACACCTACTTACTGTACGCACACTACTTCGTGTGTTCGAGGTCGCGACCGGATGCGACGATGCCGTGTAGGTAAGCAAATTTCGACGAGAGTTGACGAGGGAAGAAGGTGCTGAAATCTTCTCGCGATAAAAATCCAAAGCAAGAACCGTAGTGGGGGAGGAGGGAGGGGAGCCTACTTTGTGACCCCGGATCTGAGTTACGACTAGGGAGGGAGAAAGGCGGAAGTGCGAAGATAATGAATGGGATGGGAAAAAAATATATATATATATATATATATATGGTGAGTGCAGCTGAATAAAGGGCGCCTCTCTCTGCGGAAAGGTTGAAATTCGTGGTATTATGTACCAGTACATATATCAGGTTGGCGTATTGTATACACTAGTATACCGGTACCTGGTAGGTTGATAGTTGAGTTGTCCTTGATTACAGGTCCTACATACAGCCTGCTCCCCAAAATGGCGACAATCTAACGAACAATGATTTGCCCGTTTCGCCCCCCCCCTCGATACATGTGGCGCAAACGACATATACGTGGATCGGTCGTGGTTCGAGAGAGGTGTGTCACACACGTGTCCGACAACAGTGAATCATGGTGCCTCCCGTTGCTTTACCCCCGTCTACGGTAAAATACGACGCGTAGGGGCGCGGGGGGGGGTATCACCCGAAGCATTTGTTTTTCGTCGCAAGGCAAAAGGTGCTAAGGTGCACGAGACCGACGTTGCGGCAAGCCGAACATATTGAAATATGTTCGCCTGCGGCGGGTGTTGTGGCTAACCGCAACCCCGACCTAATTGTTTCACCAGCGCAACGGCGCAACAACAGCGAGCGGTGTATACGACTGTGCTTTGCGCCCGCTTCGAAAACATGTATGTGAATGGTTGATATTCTAGAATAGTTGATATTCTACACTACTATTGAGTAATTCCTCAGCATCACTCACGACTTTATTCCGAGGAAAACTTCGCGGGCGGTCGGATTGTAGCACCACCCAAGTCAGTAGCATGTGAATGAAACGAATATTTTACACAGCAGTACAATTTGAAGTCTTACGAGCAAAACGCTAGCGGTACGTCGTAGCGAGGTTCGATGGGGCTTTCCTCGCGCTCACCATGCGGGTGGGCCTCACACCGTCCCTCCTCACCACTACTCACTGAATGCACACGGTGAGGGGTAGTCTCTGTACCGCTCGTGCCCCAAGGTTTAGTACGAACGCTCGCGACCCACCTTGGCTAAGGCTAAGGTTTGGGCGGCTGCTTGCTGTCACTGGGGCCGATGTGGCGCCGCCCTCTCGTTCATAATACCAACGAGGCCCTAAATCCTGGCCTCGTTCCCATCGATCCCGCGATTTGCTTGGCTCGGCGCCCTACTACCGCCCTACTACCGCCACACTGGCCAAGCACATCATATTTATGCAGTTAGCTTGGAGGCAACACTGCTGCTGCTGCGTTGTGTGCTGCGATATAAGGGAATGTTGTCTTCGCTACGACGATGTGCACAGACGAAGCTCGTCGGTGTTTTGGTGTACGATAGTATGTGTGCGTTGGTAAAAGTTCAACCTCTCAGAAGAATGAAAAGTAGACCACCCGCGTTGTCGGTCGCGACATATACCGAAAGGGTGTACTTAGTAATCACGGCAGTAACAACCGCGAATAGTTTCGCAGGCATTACGGAGTGTGTTGCAGTGCCGTTAGCATGTGTAGGCTCTCTAGGCATTCTTGTTTTCGCTATAGGCCTGTGCCCTCAGGCAGACTCTTGTGAGGGAGCTACCTACTGACCCCAACGGGGGTAAATAAATGTCGATCGAATTCGCAGCCCAGGGTAATCCTTACAACACCTCTCGGAACGGTGTCCTCGTAAGGTTGGTTGTCGGTACCGTTTACGGCCGCACGTTGACATAACCGCTTCAATTCAATACCAGGGGAACCAGGGAAATATCATACGTGCTATAGTGACGCACGCGCAAGCGTTTCTTTCTGTGAAAGAAAAAAAATGGAGTGAGGTTTCGAAAACCCTTGTCTTCGACGATGTCAAAATAAAAATAAAGGTGCTACCTACTGAGTTACCGGGGGTAACAGTTCGATCGATTACCCTTCCCAGGGTTACCCTTCTTTGTAGCACTCTTGTTCGTGGGCCTACAGCAGTGCGTGGTCTCTCCACGGAATCGCCCCCACAAAGAGATGATGAAGGTGTTAGCTATACAGTGGGGGCCCGCGTGTAATACATATTATGGCAAGACAGGGGGGCTGAGATTGATTGTGAAGCAAAAAAAATAAGAAATTAGGTGTAAAAGACAGAACGCTCGAACCGGGCAACGAAATCTGAACCAGCCTACATATGAAACAGCAGCAGTGATTGGCCATCCAACCAAATTTAAGAAATGGGGTTGCTCCGGAGCGTGACACGGGATAAGAAACGTAACAATAATGTTGAAATCTACCATATATATGTGCGTGGTATTATACGAGAGTACCGTACAGAGAAAAAGTGTACCAGGTACATTGTAATCATCACAGCAGTCGCCTTTTGTTTATAAAAATATTCTTCTTTGTATCCTTCGAAGTATATATTATATTTATTAGTTTGATCATTTTGTTTTCCAACTCCACCAGTGAAATGTTCCCTTGGGGATACAGGAAACAAATAACGTGGGAAATCGTGTGGTCAGCACAAAACATGTCGCAAGGTCGGTGCTCTCTATGGCCTTGAGGAGGGGGCGAGGAGGTCGGAGACGAGCGCCGACTCCCGATGCCCGCAATGCGGAGCTTTCAGCGTAATGGAAGTCGAGTTGATCCCCGCAGTGTCAGTATAAACCTGGTATACGTAGAGTGTATGGCAGGCTAGATTGTGATGACTAATATTTGAGTTACGTTAGTGTATATAAACCTTCCACGGGGGCGGTAAGCTGGCAAGCAAAAGCGATGACCGAAGGGCAGCGATTACATTTATGTATATGTTTCTATACTCGTGTAGGTACTCGTATTTATTGCAGGAGTGCAGGGTTATACTTGTAATGGGAGAGCTTTCATCACCACCCGCCTTGTCTTGTCCATTTTTTCGTTATCGAGTGAATGGTACCGAGTACAGTACTGCTGTTGGTACATACTAATATAGTGTACGTGGAGTAGTTTTGCCAACTACCCGGAGAAGAGAACAAGATGAGATATATCTATGATAGGCTAATGAACATGATGATGTGTGAGTATGTGTTGTGTGAATAAGGTACTGTAGTGTATATACATGTACTCGTTAGGTACGAGGTGTGTATATACATGTACTCGTTAGGTACGAGGTTGTTCGTGGTATGGGGGGGTATAATTAATTAATTTTGCGAATGAGGGAGAAGAATATGTTCGCCGCAATTCATGGTGGATGCACCGCACCGGGTTGTGGCCTCGGCAGTGCCTGCAAAAACCTTGGCGTTGTTGTTGGCTTGGGGGGTTAATAAATTAGTTGAGATTAGTACTCGTCGGTTGCGGCTGACCTGTATGTACACTGTCAACGTGTGAGATCAGATGTTGTTCTCGCGGTACGAACAGATAAGAAACGAGAAGCGCTGAAAACGGTTCATTTTGAACAGAGAAAATAAGAATCATCCTGCAAGAAACGTCGTGCAAATATTGCGGTTGAGGGCACACGGAATAATACTTTGAGTCTGAACGATCAATTGGCGCACTATTTTAACTGTAATCCGATATGGTTGAATTATAAAGGGCAGCGGCCAAAAAAAGGTATACCTGGTCCGTTTGAGGCCAAAAACAGGTACATGCTTAAAATCAGGTCAAAAACGCACTCCACGTGCCTTGCCATTGGTCCAAAACTCGTTGTACCTGTTTTTGCCTCTTTAAAACCCAGGTATACCTGGTTTTGTCTACTCTGCTTGACTTTCACCTTTTTTTTTTGTCGTTTTTAAGCCAATCAGAGGCCCTTCATAGTTCCACCCTATGCCCCCTATACAAATGCCGACGTACGCGGAGACCCCCTCCTCCCTTCACACCTCGCACCACACGCCTCTCGAGCGACACACATATCTGCCTGCACACCTCCGCCGAAATAATACGAGATATAAGGCTCCCCTTCGGGATTGTGGTTGACTTGGGATACCAGAAGTGTCGCAAGCTGAGAAGGGAGAATACAGCAGCAGGCGTTTGTTCCTCGTACTATTAATAGCAGCTACTCGTATACGTAGCCACCGGGCGAGCACGAAGAACCTGAAAAACTCTACTTTGCGTTGCAAGGAACGGCATGTTCGTGGGGTGCATTTTATACTTGCTTTTAGTATGTACCTGTTTTTGGCCCCGAACGGACCAGGTGTACCTGTTTTTAGCCGCTGCCCAATTATAAACATATCATAAACCGAAACAAACATGACGGCCTGATTGGTTAAGCAGGCGAATCCGGAGCCGCTAGCAAATCAGAATTTGCTCATTTTGCCAACCGACCGACAAAGTTACGCAACCCAATGTAAGGTTAAAAACACTTTTTCCCACATCACTAAATTATTTGTTTTATTAATATTCAATAGTGGGTTGGGATTGCTGTTTTATTGATAAACAAAACTATTAATGCAAAAACCCAACCAAACTATTATCGTAGAAGAGTAAAATACCCGCAAACGCCCTGATACATATACCTGACACTGCTGTATGTAGGGCGCTGCTATTCGAAATATAAATCGAAAAAGATAGCCCGCAGCAGCAGCAGCAGCAGCAGCAGTGGAGTTTCAAATGAGGCCCCGCATAGGGCGCCGAATGCCACGCGTTGGTACAACTATTTCGCAGCACGTTCATACGTATCATAGAGCACGGCACAGCCGCCCCACTTGGTCCACTGCAGTAGTACAGTACAGTAGTAGTATAGTAACAACTCACGAATGTGCCTCCGGCTGCCCGAAATTTAACTTACTGCTGTACCTATCTACGTAAGCGAGCATATATTATCATAGCCAAGGACGACGGTGGGTGGTTAAGCGAGCGCCACAACCGCGCTGAATCCCTCAAAGCACCCAGCCAACAAAGCGCATAGATAGGAAGTATATATTCGTTGCATCGAAATCATCCTTGGCTCGCGGCCTTCGATACACCAACCCCAGTCGCGACCATCATGTGCATCAGAGGCGTACCCCACTACCACGGAAAGGGAAAGGTGGTCGTGCTGTCGGGGTGTGACCACGGGATCGGGAACGCTGCCGCCAAGCAACTCAGCTCTCTCGGGTACGCCGTGATCGCGGGATGCCTCACCGACGAAGGTGCCAGCAAACTGCAAGAGGAGGTCACCGGTATCAGGGCCGAGAAGTGCGACATCACCAAGACGGAAGACGTGGCGCGCCTGGTGTCGATCGTAGAGAGGGAGTACAGCGGGAAACTGCATGCCCTCGTCAACAACGCTGGGGTAGCGAGCAACGGCCAGGCCCTGATTACTCCACTGGAGACTTCTGAGAAGGTCGTCGTGGTTAATCTCCTCGGCACCATGAGGATGACCAAGATGTTCCTCCCTCTTCTGGTGGACAATCCTGGGTCGAGGGTCGTCTTCATGTCGTCAATCGCTGGCCTCAATCCTACATGGGGAATATCGGCGTACTGCGCGTCCAAGTTCGGGATTGAAGGGTACGCCCGCGTTCTGCGCGATGAGCTTGGCGTGTTCGACGTCCAAGTGAGCGTCATCAACCCCGGAACTACCGACACCAACCTGATCCAGACCTTCAGGGAGTCAGTCGGGACCAATTTCGAGGCCTGCTCTGATGACACCAAGAGAATGCTTGGGCTGGACTACGCGGACAGGTGTAGAGAATCCACTGAGAGGTGTACGCGGGGGGCAGGGGTAGACGATGTTTCTGTGCCCACAGGGTATATCTGCAAGGCTGTAGGGTCGATGCGTTGCGAGGATAGGTACTACAGCGGGCTCATGGCCAATACCGTCTGCCGCCTCGCCGCTATGTTCCCGGCCTTCTGTAGTTTTCTGAGTCGTTCCGTGGCTGTCCTCCCCAACCCGGAGAAGACCAAGTAAGTGATGCCCTGGTGTCGAGGTATCCCCCGGTAGCCTGGTATGTACCCAGCGTACTCTTTTATGCACCAGCATGTGATTCGTTCCCGTTGGCTTGGTCGGCACTTAATAATTGTTGGCCCGGATTTAGGTTGGATACGTGAGACAACTCACCCGAACCTTCGCTACCCTTCTACTGTAGAGCTCCAGGATTTTTGCCTCCCCTGAAAAACGGGTAAATGTGTACTCTGCGTGCACAGTAGAAGTACCCTGAGATGAACTGACTTGCGGCCACGGGACGGGAGTGTCATCTCTACACACGACGCCCTGAGCTACGTACGTACGAGTAGGATTATCTGATCCACGGTACGTACCGCTGTAGGACCACCTTAACGATCGCAAGACTGATGTATGCCCCCTCCATCAGAACCTTACGGTCGCTAGGGTGTGCACGCGTTTGGTTTGTTTTCACCACGTTCCTTAGGAACTGGACTTATCGGTGTTTTTGGGGCCAAACTGGTCGGAATTGCTGTAGCAGTGTGGGATACCGTTTTTAGCAGTAAAATAAATATACCCGCCGGGTACCGTAACCATATCGAGCCAAGCCACCGCCAGCTGGGTGGGTATGGTTGGTGTTTCGTTCCGTGTCAGGTTTCTCTTCCGCTGCTGGATAATCTTGTGGCAGGGGCTAGTTGTAGCAGAGTCGTCCAATTGGAGAGATGATCGTGGGATCGTGGCGAGAATGGATATCGGCGTGTGTAGAGGGGAAACGGACTGGGAGACTGCACATCCTATAGGATCGTTTGCCCAAATTGGCATGTAGATTTATAGGTTTTATTCTGCATGCGCGCTGGGACGAATATATATAGAGAAGGCAAGCAGACCGGAGAATGGTGTCAGCCTATATATATATATGCCGTTACTGTACATTGGCTGGTGAGTTTGAGATAAAACATAATTGTTTTCCGCCCATCCGCGTGCTACATACATTCCGAACGTGCGGAGAAATAGGCCATACAAACCAGTACGTCATTTCCCTGTACAGTAGTACGCATTTTCAATATAAGACCGTGGCGATTTATTTAGTTCACAGTCGACATGTGATGGGTGTAAGTGCAAGCAGCACTGGCTACATTAGGAGTCGAAACGAAACTTCGTATTGTATGAATCTGCAGTACGATATTCTTGTTAGGTGTCACGTTTGGGGAACAACATTGGTTGGATGGAAACTACTGTAGTTTGTGTGCAGCGAGGTCGGCCGTGATTCGGGGGAAGGGTGTCAGAATAGTGGAGGGCCGGGACGCCGGCATGCCGCTGCAATCACTCAAAGTTGCAAGATGTGGGTGAAATAGTGCCTGGTGCCTGGTGCCTGGGGTCAGGTAGCATACGTGGGTCGGTCGTGGTTTATAGTAGGTGTGCCACATTGGCGGATTACCACACTATTTCGTGCATAGGACGCTGGTATGCCCCGAGGGATTTGCATGGCTACGGTAGGCGTATGGCACGACGAATGGATGGATTAATGAATGCATTGTGGTTAATGTATCTTGTTATTAACAACGGACTGACTGTGTCATACATCGAGGAATTGGGAGATAAGGATTAAGTTATCTCCAGGATAGATTCAGGGTGGGCATGATCAAAAACAACGAACGCGTTTAAATGTACCTGATATGATGTGTGTGGGTGTTTCGCGGCTGAAAATACGTGAAGCCTTTTTCGTTTGTGGCGTTGTTTTCAACCAGCCTCAACACATTTCGAGTGGTTTTATTACCTCGAGCGAAGGACAATAATACCAGAAAGTATCCTTCCTGCGCATACTACGAGTAGAGGCTTGCAGTGATGACATGGTCTGCATCCGTGTCTGATACGTGTGCAGGACCACGGCTGGCTGCACACCTTTTTGAATGCGTCACTACTCTCTCGACGCGTTTCTTGTCTATCTCGGGTGCGCTTTCTCGCTCTCGGACGCTATCAATAATTGTCTGTCGGACGAGCGAGCGAGCGAGCGTGCGCCCCTGACAGCCCCCTCATTCGCATTAAGGGCGACTGACTGCATGTCGTATAGTGCATGTTGTAGGAACGGGTACGTACACACCCGCATCTTCCCGACAAACATTGGAGGTATCATATATATACATATACATATACTTCGTATATATATGATACGATATAGCACGTAAAACACGTACGAAAAGCCACCACAACCCCTTGATACGAAACCTAGAGTCCACTTTCTCCAAGCCATGGGCCATGGCGGGCGCACCCATCGAAAGTGGTGACGCGTGCTACGATAGAGGTAATGTACCGTTTTTTGGCTGAAATGGTTTCTGAATGACCGGGCGCTCCTTAACCCAAGATCGTCGAAAATTCTCATTCTCGTAATTAAACACTGTTCATTTTATATTTTGTACTTAGTTAGGCCATCATGGTGGATATTGTTAATCGGGTACGTATTCCTTTCGTTTTCTTTCGTGGTAATCGGATACCACTTTTTTTGTTTTCGTCTAAAATCGTGTGTTCACACCCTACTCCCCGTTGTATAGATAGAGGTAATCATCTTTGAAATCCGTTCCAAATTGTGCGTTGTTTCAGTTGTTCCCACCTTAACTCATGCCCAAATTCGTGTGTTCGTGGTCATAGGACTTGGCTCTAAACATCTGGAGCGGAAGAATATTTCAAGGAACAAAAAAGTAGTCGAATCGAACGATAATAGAAAAACCAGTCAAGATACCTATCATGACTGAAACACAAACAAACACAGCGTACGTATTGTACGTATGCACCAGGTGAATACTGTTTGCATGAGTTGCGATATAGTCCAAGGGAGGATACGAGGAGAAAAACAAACGGAAAACGAAATGCGACAAACATGAAACACACCATCAAATCGAATCAAGTAAAATGAGGTCACATCAACATCGCAGATCTCGCACAAGAAAAGAGCTACTACGTATAAATATGTGCGAGGTACGCACGAGTACCAAACGCGTACTAAAACAAAAAACAACGAAGGAAATGAAAACGAAGAGAAAATAACTCAACAGGAACAAAGAAGACGAGAGAAGAAAGAGGAAAGAAAGAGAAGAAGCCGGAAGGAAGACAACATAGAGAAATAGAAAAAAGCGAAAAGCGAAAAGCAGGCACTGGAGGCATACAGAAAAAGGCAAGGGAGGGAGTCTGGGCGGCCCTACACTAGCTACTACGACGGTGCTAGGATGCATCATGACGATGAAAGCCATGCCCAGTCGTCAGGACGTTGCGCAATACACCCCTCTCTCCCCCGCCCCTCCCCATTCCGCATGTAAGCCTCGGCCCCGTGCTCGACCCCTCGAAACGATCTGCTGGCCCTCTGTGCTGTCTAGCGCCACCCTTCGGGCCTGATGCCAAATGATTCCGAGGCCATCGCCTCGAGGCGCCCCATCCAATCCTTCTCTTGCCCAAAGGAGCAGTGGCCCTTACCCCCCCCGATCATCTCCCCAAACATTATACCCTCCCCGGCACGCTCTCCTCCCCTATGCGCGGCACGAAACCCGCAAAGTTTGGTGTCCCCTTCGTCTGTGCACCGTCACCCCAATGCTCTTCTCGGAGTCTGTCTTTGCAAGCGCGCCGGCGTAGGGTAGCGTATGTATGTATGTATGTATGTATGTATGTATGTATGTATGTATGTATGTAAGTATAGGTATGTAGGTATGTATGTATGTATGTATGTATGTATGTATGTATGTATGTATGTATGTATGTATGTATGTATGTATGTATGTATGTATGTATGTATGTATGTATGTATGTATGTATGTATGTATGTATGTATGTATGTATGTATGTATGTATGTATGTATGTATATATCTTCGCGCTTCCGTTTCCGAGACAATTATGTTGAGCGTTACACGGTATACTTCACAAGTATCTGGTGTATACCTGGTGAGTTGTGTCTCACAGCAGGTTGCATCAATCATTTGTATCGTGTCCCTATTATAGTTTATTCCACACTATTATTAGCTCAAGTCATTATTAAGGCATTAATTTCATCCACCCCTACCCCAATATATATACCTGTATATATTGATATATAGGGAGAGAGACACGCTGTGTGTCTCGGCGGTTGACACTACTGCAATTTATGCACAGCATTGCGGGGGGGGCATCGGAATCAGCACCAAGTACCCTTACTGAAGATTATATTAATAGTATACGAAGTATACTACTGTAATTCTTTGTGTGGTATGTGATGAGTCCTGATTACTATTTCCCCCCGAAATAACCAAATCAAGTACATATTTTTAGTGAATTCCACCCACTCCCCCATGTTACGTATCAGTATGCGTATCCGCTTAATATACGATTAACATACACCGCTATCGAAGTATCGCACACAGCTTGCAAATATGGGCTTCGACGAAATCATCGACCTCACAGCTGTTTTTTTTTTGTTTTGTATTAGTTTGTAAATAAACTGTATGTATACTACAGCATTATAGTACCTGATAGGCCTGTTTTTGCGTACTACCTGGAAAGGTATGTTATTACGTAGTAGGGGGGGGTAGGCGCTGAAAAACCTTTTAAGACGACCCCATGCACGAGTGTGTATATGCACCTTCCGCGCAGATATGATATAGGGATGTGCCGCTATATAACAGCCGATTTTCCTAATGGAGAATTGCCTTTCCGATGACAATGATAATATTTTATTATTATCTTTGCCATCCGACAATGTGCAGCATGATCTTCAGCGTTGATCACTCATAAAATTCCCAAAAGCCAAAAGCAGAAAACCACGGAAACCAAGGAAACCTATGCGTACAGTCTAACACCCTTCTATGTCTGTCTGCTTCCCGCAAAGATTTATCCACAATACTCCATTTGTTGTCCTTGCTCCCTCCTTCTTCCCAATATGCACTCTTTACGTTCAATTCTTAAGTCCATAATCGATTTTAGTAGTTTGTTGTTTTTCAAGAGTTGCATTTCGCTCACGATCAAACTCTAACCCATAATATGACTTCCTCAATGGTAGGTATCGATCAACACACAACAACAAAAATCGAAATTATCCCTGACAGGCTCGTAAAACAGAGGATATAAGGGAATTGGTGTTGAGAAGCGAGGCACCTCGCCCATATAAATCTTATTCTTCTTTGGGTCTTCGATATCTTGAGACTGCCGATGTCGATTTTGTTATTTTATTTCTGTCATCGACGACGGCTGTCACAAATGACAATAATCTATAGCGTACACGCAGAGGAGGAGAAGAAGTTGTTGAATGAGAGTGGTGGTAGTCGACGAAGTGTGTCAGCTTTTTCATTCTGAATGAATAATGCCCTGCACATTGTCGGAAGGCAAATAATATAATAAAAATAGGTTACAATGCAGTGTACATTTTGACGGTGAGGGGAGTGCATCTCTTACAATAATACAAAACCCTATGTTTTCTACTGCCATTATCATCGGAAAGGCGATTCTCAATTCGGAAAATCGGCTGTGATATATGTATATAATATGTTGTCATTTTATAGCAGGGGTTTTGCACCCCCGCATCACCGTTAGTTAGGACAATCAGCTACCGGTAGTAGAATAGGAGACGGGGGAGGTGGGGAAGGGGAAAATGGACGAGGTCGTTCCGTCACACAGTTTCACTCACCTTCCCCGTGGGCGACACGGACTACTACTAATGAACATGCCTTGTTCGTGAATAGGAGACCAAACGATTTTTTCATTGTTTTTTAGTATGGTATTTTTGTTTTTTTCAACTATCCCACAACGGCTACGTTTTGCGATCCTAATCATACTGCTGTACCTCATTGCTCTCAACCGGCGGAAAACAGCGAATTTTCAGGTCCAAAGTAGTACAGCAGTACTTGGTTGTGTTGACAAAAGTCGACATATTATTTAAAAAAAAACAAAAAAAAACGTGGAGCTGAAAAAAAATGAACTCATCATGATCACAACATGCCGCGATTCGAACTCACGTCGTCACCAGGTTCGTGTTCTTTATTTCTATATTTCATTAGTTTGACCCGACTGAGTTGAAATGTGTCCCTTATATTCTCGCGCCCAGACTGCCTGGTATGTTCCACATCAGTGCTCCGGTAACTATGGGCTATGCCCTTTTTTGGAGGATCATAGCCCATAGTAGTCCGGAAACACAGAGACGCAGCTTGGATAATAAAACAGCCGATTTTCCTACATATTAATAGTTGATAATTGCCTTTCCGATGAGAATGAAAATAATATTTTAGTTATTTGTTGTATTTTGCTCACAATCAAACTTCAACCTACTGTGTAGAGTATATGTTACCGTATCGATCTACCAGGTACAGTAGTAGGGGGGCCTATATAAGGCGGTGTAGTGCACCCGAGATTTTGACCGCCCTATCTCGAAAAACCGCCCTATTGGAGACAGGGCGGTTGACCGCCCTGTTGGGCTTTTGGCGATATCCCAATAGGGCGGTAACCGCCCTGTTGAGGGCATACAGCTTTTTAAGGTACAGCACAGAGTGCTCCTGATCCAAAGTATTACAAAAAGATGACCTAGAGGGCCTCACGAAGAGGAATATCATACGTGTGCTCGGAGAAGGAAGGTACAGCGTTGCAACAGTACCAGTGCTGAATCCAGGGGACATGTAACACACACCAAAGCACAGCAAAGAGCAGACGGGTGCACACACACTCTTCACATGTTGAGAAGTAAGATAGTATAGTTGTCGCTAGGAACTCGCGTAGCAGGATATTAGTACCTGTGGTCAACTTGTGTGCATTGGTGGAAAACAAAAACAGAAAAAAACATCATGTATGTGCGCTGGTGGCTTAGCAGAAATCATTGATGACAGACATTGATTGTGTTTTAACGGCGCCCTTCCCTGCTGACCCCTCCCCCCCGTGACCAGGCGGTCACACTGTTTCTGTACTACTGCTGACCGTTGCGCGTTTGGTCCCCCAACAGCCTGATCGTAACCTCTTCAACCAACCTTGTTTTAAGCACGGGTGACTGTCCCAGTCTATTTAGCCTATCGAAAGGCATCGGCTCGACGATGAGATCGACGATGCGTTATTATTTTGTCCCAGTCTATTTAGCAGCCCGCCGAACACACACCACCCGCTGAAGACACACACCGCCGTACTGTTGTACGGAGAGGACTCTTCGCTTTGCTAGACATTCACAACAGAGAGTGTGTGTGTTCTCGCAGCAACAACAGCAGTAGGGGTTTTCTACTGTATCATGTCCTACAGTAGTACAGGGCAACTACTACAAGTAAGAAACAGACTAATAAGGAAGCCAGGCTGAGATTTAGAGGGAAATGATAAATTTAGGAGTTGTTGTGATGAAATTAGTGTAGAAAGCACCCCCGCTCGACTAAGAAATCCAGCCTGGAGCAGGTTTTCTGTTTCTTATTAGGTGTATCTCGCTCAAACGCAGCACCAGGGCGATGTTATATACTGATGTGGAGGCGAAAATGGGCCGTGGATAGGGCGGTAGCCTCCCTGAATAAGGCGGTAGATGCCTTGAATGGAGTAGTTACCACCTTATATAGGGTCGGTTGCTATATAGGGCGGTTGCCGCCCTATTCGCATCTTCTGTCGTGTCAAGCCGATTTCGACCGCCTTATCTCGAATGGCCGCCTTATTCAGACCGCCTTATATAGCCCTCCCTACTGTACGAAAATAAATTTGAAATCAGCCTTGCCAGGCTCGTAAAACAGAGGATATAAGGGAATGGACAATAAGGGGCGAGTTCCCTCGCTCTTAGATCCTGATTTCTTGGGTCTTCGACATCTTGAGACTGCCGATGCCGATTTCAATAGGTTTTTCTGTCATCAACGGCTGTCACAACTGACAAAGGGTTATTATGTACAGTGTACATTTTGATTGTGAGGGAAGCACATATCTTACAATTCAAAACCCACCCAATATTTTCGGTTTTCATTCTTATCGGAAAGGCAATAATTCTCCATTCGGAAAATCGGCTGTCATAATAAGGTGCATTCGAGCCAAGAACTCTGTAATAAAACTGAGCATACCTACTGACGTTTGGAGATATAGATATCGAGCAAACGGCGGGCCTGAAACGCGCGTCGTGATTGGGCAGCAGTACATCACGCATTCCGTGTCCAGAGCCCAGAAAATACGTGTTTGTTTGTTGTTTAAACAGCACAGCATGTATGTATATATGTGACACAGACTTGCCGAGTAATGAACTGTTAATAATACACACGCCGGTTCGTATCGGTTTTCGTATATATGTATGTATACTGATGCTGCGCAAGTATGCTACTGCAGCAGCACCAGTGTTGATGCAAATCATCGATCCAAAACGCAACTGTTGCGGAGACACATATATATGTCTACAGTAGCAGTACAGTACAGTACGCGACGTATGGTATAGCGCTAACACAAGTTGGGATTTGACCATTTCAGGCGGAGATATTGTTTGATTCAGGAATTTACAGCCACAAGCATGAGTGCTCAACGAAGAACAAGACTCCGAGTCCCATGTATGTATGTAATACCAGCAGTACCAGGTATGTACATGTGTATAGCGACAAAGTTACGTGCAAACCCCAGATATATTTTTCCCAGACAGACACACTCCCTGAATTCTGCAGCTAGCTACGAGCTTAAGATATTGTTCTCTTCAAAATCTACCGGATGTATATCCTGCGTTCTGAGGACATACTTCGTACAAAGAAAACGCGTACGAGTATAGATGGGTCCGCGCGATGGAAGTATAAAACACAACAACTTGCGAACGAGTTTGGACGAAATAATCTTCGATCTCGCAGCTAGCTTATTGCTTGTTGTAGCTTGTTGTTTTTATTTTTGTTCAAGTACGAGTACACGTGCTCGACGTTGGCATCACCACCAGCCGCGAGCCTATAACTATGAATAAGCCTAAATAGGAGATTATTAACTTTTTTTACAAATGTCTATTATGATTATTATTATTGTTGTCGCGTACAGCACACACACGTGTCATGGCGGTGAAGCCTGCATCGTACGTACGTACGCACGCACCGTACAAACAATAGTAAATAGGACAAGTCGGCCGATGCAGCCTCCGTCACAGGCCAGAGGCGCCCTCCAGAGCCCTTTTGGTGGCGGAATAAGGACTATTACGGGGTGGGCTAATGTAGTAAATAGAACCTACGGTATACACAAAAAGCTATATACTTTCCCTATTTTTACAAACAATACTTGGTCCTACTTACTACTTATACTCGTAGTGCCCCGTAATGGTTAAGTCGTGGCTGGCGCGCACGACGTTCAATCGAAGCGAAAAACAAATAGAGCCGACTTGTATTTTGTGTGTATGTATACAATATTGAGATTGCTCTCCCTCTTTTTTTGCTGCATTGCTTAACCCACACTATTAATACCTCAAGTAGTGATTTAATAAATTTCATCCACCCCCATCCACACTAATAGTAATATGTATCGGGGACCTCGTTGGAAACTATAACTATAACTAATGAATAACGTCTTGAATTCACATGTGTGTGTGTTTATTTTTAAACGGCTTTGAACTGCTATAGGCTTTGTTTGGTGAATGTGTGCCCATACGGGTGGCCGGAGCGTTTTGAGTTCGCAGAAGAGAGAAGAGTGCGATCGTTTTTCAGCGCTCGTTTTCTTAGGAACGGTGCAGTACATACATATATACATGGCTGCAAGAAGTCGAACACGAAAGTTTTTAGAAAGCTCTCGACCCAATCTTTCGGAAAACACCTTGTTGTTCTGTGTTATCCGGTGCGTATTGGAAATATTTTCCCGTTTTCTGTGAAAACCGAGCGCTGAAGAACGATCGCACCCCTCTGTCCGCGAACTCAACGCCTACCCGCGAACCCATTGCACCCCTACCCACAACTACATACAGTAGCAGTGTGTAGTAGGCCTTGTATAGCTATCGATACTACTACTACTACTGTGCTTGCAGCGCGGTTGTTTTGGATATCGGAAATTCGAGCAAGCCCGCCATTCGCGGTGTCGTTAGCACACCAATCAATGGTAGAAACATAATTATAATAACACGGGGGGTACGTACTTCGAGTACAATACATCACAAATCCCACACGAACACTACAAATATCACATAAGACAAACATTCTACGCAGCTCGCAAAGTTGAGTATCAACTATTCAATCGGTTGAACTCACAGCTGGTTGAACTCACAGCTGACGTATTTATTATATTTGTTTTTAGGATGCACTATTAATAATAAGCAGGGCAATGGTGGGGCATACAGCAGTAGTACCGCAGAGCACTTCGTAAGAAACGGGCAAATAAGAAACCCAGGCTGACAATTAAAGGAAAATATGAAAGTCGGGAGGCGTCATATTGAAATTAGTGTAGAAAGCACCTTCTCTCAAATAAGAAACCCAGCCTGGACCAAATTCCTGATTATTATTAGGTGTCCTGTCCTGTACTGTAAGTACTTTCGACGCGTTGCTGTACTCGTAGTGGAATATTGTTGTGGTCGCACGTACTGCCGCCGCTTTGTACGGTAGGCTACGAGTAAAGCTGAGAGAGCGTGTGTGGGGGGGGGGCGGGGGTGTACTCATATCGTGCACGGCCGTAGTCGTGTGACCATAGTCCTTCGCATCCGACAATGACGGGACGAAGCACGTTGGGTTTTCACCAACCAGGCAGACATTGTTTGCACCAAGCGCGAAGCGCCGTGAGGTATTGGGCGTGTCGCATGGAAGGTGAGCTGCATCCTGCTAGGAACCGCCTGTGAGGCGGACTTGCATATATATGGACGACAGCCTCTAATGAATTGATCTAATTTCTGGTAGTGGCCACTTCCAGAGACAGCAATGGGTATCACTACGTATCTGCCTCGTGGATGCCTTACCATATACACACTACGTGATACGATCATTCCCCTTGTGCGGAGATGAGGTTATCAATCCCGCACAAATGATCTAACAAGACCGCCAGTATGGGTGACCGCCAAAAAAAACAAAAAACAAAACGGTACCCTGTGGTTGTCGAGCTCACGCAGTGAGAGGCGTGTTTTACAGCGTCGTTGCCCACCGACGCCAACCCAACCTATAAATATATACTTCGAAGTAAACTATTTATAGGGGGGGAGCGTGTGGGGGGGGGGGGGCACTCTGTCCGTGCACGAGCGAAACAAGGGGCCATTCGTGCAGCAGCAGCTGGCGCTGGAATCTATGAAATAAACGATTTAAACTATCAATAATCATGATCAGTCATGATTATTACAAGGACAATCATGAGTATGATTAGTCACATCAATCATCGTGTAGTTGATTGTGTCGATTTAACCCGAATAAAATACTCATGATTAAATCAACCCGATTTGATCAAAGTAATCAACAATCAAATACATCCCGAAAAAAGAGTTGTGGTTGTGATGATGTACATCTCTGATAATGGCTTCCGTGTTTCTTGCGTCGATCGCGCGGTTCTCATATTCATACATAAGGCGAACGCGGCCATCGAAGCGGCCTGCTTGGCTACATCAAACCGCGGTAGTAGTGCTATACCTGGTATACAGCTACTACTACTAACCGTAGTCGGCATCATCGACATCAACCACTCTTTCTTCTCGATCGAAGATGGAATAATAAGGTTGTCTTACTGATTTTCCCTTTTTCTTGCAAACGGGAAGAGGGAAAAGAGGGTGAAGACGAACAAGATAAAACAAAGTTTGCACTTTGCTTTCGAAGTTGTATTATATTAATGCGCTACCCCCCCGCCCGGAGAAGGGGGGTGAAGAGGGGAAGACCCCCGGGGCTGCTCCAACAGCAAACCCACGCTAACATCCGTATACTCGAGTCAACTCCCAACCCAACTGGCGACATCGAACTCTTGCCGCCAGCCTCCAACACAATATGGGAGTTTACCCGATTTACGAATGTCCTCGCACGCTCCCCCCCTTACTTGCAATATCACAGGGAACGCATATTATAACACATTTCTCTGTACTTCCAAGTCTGCCTAGTCAGATCTAACGGTGGGTTAACTCGCCTCCACTCTATGCTCTGCCCAGGCTGAATCCCACCACTAATTCCTTCCTGGGCCTTGACATCTGCTACCCAACTAGCGTCCTTTCCGTGACTGCGAACATACGCCTTGTACGCATCGGACGCCCATCGTCCTTCACGCTGCAACACCTCTGGTTTCGCACCCCCCACCGACAAGTGCGTTGCGCCTCCAATCCTCAGGGAGTGCAAAGCGTACTCTCCGCACGCACTCCCGCCAACGCAACCACGTTCCGCAAAGCTGTCGTCGCTTGCTGCTGTGTCCACATGGACCATCTTTGTCCCCGAAGGAGACCGAAGGGGACCGACCCTGGAGCCACAGCAACGCGATCGCGCCCAACGCCGCCATCGCCAGCCAGAGCTCCTAACGCACGTCCACGCAACCCCCCGGCTTCACCGCGAGCGGCTGGCCTACACCGCTGGCGCCGGCGTCGTAACTGCTCCGCCAACGGCCAGCGCAGCAGCCGACCCATTCCCGCATAGACCACCTGCCGTTACCAGCTCATATCGAAAGTCGGGGGGCGAAGAGGGAAGCGACAGAAAACGCCGCGACATAAAACGCGATCACAGCCTTGGCGGCATCGCCACTGACACCCACACGCCTCGTTGAGCCCACACGGACACGCGTGAGAACTGTCCAATTCCGCATCTGGATACAAATTGACTCACGAAACGGAACCTTAACGCGGTGAGCGCTCGACTACTGCGCTGCAGTAATTGAGCCTATCCGGTAAATGCAAGAGGAAGCCAACGACCTGCGACACCTGCTTCGCTGAAGCAGATGCACACACCGCGATACGCGGCATACACCTGCTTCGCTGAAGCAGATGCACAAACTTCGAAATGCAGCATATCCACGGAGGAAAGTAAACGCTGCACGAAACGACTCCTCCAGGAAAAAACGGCAAAGGAGACATGCACAAGGAAACAAGCGCCACTGTGACACCTCCTTCGCTGAAGCAAGCAAAAGCACACCGTCCACCACCGTGAACGGCTGCTACGCACACGAAAACACAGGTAACCACGTAATACGATCCGGCGGCGATACGCGGCACACATACGGAGGCCATGCACGGCGCACGATAACTTCCTTTGATGAACGGCAAACGATACATGCAGGAGGAAGCCAACGACCTGCGACACCTGCTTCGCGGAAGCAGATGCACACACCGCGATACGCGTCATACACCTGCTTCGCAGAAGCAGATGCACGAACTAAGAAACGCGGCATTCCCACGGAGGAAACTAAGCGGTGGACGAAACGACTCCTCCAGACAACCGGCACAGGAGGCGGTGCACGAAACGACTCCTCCAGACAACCGGCACAGGAGACATGCACAATAACTTCCTCTGATGAACGGCAAACGATACATGCAGGAGGAAGCCAACGACCTGCGACACCTGCTTCGCTGAAGCAGATGCACACATTGCGATACGCGTCATACACCTGCTTCGCAGAACCAGATGCACAAACTAAGAAACGCGGCATTCCCACGGACGAACCTAAGCGGTGCACGAAACGACTCCTCCAGACAAACGGCACAGGAGACATGCACGATAACTTCCTCTGATGAACGGCACACGATACACGCAGGAGGGAGCCAACGACCTGCGACACCTGCTTCGCTGAAGCAGATGCACACACCGCGATACTCGTCATACACTTGCTTCGCAGAACAGATGCACAAACTAAAAAACGCGGCATTCCCACGGATGAAACTAAGCGGTGCACGAAACGGCTCCTCCAGACAAATGGCACAGGAGACGTGCACAAGAAAACAAGCGCCACTGCGGCACCTCCTTCGCTGAAGCAGGAGCACACAATACGTTCATCCATCAGACGGAAATGGTAGACGCATGGGATGGCGCGACCTGCCATCAACGGTACGCGTCATACACCCAAGCAGATACGCAAACTACGAAACGCGGCATATCCAGTGAGGAAACTAAGCGATGCACGAAACGACTCCTCCAGACCAACGGCACAGGAGACGTGCACAAGAAAACAAGCGCCACTGCGGGACCTCCTTCGCTGAAGCAGGAGCACACAATACGTTCGCCCATCAGACGAAAATGGTAGACGCATGGGACGGCACGGCCTGCCATCAACGGTACGCGTCATACACCTGCTTCGCAGAAGCAGATGCGCAAACTACGAAACGCGGCATATCCACGGAGGAAAATAACGGTGCACGAGACGACTCCTCCAGACTAACGGCACAGGAGACGTGCACAAGAAAACAAGCGCAACTGCGACACCTCCTTCGCTGAAGCAAGAGCACACAATACGTTCACCCACCAGACGAAAATTGTAGACACAAGGGACGGCACGGCCTGCCATCAACGGTGACTGTCTAGCCAACATTCATTGCATCACGACAACACAGAGGTTACGTTGTCCCCGCGCAACAGCACACAGCCCTCCCCGCGGACGGGGGTACGCACGCCGACGTGCGCGAAAGCAGCCGTCCGTTGCGGGGACGCGATTGCGCCTTGCTACAAGAATGCGCCAGGAAACGCCGAGGTGGTTGTAAGCATGTCCGCGCGAATATGCCAACAGTAAATGAAAATATATGTGTAAATATATTAAAATAAATAAAACGTGGGGTTTATACTACCCGAATTGTAGGAGCCAACCACGTGATCGTGACAACGTGCGCAAACGCCGGCACACCGGTTGTGATAACCAGCACCTGCGAACAAAATCATCAGGTACAAGGTACTATGCTTCTACGCGGCACAAAATATGATCATGTCGCAAAACGAGGCGTGTATTAATAACGCCCGGGGCCGTGGACGTTTTAAGGTAAATCGTGTTGTTGATATCTAAAACCATGTTGCGCCCCATCGCGACCGCGAGGGGAAAACAGCATTGATAGTATTCAATTACAATTGAACCAGAGGTACACATTGCAAAGCCTATCAAAGCGCGCATCCCCCCCCTGCTGAAATCACATCAGCGGATCAGCTTTTTTTTGCAAGAACAGCGTAGCAACATCAATTTTGCGCTGTTCTGGTGTTGCCGGTAACCTTCGACGCATAGTTGGGGTCATGTGTAATACATGCCTGCAAATTTTCTCGGTATGCCCCGGTACATCACAGAACGCGATGCAAGAAGTACTCGACTGGTACTATTAGCGTTTCGGCTGTGCCGAATTTTTGGACTACTCGCACTTCTGTATATCTCGCGGGGATAAAGTTAGATTTAATATGAATATGCTGTACTCGCACTGCTGTACCGGGTATAGGAATATGCGAGGTATCATACACACCGCCGGATATACGCAACCGCCTCTCCCGAAAGAAGGGACTGCTGTTACCACCTTTTAACAACTGCTGCACTCGTAGCCATTCACAAGTCAGTACAGCAGTAGTATGGGCCGGCCTATAAGAAACACCTAATCTGAGCAAGCCTTAGATCCCTATTGTGGCACCATCTTTAAACTACCTTGAGCATAGGCTAGTATATAGGATTTGGTGTAGCGCTCGCCGCTAAGGACTTTTTCTTAATCAATTTACTTTGCGTACTCTAAAAGTAAGCCTTTTGTTCTTAATTGGGCTCGTTCTCATTCATGGGCCTGTACTGCAACCTGCCTGGTATACATCGCTCGCACGTACTACGAGTACGGGTAGGTATATAGAATGTATTATACGTACTCGCATTGATTAATACGAAAAAAAAATCACGAGACTGGTACTTTGAGTACGTGCTCGTTTTAGGTGTAGTACATGCTACTTGACAAGAAAGCGCCCAGCAAGAAACTCAGCCTGAGATTCCTGGGAAGTCAACAGATTTGTAAACAGGTAGCTGTTTGACTGCAGTTACTGCTGTAGTGTGGAACACAACCACTGCTGCTGTATCAAAGCTAACAAGACATGTACCTGCTTGTACGACCTTGTACGCCACTCGGTGGATACCACGAATATGCGAAACATTAAAAGAGGCAGAACGACAACCGACAGCCGGCGACGTACCACGATCGCCCGCAAATAACTAACGCAAGTCGCACCGGCTATGACCGGCACAGCATACAGTACGCGCCAGCAGCCCAGATATATTGAAAGAGAAACGAAAGTGGGAAAATATCCTGAACAAAGACAAAGCATACCGGTATGATGTTTTCCGGACACCAAAAAAAAATAAACAGGAGTAGCTAGCTGTTGAGCGACGTCGTTCCCAACACGCGGTCAAGCTGTCAAGCTCGAAGACAACTCTGGGTGTTAGGATCATCATGAATATTATGGCCTGTCTACCTTCGTTCGATGCCCTGGCTCGCACGTGATTCGAGCCATCGGGTCATCGCCAAAATGCGCATGAACACCGAGATCGAGAAACAAAAAGCTGGCGGCAGATACGTACGAGAATATCATATGATACGCAAATATATCGCCTCGCGAGTTCCTCAAGCCATCAAGCACTCAAACCTCATGGAAAACTCGCCCGCGCAATGCTCGAACTCAAAACTAGTCTATAACACACCTTGGACATGTAGCTCTGACTCTGCTGCAATGCGCTATCACGTGCTGGTCACAACTACGCTCTGAACCAGGTGTGTACCGAGGGCCACGATTCATACTACGATGTATCGCTGCATTCATCTGATTGGCTAAACTTCTTACGTACGTACAAAACTCACATTATCTCATTCTTCCGAGAATATTCTGCGTTTCAATATTTCCTAAGATATACGAGCATATTTAGAATAAATCATAATTCTGAAAACTTGAACAGAGAATGCAAAACATAAAAAAACGCTTACGGTTTTCCACTTCTTAGGCATATATTTTGCGAAAGAAGAAAAATAAACCGGAAACGTTGAACAACTCACCCTTCGATAATAACGGGCCCAATCAATTTGCATTTTGTTTATCTGCGCAAAACACACATACCAAGTGTAAGGTATGGATCGGGCGATGCGGCGGGGTGCCAAACCCCTGCTACATAATGACCACATATAACAGCCGATTTGCCAAATTGAGAATTGCTTTTCCGACGAGAATGTCAATCGCAAATAATGGGTTTTGGATTGTAAGAGATGTACATCCCTCACAGTAAAAAATGTCACTGTAAATTATTGTCGTTTGTGACAGCCGTCGATGACAGAAAACAAAAACAAAATCGGTATTGGCAGTCTCAAGATATCGAAGATACAAAGGAAACCGGGATATATCGGCGAGGTACCTCGCTCCTCAATACCAATTCCGTTATATCCTCTGTTTTACGAGCCTGCCAAGGCTAATTTCGAATTTGGTGTTTGTGGATCGATACCTACCATCGAGGAACACAATATGTTATGGGTTAGATTTTGATTGTGAGCGAAATACAACTAACTCCTAAAAACAACAAACTACTACAATCGATTATCATTGTCATCGGAAAGGCAATTCTCAATTAGGGAAAGACGCGTGCTACGGTAGAGATAGCACTTTTTGGATTAATCGTTTTCTGAACGATCGGGTTCCTTAACCCAAATTCGTCGGACTTTCATTTTTGTGACGAATAATGTTTCAGAGTATACTTCGTTCATGAGATTTCTCGTCCGGCAGCACTTTTATTTTCCTCCAAAAAAGTTTTTTTCGGTGAGGCGTGATGCTCCTTAGGTGAGGAGCTCAGAAAAAACATGGTGCACCTCTAACGTAGCATGCGTCGAAATCGGCCGTTATATAGCGGTACAACCCTGTTTGTATAACCGCTGTCAAACGCGTTCTTTGTACCCGCGTGCCTATACCATGGGTCGTCAAGGAGAAGTAGTAGATAAAGTACACTGGTACACCAAATACCAAACACACACCAGATGAGCCAATACCGTTCTTGTCAGAGGTCACACCACATAAACCACACACAGGAGGGAAGCCGCACCAACGTTGTCACCGGCTGCACCACTCACATATAGACAGGCAGTATCATTCTATCAAAGCCCAGGTCGCATCATCATTATCGCCGACTGCCTCTCGGGGCAGCTCCCTCTCTTCATCCGCGAGGCATACTAAATAATTCCTCGCTACATAATACGAAACCCCACAATACATGAAACCCCCAAGACCGGAAAACCTGTTGTATCAAGCTACCGCATACCACGAACAAACCCCACATCATGTCTGCGTGGAAGGTTGTTCACATACTCGTGCATGGATGGGCTCGTCGTAAACGGTTTTCAGCGCCCACCCCCCTACTACGCAATAACATGCCTTTCCAGGTAGTACGAAAAAACATGCCTGTTAGGTAGTGTACGTATAGTTTACGTACCAAACTATTTATATAAAATAAAAATAAAAATGACAGCTACTGTAGCTTGGGATCAATGATTTCGTCGAAGCTCACATTTGCAAGCTGTATGTGATACTTCGGTCGCGGCACGTATCTATTAATAGTATAATACGAGTAGTGTTGGTAAGCAACTACATAAACATGCTGAATCATATGATTCTCCCTCTTCCGCTAAATTAATTAATTGTACCCACAGGTATACAGCAGTCTCTTCTGAACGGGACCAGACGGTAGACTATGGAACGCCTAAGAAACCCAGGCTAGGCAGCAGAGTGCGCATGTGTGGAGACGGGTATGACCGTCGGTCGATAGGCAAATATCGATCATTCTCCCTTTTTCGCTAAATCAATTATTTATACCCCCCCATACCACGAACAACCTACCTAAAACATGTTGTTATATTCTTCTCCCTCTTTCGCAAAATTTATTAATCCACACTAGCTCAAGTAGTTAATATATTAATTTTATCTACCCCCATCCATTCTATATCGTATACAATATGTTTATACACGTATGTTTAGGTTGTTTTTAGTCCAAGCATAATCAAAGCAGCTTTGTCTTGCTTATTTTCTTTCTAAGGAAATAAGTATACTTAATTAAGCAACCATAATCCGTTGCTTTAACCATGCCATTTGATATTTTTGTACTACTTTACTTCGTACTTTAGCGTCGACGCACCGCTGTAAGCCTCCATCAGCATGATACAGGCCGGCCTACCCGTCGTTTTCAACAACATGGATGGAGAGAGGTGGTACACGTCTACCAAACAGCCCCAGGAAACGTCTTTGCAGGTCTGCAAATATGTATGTGCGAAGGCTGCCTCGCGCAAAATTGATCGTGTACGACAACACCCCCCCCACGCCGATGGGGGCTGGTGTCGAAGCACTTCCCGACATTAACGAGTTGGCTCTCATGGGACGCGCGTGCCAGAGATCCGAGTGCTGGGCATCACGTGGGACATGTTGTCAAGCGTGCTTTATACTCTTGATATATGCGCTCTCTCATCGGTGTCGAGGACACACGCGGTATTTGGGGAGAGGTTCGACGATAGCGTGCAAGTAGTGGCGTGGCCCGACTCGGTGGAAAGTCTGGAGTTCGGTGCATACTTCGACTAGGAGATCACTGGAGTGCAGTCGCCGGCTTTCCTCGAGCAGCTCACCTTTGGGGGGCATTTCAACCAAGGGTTGAGGGGAGCACTCTGGCCGAGCACTCTCCAGTTGATCGTTGTGGCCGACGATTTATAGCACACTCTGCAATCACTTGACTTGTTCTACAGGGGCAAGCGTGAAGGTGGTTATCATGCCCTCTATTCTGTGGCAATTTCGAAGTCCTGCTGGTAGGTGTCTTTTACTCCTCAGTCCATAGTTCTACGCAGTGATGAAATCATTCCGGGAAAGTGTTACACTGAAGTTAAGTGTGAACACATTTTATTTTCAGCCTTGACGGGTACACGGGTAGGTTGAAGGACGGTACGAGTATGCCTACCGTGGAGGAGGCGGGGTTAGCCGACGGCATCTATCTGCACTTAGGTGTGGCTAGTACGCGCAGAAGCTCCGAGGAATCAAGGAACTCGGGGGCGGCTACACTGCAGTTTGTGTGGAATGTAGAACACACTACACACACACGCGTTTCGAAACACAAAAGCTAGTACAGTGCGAACATGCCTACCATGGAGGAGACATGGTATGGCGGACGCCATGTAGGTGTGCCGTCTTGAGGAGGCAGACGGGGTTTGGACCGAAATAAGAAAGTCTCTTTTTCGGTCGGTTTTTTGTCGGTTTTTCGCAACCGAAACCCGACTTGTTTTAGTCGGTTTTTCGGTTACCCAAAAACCCGAAACCGAAAAACCGACTCGGTTTTTTCGGGTTGGTTTTGTTTTATTGTCCCCTACGCCAATATCGCCTACATATCTGTAAGTAAACCCCGTTATGTATGGATGAACAGCCCTCTAGGCCACGCAGACAGCTGAGCTGCACGTAGCAGAGCAGCACGGCACTAGTATAACATATTTATTTCACAGGAAATGGTATGGATTCGTACCCCCTACCTGTTTTGTATAGGATTTAGTGTAGACCATTGTTTATATATGAATTAGTATGGCCTCGATTACGTTTTAGTGTCGTATAGCAATGAGCATGTGCTCACCGCCTATCTGGTATAGTATATCGTTCTTTTATAGGAAATGTTATGACTTCGTACCTCCTACCTGGCTTATATAGGATTTAGTATGGGACGTTTCAATACAATAATTAATATTGCCTCGATTGAGTTTTTTATTGGAATAAGCATGGCCCCGTACAGCCTATCTGGTATACCAGGTATATAGCATTTAGTACGTAAACGTTTTGCTCAATAATTCGTACCGGTATGCCCTACAGTAGTACTTCATACGCCTGGTTTATGTAGGATTTACTGTGCCTCATTTGGTTGTTTCGAATAGCCCCCCGTTCCTCTGTCTTTTGGGATGAACTTTGTTATTATCCATCGACCATGGTGTGGTCTGCATATACGACTGTTCAGGGTGGGCTAATGTGATGTGGTACCCTAGGGCTATAGAAGGGTTGAGAAATAAATATACAGGTGAACCTAATATTATTATCGTGTACTGAAGTTTCCTTCGGCAGATCAGATAGGCAGTAGCACCGAGGCTTCGTAAGCCCAAAGGAATGTTCTGAGTATCATAATATCCCTCAAGACGAGATAACATGTTGGCTTAGCGCTTAGAATACCTAAACATCGTACCCAAGGGGTAATATCATACCTGTGATATTACCCAGGAACGAGTTGGGGAACGTTCTCGAAGGGTCCCCTAACCCGGCCCAAAGGTGAGGTCTCATTATGGGACCGTTAAAAGTCCCCCCTCGAGTTCAGTGGTCATCAATCTTTCTTCTCCAAAAGACGAGGTTATTTGAGACGCTCAACAGCAGCCTTCGCCCATGCACCACCGCGCGGCACAGGGCTTCACCCATTGTATTTCCCGTTTCTAGTACTTCCAACCCCAACTCCAATACCAACACTTTCCTCCGACCAGCCTTTCAACGATGGACTTTTCCTCAGCTTCAACCTTCGCGAGCCTCGACGCATACACGGCCGCCACCACTCGCAGGAGGACGGCCTGCCCGTCCCCGTCTTGGAGCGCTTCGTCCTCGCTCGTGGGGAACGAGCCACAGCTGACCAGCTGACCCTCAACCAGGTCGTAGTGACTTGCGCAGAGGTCATGGAGACGGGTTCGTCGGACGAGCGAGCGAATATTTTCCACCTCGACATGACGGCGCGAGGACAACCAGCAGCAGGCGCGGCCTCCAACCCCATGGAAGGCAGGAACGCCAAGCGAGTCCTGGCACAGGCCACAGGGGACTACCTGTGGAAGTGCACCGCCAACGGGGGGCTGCTCTCCCTCGACGACCGCGCCGTTTTTCCCTCAGCCATTCCCCTCCAACCGATCCCGACACCCAGCAGCATCGCCCTTCCTCCCGTTCCGGAGTTGGCACCTGTGGCTCCTTTCGGTCCTGGGTTCTCGGTCGACCAGCTTCACGTCGACAAGCGGGCGAGGGCATCGGACAGCGAGTTCGGCGATCTTGCTTTGGTGGTGGAGATTTTCTCGTCGACACCGGCGACGACATCGAGTCCGGAGGAGCCACCGCTTACGGCCATCTCCGGGAATGTTCAGGTGGGAGTCATCCGCAAAATCGTCTGTCATAGAAACAGTTGGTTTGTGAGTACACGAGAGACCCGCTTGTTGGTGCAAAACTATATCCTGCTGTATCTGGCCGCACAGCTCATCTTCACGGCCCCAGTCCCGACTGCCCGCAGAATACGGCCGTAGTACAGCAGCAAGTTGGAGTAGTCGTGAACGAGCGGGGGCACGCAGGTGCTGGAAGGTTCGAAGCGGGTCTCTGTAGGTAAAAACAATTAGTAAGTACAGACAGGAAGTTTTGGTTTACTTGTTTGCAGTCTGCAAAAGAGGTATCCGTAGTATCCGTCGTAGTCCGTGTATATTATACAGGTATTCTTCTGCTCTATGAGTGAGCCGGGGTGTTGTTGTCTGACGCAGGCCCCCGAGGGTGTCACACGTCGGCCCACCAGAATCGTGTACTCGTACCCTTTCTCTTTTAACTTGGTAATCAGATGCATGTTGCCCCATCCACGCCATATCCACGCCCATACTGCTGCACCAGGCAGCACGCCCGGCATGTACACAGTATCATACCAGGCCCTCGGCAACCATAACACGTATACAAAGAAGAGGACAATCATACTCGAAGTAGCACACGCACGAGCAAAGCACACGCACGAGGCCCTCCACCAGCAGACCTGATATTCACGTACGTACACCCCGGAGAAGATTTAGTGCAAGATAGTACGCGCGTACGTACGTAACAAAAACCCCGAGACCCGTACATCTCACCTACGTCATGCGCCCATAGTCTGCGCACGCACGAAAACACAACAGTGCACGTACGTCTGCAAACAGTACGTACGTGGACACATTTCAGTTTATTAATAGTCAAAATAATTTTTTTATTCGAAAATATTCGAACAAATTCCAACATTTTCCGAATCTAACACTAAAATGTTTCCCGAATATTTCAAAAAAAAAAATCCGATTATCCCCAAAATTCCAAAAACATTTCCCAAATTCTCGAAAAATTCCGAGGAACTTCCGAATAAATCCAAAAATCCAAAAACAAAATAAAAAATCCAAAATATTTACCGAGTTTCTCCATATAGGGGAAGTAAACCGTCATATTCAACCCACATTAAAATGAAGGGCATTAGCCAAAAATAGGTATACCTACTACGCACTTCAAGCCATTTATAGGTACACTGCGTAATGTACACCGGAAACAGCTTCCTGGCCCGCCTGATATTGGGCCTGCGCTCCATTGTACCTACGAATGGCTCAAAGTGCATAGGTACGCCTATTATCGGCTACTCAATCTACGTATCACCTATTTTTGGCTACAACTGTACTTATAAATGGCTCGAACGATCACTTTTTTGCAACTGGAATCTATAGACAGGCGGCCACACCAAATGCCGTGACTGTCAACCAGCCGGCCGTACCAGTACAACCACTGACACTGCGGAGTTGTAACGCATTACCTACAAGCGAGAAATCGTAACACAATCAATGCATACGTATTCGGTACGACATCCCTCCTACGCACACACTCATATATACGATGCGGAGAAACAACAATGACGACTGTTTCCATGCCATTATGCTGAAAGTACAATACACATACTGTCGTGCAGTATATAGTAGGAGCAACTTTGGTATATATACGTGTACAGAGTAGTACCAACGGTTACGAGGGGGTCTAAGTTACACAGCCGTTGGCGCGGTCCGGAATAACATTCCATATACGTAGCAAACGTGGGTGAATGTGTGGCCGTTTGTCTATATTTCAGTTGCCAAAAAGTGATCGTTTGAGCCATTTATAGGTACAGTTGAAGCCAAAAATAGGTGATACGTAGATTTATTAGCCGAGAATAGGTGTACCTTCGCACTTCGAGCCATTTGTAGGTACAATGGAGCGCAGGCCCAATATCAGGCGGGCCCGGACGCCGTTTCCGGTGTACATTACGCAGCGTACCTATAAATGGCTCAAAGTGCGCAGGTATACCTGTTTTTGGCTAATGCCTTAAAATTAATATCCGGCGTTGAGTCTCGCACGCACAACATATTGACACTTTGCTCGCGGAAAACGCTCAAATACGGAAAGGCGCGGGTTATCGAGCGAATCCACGCTATGCACAGTCTCCGCGGAGCGTTTAGCCCTTCGGTTTGTTCGATGTCGAGGGTTTATTCGTTTGCGTTATGATTGCGTTATACCTATAGCTGAGGCACGAGCCAGCACAAGTTCGGCACTCGAGAGGGTAGGCACGCACAAGCACATCGCACCCTCGCACGACGACCTAGACGCCCAGACGTGGGTACACACTCGCAAAAAGGTGTAAAAAGCGCACGCCTAAATACACACACTCTCCACGGCACGCACACGCACACTCCACGGCACACGCACGCCTGCACACGCACAAACCACGGCACACACACGCACGATCCACGCAAGCACCACGCACGTACAAGGCACGCTCACGCACGGCACGCACACTTTAGGCACACGCACGCACGCACGCACACGTACAACGCACTCATACGACGCCCTGGACGTTCGCCCTCCCCCAAATCCCCCCCGCGCCCCACTCCCGACCTCGCACACAGTTCACCGCCAAATACTCGGCACTACTGCAGCACACGCACGACTATGAGCGGGAAGCAATAATGGACATGCACAGCACAGCTTCATCAATCGAGGAGTTGATCCCCGACTCAGTTAATCGAGCTGTGCCGCCAGCACCCGGGCGAGCTTTCGCGGGAGCTCGCGTCGGTCTCCACGCTCCTCGCCGGCGTTCACAAGTGCGTTGCCCTTAAGCAGCCGGTACGGGCCGCTCTTTTCATTTACCAGGAGACGGACAAGAAGATGATGGGGGCTACGGAGATCAACCACGTCGCCGTGGATATTGCCCTGAAGAACCTCAAAAAGCTCGGTGGGCAGTCCGTGACCGCCGAGTTTTCCGGTTGGAACCGGGAGCTGGGAGGTGCGCACCGACCCTACGGTGCCCGGACGCAGACGCAGTCTACGGCAGGCCGTGTTTCCGCCGGGAGGAGTTTCTACACTCCTCCCTCGCCGGTGGGACGGGCGGCAGTGGGGGCGGGGCACTACGTCCCCCCTCGCCGTGGCGGGGGGCGCGTGCAGGGCAGGGCGCATGCAGGGCGGCAGGGGACGGGGCCAGATGGGTCGGGGATCGGCGGCCGGGGGCCCGGGGAGGAGGCCGATCTGCGGACGATGCGACGGGCAGGGGTTGAGCGCGGACCACTCGCACAGCACGTGCTCCCTGGTGGTCTCCCACCGGTGCCGCCAGTCGGGCCACATTCAGGCTACTTGCCCTAATTAGAAGTACAATTGGTATGTACCCTCCCCTCCGCCCACCTTCCTTGCTGCTCGAGGCGTGTGTATAATACTACTATAGCCGTAGTTTCGAAATAAAATATTTGGTTCCGCCGAAACAATAATCGCGCAACCCCCCCCCCCCCGCTGGCCGCACGAGGCGTGTGTATACTATTGACGTAATTCGTAGCTTAGAAATATAACACTTGCCTCCGCTAAAATATACTGGACGGAATAGGCGCAGAGGAACGAGTACACGGAAGTCGGGGGTAATGATACGTATTTGATTACTATATATGAAATATGCTCCCTTCCTCTACCGTGCGCGCGAATATACTGGGTTGGTAACACACGATACGTTGCTCGGCGCTCACCGCGATTTGACGGTGTCCGTAAATACATATTTTCGACCGCTCGGCGTTCACTACGTTTGTCGGTACCGCGTATTTGTGTGAGGATTTCGTACTCTTGTCGGCACTGCGTGTTCGAGTTTGGATTTTGTACGTTTGTCGGCACTGCGTTTTCGTGTGATGTTTTGTATCGTAGGGCGCCACTCAGGATCTGTTTTGTTTGATTAGGGGAGAACGAAGAGTGCGTAGAACCGTCCACCCTAACTCGAAACAAACGTGAGACAGGAAGACAGGTCAGGGCGTACGAGAGTGTAAATTAATGTCGCCTCGGCACGCTCGCGTCTCCGGGAACTGGGGAGGGGCTATAGGTTTTGCGGGTTGGTGTGTGCACGTAGTTTTCCGGTTTTAGATTGTAAATAAGTCGGCGGCGACGAGCATGAAGGACAGGGCGTATGTTCAGGAAGACAGCGAGGTGTTTGCGTTATGAGTTTGTTAGGTTTCGTTCTGCTTGGTACGCCCGACTGGTTTCTTGCTCTGTGTCGTTTGTTCTGTTTGTTCTGTTTGTTCTGTTTGTTCTGTTTGTTCTGTTTGTTCTGTTTGTTCTATTTGTTATGTTCGTTCTGTTTGTTTTGTTTGTTCATTTGTATTGCATTGAGCGTTTGGATACTTTATACTTTCAGGAAGAAACGATGTTTGCAGTGTTTATGGGATCGGTGGGGAGGGAGAGAGTGGTTGCCCCCCAATCAGGTACACGATAATAGAAGGAAGGCGGGGGGGGGGGGGGCGTACTCATTTGTTGCTTGCCTTCGTCATTTGACCATTGACCACGCATCCCTTTCGAGACGAAGCACCGGGGCGTGGGGGGGGGGGGGCTTTTATTTTCACCCCTCCAAGGTGTACGAAAGATACGATAGGTTTCGCCAGTGGTTCCGGAAAATGCTCGATGGTTTGCTAGTTTTCATTTCGCGTTGCTACGAACATGACGCACGGGCAAAAGGCGCCGAGTCTCGGGAGTACAATATTTCTCTCCCAATTTCCCTTCGTGATTTGAGTGAGCCCGGGATCACGCAAGTTGGAACGGGTAGACCGCGGGGCGGAACCGCAACCACATAATAACAAAATTGATTTGGCTTTGAGCATTCTCGCACGCGAACAGGGACTCTGAAGGAGTCGTCCCCGCACATGCACGGGTTCCGTGTTATGCGTTGTGTTTTCTGGTTACTTCGCTGCGTATAATATACAAGGTTCCCCTTCGGGATGTTGGTCACTTCGAATCCTGGGGGTGTCGCAAGGCGAAAATAGGTCGCACATGCTTCATAGTTCCCTTTTTGGAGCAAACCATGGCATAGACTGCTGCTGTATTGTTTAAAGGAAAACGTAGGAGCGACGGCCATTCCTACCGAAACAAATGTCGCGAGATAATATCGTATCTGAGGTACAGTGGGCTCCCGGTGTTAATAAGAACCTTCAGTTTGGTGTCCAGGCCCAACGACTTATTTGTTTACGAAGTTGATCTATGTAGCTATTTTGTGTTGGATTTAAACTCGATCCCACAGCAGCAGTGGTGAGCTGTATTTCTAATCCAACGTTTTCTACTGTTCGTGCCAATCTGAGCTCATTTTCTTTGGCACACAATTTATGAAATAAATGCAGACACCCACTCTTTTACTGTATTTATTTGTGTTGAATGTTGATTTGTTATGTCGAGTAGATTCACGAAGAACAACAACTCGTGAATCTTGACGCCATTTTGTGAACTGACTTGAAAAAAGCGAAATCACGATCTGCGTCATTGTTTTCGTCGTGGCTATTCTATACTGACCTGAGGTTTTGCTGGAATGGCATAGATCAAACATACACACACGCATACACAATGAGAGACAGAACACGGCAAACCAGTGCTTCGTAGCTGTCACAACTAGCCTACTGGATCCCCCCTGCTACTCGTAGCTGTCCCGCGCTCACTGCGGGGTCTGCAGCTTCTTCTGCTGTAGTACTGCTGTGCTGTGCTGTTCGACAAACGGCGCCTTGGCTGCTTCGCAGTTTGTACGTAGCCTAGACTACTGTGGAGACATGTATCCGTAAAGCGTAGTGCTACTTTCTGTACCAAAATACTCGTGTTCGTATGCATGTAGATCGGGTATGGATCGGCCTATCGTTGGAAAATATAGATAGGTCGTAGATATGATACTCCGAAGTCTGCATGCTGGTACACATGTACTCTCGTAGATCCATGTATTTGTACTCTACGTAGATTCCCAAATACTGGAACCGAATTACAAATTTACATAAAATTATCAAGCGTGTCGTACAACTGCTACTACTGCTGTACGCAGCCCAGACAGAGCAGACGCATACGACATGGTATCAACTACTGCTGCACGACGCTTGATGTGTGCCTCGTTCCATGTCGGTGTGGTCCTTGTGGTCTCGTGCGTGGTGTGTGCTGTGTTCCGTTCATGTCGCGGGTCAAAAACGAAGCATCAAAATTCATAGGATAAAGAAACAATCGTACGGCATGTGTTTCATAGAGTTGCGAGGCGGTGCCAAGTCGGAACGCCTCCCCTGATTTATTTGCCATAATTTGCGACGTTAAAGGCCCAGAGCACGCCCCACGGGCCTCGGCCGGGACCCTCACTTGCGCCGTGGCGTACACGCGCCTCCCCTGCGTGCCCCGCAGGCGACAGCGCGAGAAACGACCCTCGGCCGGAGATGAAAAGTGAAAGTATTCCGGGAAAATGTCCATTTGGTACCTATACATACAAGGCTCCCCTTCGGGGAGTGGGGTGTTCCCCGCGGGGTGACGCAAGCTCGCACGTCCCACGGAAAAACCGACCTATCGCCATCCAGCTGTAATTGTAGAAAGGGGGGTGAACGAATAATCACCTTTCAGCGATTATCGTATAGTAAAACGGTTTTTGCTAACGTACGCATATTTAAATTTATAATAAAATTGGCGTTATATGGTGTTGCTGCATGCGTGCAGATAGATGTTCGATGCCGCTCGATGTGCACGTCGGTGTGCCCTTCTTTGTGTTGATGCCGACGCGGCAAAATCACCTTTCAAAATCTGCCGCCGAGACCGGGTTTCACGTTGCCCTGCTCGGCTCGACCGAGTGGGACGGGGTACCCCGTAAAACCGACTCTTTTTTTTCGGCTTCGCGAGCGCCCCGCGCGGGCCACGGGCCCCGGGCGAGGGCGAGGCCCGGGGGGCGCGCTCCCCGGTCGATCCCCCGGCCGCCGACCCGAGCGACGGCGAGATCGGCCGCGAGGGCCGAGCGCAAAAACACGCCGCCGGGCAAAAAAATCACAATTATACTTTGTTATATACGTACATACTTCGTATATAAAGTTTATGTTATTTTTATAATTTGCGTCGTAGTCGTTCCCAGTCCGATCGAAGGAAAACGCGGATCGGAGGGACGGCACACATCGGCGAACGCCCGAAGCATAACAAACGGCAATTTAACACCACCTGAGTCTTGTAATATTGTTAGGTAGCTCAACGAAACTTGGTACCGAACTCACCACCACACACTGTGGTAGTTCTCGTGAACATTGTTGTAATCGAACGTCCGCAGCCACTACGTTCAGGATTGTTTCGAGAGGGTGGAGTAGCCAACGTGCCAGCTGCTACACACCCTCCGACAAGCCGTTGAACCTTGCCCATGGTACTATGGCGAGGACGTTGGTTCAAGGTTGGTGCACCCCGCGTGTTCGCTAGTACTTAGATAGTCGGGTATGAGTAGATCCGCGGGCAACCAAACATCGTATCTAAATCCAACATTTTCAAGGTAAATAAAATAACGGAAGAACACATTGTAAGACCATGTACCCGCGCTCGATACCATCATACTTCGTTTTCCGTTTTCATACAGTAGGATGAGACGGCGATAGCGGTTTTCCTGGAGGAACGGAGATGCCTCATTCATTGCTAACATTCGAACATATCGCAGTGAGGACGAAGGGAGTAGCCCCGAGGAGGGGGGGGGGGGGGGGGGGGGGGGGGGCTGGTAGCACACGCAGCGCCCGATCGACGCTTGGACTAGCCAAAGCCTGTTAGCTGAAACATGTTTACCAACGCCTCGGAACGCCCCGTTACGAAGAGAGACAGACTTTGTACCAGGGCACCTGAGCACGGCCACATATTTCTGGGAGCACGAGATCTTGGCCGACCTCTCGGAAGAACAAAGACAGCAGATGTTAGGTTGGCTCAGTGGGGTGAAGATGCACGAGTTCATCGATCCGAAAGTGGAAGGAGAGTTCAAGAGGACGACAGTGCAGTGGGAAAGATATCACCGCGGCAAAATTCCAAAACCATGCACCCCCTGAATTCGAGCCATGGGTAGGCACAAGAGCTCGCAAACCTCACAAAGAAAGGCTGTTTGGCAAAATGGTTGGACATCGCGGATGTAAACAAACAACCAAAACCCCGCATGGTCCTGCCGTTACGGGTGGAGCCCAGCAAACCCAGGTTGTTTTGGGACGGACGATGGTTGAAACAAAATGTGTAAACACGCCCTTTTTAACATGGATGGAGTGGGGAAGGTGGCACGAGTAGCATGGGAAGGGACGTACCATGTAACCTTAGATCATAAGTGTGGTTTCCATCATGTTCCCCTCGACCCGGAGTCGTGGATATAATTCGGTTTGTGTTGGAAATGAGAACACTACGTGTGGGCCGTACTCGGTTTTCGTAGGTGTTCGTCTCCGTACATTTACCACGCATCGTCCTCGGCAATAGGACAATACTTGAGGGCACGCGACGTTCCGCTACTGATCTGGATCGACGATTTCTATCTGACGAAGTTCCGCTCCTCAAGGAACGGAGCCCCCAAGAGCAGGTTGACGCGGCGCGAGCGGCAGTACACCTGGCGCTTTGCGTGTTCTATAGAACGGGGTATTTCATGTCCGTGAAGAAATGCGTACTCGAGCCCTCGGCCCGTTTAGTGTACTTGGGGATAGTGTGTGACTCGATGCAGTGTCGCTTCGAGGTCCCGGAAGACAAGCTAGAAAAGCTAGAAGCGCTTATCACCGCATCAACAGACTCGAAATCCATCACGTTTGCACTACTGGAAACAATCGCCGGGAAGTGTACAAGCAGTCCCAGCTGCGAGCTTGTGCACGTTCCACATGTACAAACAGATCGGACACCTCCAGCGTACCGGGAAGAGTAGAGTCTCGGCAACCGTTAGGATGGCCCCTAACGGGAGTCTCAGAGAAGAATTTGACAGATGGCTAGAGGTTCGGGCGTTCATGAACGGAGCGGCTTGGACTCAAGCACAGCACCGGGTGTTATCAGTATCGGGAGCGACAGATGCGTCGTCCTCAGGTTGCGGAGGGGGTATGAGGGGTCCGGACCAGACCCTTCTCGAGGCCGCGGCCGACGTCCCGGATGAGTGGGTAGAGGCACACACCAACGAGAAAAAGCGAACGCGTTGTTGGAGACCCTCCGTTTGTTTAGCGAGGCCAGACCGGGCCAGATACGGGGTTCGACGGTAGTCGTAGACGTTTACAACCAGACGGTGTTTCACGCTTTTCGAAAAGAAAAATCTTCCAACGCTCGGATGCACGAAGTCGTTACTAGTCTGTTCTGGCTGCAGGTTGAGCTAGATTTCTCTTTTAACCTGCGATGGGTACGCTCCGCGGACAATAAGGAGGCAGACGACCTCTCACGAGCGAATGACGAGGAGTACGTACGGTTAACTGAGGGCGCGTCTGAGGTTCTATGGAAACAATGGGGGGGGGTTGACATGGATCTGATGGCTACCACGGCTTCATCTCAGCGAATTCCGGAAGGGGTTGAAGGGGCCGGGGAACAACTCCCTTTCTATTCGCGGTATAACACGGCGGCAAGCGCAGGGGTAGACGTGTTGAGCCAAGATGTGAGCAGGATGCCCGATCTCTCGAGAGAGTCTTTAGGATTATGTTTCCCACCCCCGAGCATGATAGACATTGCATTGCAGCACCTGGAAGAGAGAGGGGCGCACGCCGGCATTCTTGTGCCGGATTTGAAGTTACAGTGTTCCACCAAGCTAGCGGGGGCGACAGCAAGGTCTCAGAAGGTGTCCAGGCGGGGAGGGAAGAGTCCGTTTTTTCCGCTTACATCACCAGAAACACAGGGTTCCACAGCCGTTTCCGCAAGTGGATAATGAGGGCTGTGGAAGTGGACTTCAGAACATAATATTAAAACTAAATAACACACACGAGTCTCGCCTACGTGGGGTCTTTCTTCACTCGCACGCACGCAGTAGTTTAATACCACAACCGATCGGCGCTTCTGCTGTTTCGACCAACCTCGGATCGAGCAGGCCGTTCGGGGGATGCTGAGACCGTTCCGTTCTCTGGCACGACAAAGGGCAGCGTCACTCGCGAGGTTCTCGGCTAACAAGGAAATCAAGGACACAAATCATAGTTATCTGGTTAACGTATCAGCGATACGGGCCCGAGTGCTATATGCGCAAGGTGTCTGGGTGAGAATGACGAGGCCTTCAGATTCTGCCAATGTTGTTCAACGCCAAGTAGCTTAGTTGCAACGGTGAAACCCCACTGATGATCGTCGATGAGAAGGCCATCGAAAAGCGGGCGACACTGTTCCACTCTACCGTAGCAGCGTTGGCCTCAGTAAAAAGCAGGAATTAGACCACTGATTCGTCTGACAGGTTTTTGAAATCTCGCGTAGGAAAAGGAGCCACATACATGGCAACCGCGCAACAAACAGACGTACAGTAGTGCACGATGTCGATTGCGAGGAAGTAGGGATGGACACACTGACGGAGGCGTGCAGGGCGAGGGGTTCATGCGATAAAAGGTTTGTGCACGACTCCCTCCGAAAAAATTACGTTTCAAAGCTGGCAGTATCATATGAAAGAGACCTTGGGATGACCCCAGCGTAGTGTGAGCAATAAAGAGGGGGAAACCCAGTCCGGAGTGACTTGGTGAGATCCGAACAAACAACGGCAGGGGTGAGAGTGAAACAGGCCCCGACGTTGTTACGGAGCCATTTAGCAGACATCATAGCGCCTCTAAGGGCACGCCTCCAAGGAACGATAGACATATTCAGAAAAGCTGATTCTCGCGCGCAACATCGCTTTGTTCACGGTAGCGTTCGGTACAACGAAGAGCGGGGGCGAACTCACGCGCGCCCTTATCCAGCGCATCCTTAAAGTTCCGAACCGCTGCGGTCTTCTGTTCATTTTTCAGTGGGAAAAGACCATGCGAGACGGCGCGGATCATCTACTGGCGATTCCTCACGACGAACAGCACGCTGACAAGTGCCCCATGAGAGCGGTCGGAAACTGGGTAGCGATAGGCAAGTCCTCTGGGTGGAACATGGAGAAGGGCTACCTTTTTCCAACCATCTCTTCAATACGAGAGGGCAGTACACCGACGCGAGGCTCACTCCCACTTTCGGCAAGCCAAATGACCGTGCTTCTGAAGCAGAGCGCAGTAGCGGCAGGCATACAAGGGGATTTCTCGATGCATTCGTTAAGGTTGGGGGGGGGGGGCGGTTTCACGAGCATTAGCAGGCGACGACCTGTCCACAATTATGCAAAGGGCGTTCCGCAAGAACCCTGAAACGGCTTGGAGGTACATGCAGCTGGCTCAGGTAGTGTCACCGGGTTCGTCGGGGTATGCCATGGTCCCAGGGGTGACCGAGGAGCAGTGCAGGTTGATCACCGAGTTTCCATTAAGTGAACAGAGCAGGTAATGGGGGGTATTCGGAAATGAACCGATGGGGTAATATAAAGGCTTACAGGAAGAGCAACCAAGGGAGAGGAGTGTGGGAAAACAGCCCCGATCAGTATAACGACAAACCACAAGCAACCGAGAATCGTGATAGTGATAGAGACTGTAGAGTAAGGGAGGGGTGGTAGCACCGGCCACGGGAGGTGCTTCCACCATTCTTATCCCACACTATATGAGAAGAAGAACTGGCCCAAGAATACATGCGTATTACCCAGGAACGAGTTGGGGAACGTTCTTGAAGGGTCCCCTAACCCGGCCCAAAGATAAAGCCTCATTATGGGACAGCAAAGCAAGCCTTCGAGCTCAGTGTCAGCAAGAGCTTTCTTCTCCAAATAGAGGTCGAGAAGAAGAGGTTATTTGAAACATCACCCGCCCACCCCTCAAGTAGATAAAACATTATACTGGGGACACCAGGTATTCCCAGTCCTGGCTTCTAAGTTTTTCTTCTCTAAAATCCGCCGGTGGAAAAAAGATCCGAGTGTCCAGGTTTTCAAATTTCGAAATATACAAGAAAACATGCGTGTTCTAAGCGCTAAGCCAACGACGGGTTCTCTCGTCTTTAGGAATGTTCTGATTCTCAGAACGTTCCGATGGGCTTACAAAGCCTCGGTGCTACTGCCAATCTTGATCTACTATTAATAAGAAACATTCGGTACACGAAAATAGTCTTAGGGCCACAAGGCTTTTCGCCTGCATAATTATATCTCAACCATTCTATAGCCCTAGGGCACCACATCACATGTGGTATAAACAATATTTTGTATCGGAATTTACAGGTATTAATAGTATTGCCTTGTACCCCCTACTTGGTGTATTTAGGACTTGGTCGGCGCTTGACACCATGTATGTATATGATCCTGTCGTTACCTGTGATACCAATACATGCACACGGTATATTTTCAAAAATTGACGTTATAGCTGGTTTCACTCAGAAGCCAACCGAGACACCGACCGAGAAGTGTTCGGTTTCGTTTTGTTTTTCGGTTTGGTTTCAAAAACCGACCGAAACCGACCGCCATTTTGGGGAAAACCCGAAAAACCGACCAAGTCACTTTTCATTTTCGATTAACAATCCTGGGTGTGGTGGGTGATATAATACATACTTTTCTTGCAATGTTTTGTCAAATATGTCAGATGTGGTGCACTAGCAGGGCGTGTAATGCTGCCGGCACATAAACGCCTTCCGTTTCATTGTACATAAGTTGCATTCGCTGCAAAGAAGCAAATGAGCATGCTTAACTAAGCAACTTGCAAACTTGGTTCATTGCTCAACTTACTTAATAATCAACTATTCTTGCTTAACGAAACAATTTTTCACCAAATGAGCAATAATCAAAGCAACCCATTTTTTAGTTGCGTACTACCAACACGAAATAAACGGATACTCGTACGTATGATGGGAGTGGGTGAAATTCACTAAAAAGATTTACTTACGTAGTGGAGTTGTTTCGGGGGGAAATATATAGTAATCAGGACTTATCACATACACACAAAAACCTCGTATATACTATTAATAGTATGTCGAGTAAGCATACTTGGCCCTGATTCCTATGCGCCCCCCGCAATGATGTGCACAAACTGCAGTAGTTTTGACCGCCGAGAAACGCAGCGTGTGACTCTCTATATATATGACATGTGTATTGGGGTAGGGGTGGTTGGAATTAATGCTTTATTAATGACTTGAGCTAATAATGGTCTGGATTAAATTTAAAGACACGATAAAACCGAATGATACAACGTGCTGTAAAACACAACTTACCAGGTATACACCAGATAGATATATGTGAAGTATACCGTGTTACGCAAAATACAATTATCACGGAAACGGAAGCGCAAAGATAATACATACATACATACATACATACATACATACATACATACATACATACATACATACATACATACATACATACATACATACATACATACATACATACATACATACATACATACATACATACATACATACATACATACATACATACATACATACATACATACATACATACATACATACATACATACATACATACATACATACATACATACATACATACATACATACATACATACATACATACATACATACATACATACATACATACATACATACATACATACATACATACATACATACATACATACATACATACATACATACATACATACATACATACATACATACATACATACATACATACATACATACATACATACATACATACATACATACATACATACATACATACATACATACATACATACATACATACATACATACATACATACATACATACATACATACATACATACATACATACATACATACATACATACATACATACATACATACATACATACATACATACATACATACATACATACATACATACATACATACATACATACATACATACATACATACATACATACATACATACATACATACATNAAGAGAAATAATAGAGCGACAAGAGTTACAACCTTGAGCAGAGACAGTAATGTTTACGACATTTTCGGGCAAGGGAGGCAGCATTTACAACAGCAGCTACCTACAGTATTGCTCACGGGTACAAGTAGAGTGCGACGTCTGTGTGAACGGTTTCTTCGTGTGAAGCTTCGTTACCAAAATGTGAAGTTTCGCTACCAAAATTAGGGTCTCCAAAGAGTACTCTACAACGTACGACGAGAGGACCTCAAGACTAGAAAATCGTTCATGTTTTAGACTACTCAGTTTATTTTCTATATGTTTCGTACAAACTTGAACCGACGATAATTTGGATTGCTGCTACTGCTGTACTTTTTTTCTTCATGCTGCTGCGCTACCTGTGTCATCCTGCAAAACATGTCTCTACGGGTGTCTCAGCTGAAGCCCCATGTAACGAAGGATAAGAGCCGTTTTAGACGTACGCACCCTGGTCTTCTATCCACCTGTCCCTAGTCTCTCACCGCTTCGTAGTTCGTCTCCTTCCGTAGAGTATGCAAGCCTCGGTCTCTTGCCACAGCAGCAGTTTCCTGCACAGATCAGTCTTCTCTCAAGGACTTGCCGGTCTTGTCTCAAGTACTCCTCTCCGATCCTCTTGTGCTACACAACAAGTCTCCGTACCAAACCTTCAACAATGCTTTACTGCTACGCTCGCAGTACTCAGTCTCGCTTCTCAATCACTCAAGCTCAATCACGTTCAAGTTCTCTTCCTTTTTCCCTCGGGATTAGTTTTGTATGTTTTTGGTTTTTGGTCTGACCAAGGCGGCGCTTCCTTTGACTAATGCAGGGAGTTGCATATCTAGAAAGCGTCCGCTACGTACGTATTTTACGTTACGTATGCCTATTCCGCCGCAACACAACACAATATTTACCAGGTATATAATACATACATAATACATACATACATACACACATACATACATACATACATACATACATACATACATACATACATACATACATACATAACATACATACATACATACATACATACATACATACATACATACATACATACATACATACATACATACATACATACATACATACATACATACATACATACATACATACATACGCTATCCTACGCCCGCGCGCTTGCAAAGACAGACTCCAAGGAGAGCATTGAGGTGGCGGTGCGCAGACAAAGGATACCAATATTTGCGGGTCTCGTGGCGCGCATAGGATGGGAGCGTTGGCCGAGGATGGGGATGTTCGGGCAGATGGTCGGGGGGGGGGTAAGGGCAACTACTCATTTGGGCAAGAGAAGGATTGGATGGGGCGCCTTGAGAAGGGGACCTCGGAGAAGTTCGGCATCAATTCCGAGGGGTGGCGCGAGACAGTACAGAAGGCCGGCCTATGGTTTTCGAGGGGTTGAGGACGGGACCGAGGCTTACATGCGGAAAGGGCATGATGCGGAGAAGAGCAATGCACGAGAGCGACACGCGGCGGGTGCAACTGCGACACGGACCGTTGGCCCTAATGCACCCAGGGGGGGCGGGGAGGATGGGCAAGGGCGGGTGGAGGTTAGGCACGGGGGTAGGGCGGGAGGGGCGGGGGGAGCTAGGGGTGTATTGCCCGACGTCCTGGCGACTGGGCATGGCACGAATGTTTAACAGGAAGATGCGGGGTGTGCGTACCAGTTCCTACAACATGCACAATACGACATTTAGTTAGTCGCCCTGAATGCGAAGAAGGGGGTTGCCAGCGGCGCACTCTCGCTCGTTCGACAGACTATTGTTGCTGCGAGTAGTGTCCGAGAGCGGGAAAGGGCACCCTAGATAGACAAGAAACACGTCTAGATAGTAATGAGCCATTCAAAAAGGTTTACAGCCAGCCGTGGCCCAGCACACGTATCAGACACGGGTGCAGACCACATCATCACTGCAAGCCTATAGTAAGCGCAGGAAGGTTACTTTCTGGTATTAATAGTATCCTTCGCTCGATGTGTTGAAAAACATTCGAAATGTGTTAAGGTTGCTTGAACAAATACCGAAAAAGTAAATGGCTTCACGTATTTTCAGCCGCGAGACACCCCCTGCTGACACACGCACATCATATATATCAGGTACATTTTTACGCGTTCGTCATTGTTGCTCGTGCCCCCCCCTGAATCTATTCTGGCGGTAACTTAATCCTTATCTCCCAATTCGTCGATGTATGACACAGTCAGTCAGTTGTTAGTAACAGGATATATTAACCACAATGCATTCATTAATCCACCCACACGTCGTACCGTATGCCTACCGCAGCTATGCACTGCTTCCGGGGCATACCAGCGTCCTATACCCTAAATGGTGTGGTAATCCGACATGGTGACACACCTCTCTTGAACCACGACCGACCCACTCCAGGCACCAGGCACTATTTCATCCACATCTTGCAACTTTGAGTGATTACAGTGGCATGCCAGCGTCTCGGCTCTCCAATATTCTGACACCCTCCCCCCGAATCACGGCCGACCTCGCTGCACACAAACTACAGTAGTTGCGATCCAATCAATGTTGTTTCCCAAACGTGGTACAGTACAAAAACACCCAACGAGAATTTCGTACTGCAGATTCATATGTACAATATGAAGTTTCGTTTCGTTTCGACTCCTGCTCACTGCTCACCCACTCCGCGTCGACTATAAACTACGTACATCGCCCCGCTGTTAGATTAGAGATGTGTACTACTGCTGTACAGGGAAATGACGCACTGGTTTGTGCGGACTATTTCTCTGTACGTTGGGAATGTGTGCAGCACGCGGATGGGCGGACAACAATTATAATTAATCTCAAATTCGCCAGCTAAAAAAGTGAAATAACGGCATACTTCGTATATATATAGGCTGATACCATTCTCCGGTCTGTTTGCCTCCTCTCTACATATTCGTCCCAGCGCGATGCAGAAGGAAACTTCCGAATCTACATGCCAATTTGGCTAACGAGCGTATAATTATATGCAGTCTCCCAGTCCGTTTCCTAGCTACACACGCCGGTATCCATTTCCGCCACAATAACCTCTCCAATTGAACGACCCTGCTGCAACTGGCCCCTGCCACACGGATATCTAGCAGCGGAAGAGAAACCCGGCCCGGAGCGAGAAAACAACCGTACCCACCCAGCTGTCAGTCGTTTGGCTCAACCTGGTTGCGGTACGTACCCTGCGTATGTATTCCTTTTACTGCTGAAAACGGTATCCCATATTACGTACTGCAGTATTTCCGACCAGTTTGACCCCAAAAAAAACGATAGGTCCAGTTCCTAAGGAAGGTGTTGAAAACAGAACAAACGCGTGCACACCCTAGCGGCCGTAAGGTACTGACGGAGAGGGCGCAAATCAGTCTTGCAATCGTTAAGGTGGTCCCACAGCGGTACGTAGGTCCGATCGTTCTGCGTACGTAGCTCAGGGCGTTGGGTGTAGAGATGATACTTATATTACTGTCCCAGGGCCACACGTCAGTCTATCTCAGGGTACTTCTATACTGTGCACGCAGAGTACACATTTGCCCGTTTTACAGGGGAGGGCCAAATGTTGTAACTCTGCAGTATTAATACTGTAGTGTAACGAAAGTTCCGGTTATTAATAGTTGTCTCACGTATCCAACCCTAAATTCAAGTCAACGGGGACGAATCACATCCTGGTACATAACGCTGGGTATATACCAGGCTACCAGGGTATACCAGGATACCAGGACATCAATAGGTCTTCTCCGGATTGGGGGGGACCGACACGGAACGACTCAGAAAGCTGCAAAAGACCGGAAAAATAGCGGCGAGGCGGCAGACGGTATTGGCCACGAGCCCGCTGTAGTACCTGCCCTCGCAACGCATCGACCCCACAGCCTTGCAGATATACCCCGCGGGCACAGAAACATCGTCTACCCCAGCCCCCCTCGTACACCTCTCAGCGGTTTCTCTACACCTGTCCGCGTAGTCCAGCCCAAGCATCCTCTTGGTGTCATCGGAGCAGGCCTCGAAATTTTTCTCGACTGACTCCCTGAAGGTCTGGATCAGGCTGGTGTCGGTAGTTCCGGGGTTGATGATGCTAACTTGGACGTCGAACACGCCAAGCTCGTCGCGCAGAACGCGGGCGTACCCCTCCACACCGAACTTGGACGCGCAGTACGCCGATATTCCCCACGTTGGATTGAGGCCAGCGATTGACGACATGAAGACGACCCTCGACCCAGGATTGTCCACCAGAAGAGGGAGGAACATCTTGGTCATCCTCATGGTGCCGAGGAGATTAACCGCGACGATCTTCTCAGAAGTCTCCAGTGGAGTAATCAGGGCCTGGCCATTGCTCGCTACCCCAGCGTTGTTGACGAGGGCATGCAGTTTCCCGCTGTACTCCGTCTCCACGATAGACACCAGGCGCGCCACGTCTTCCGTCTTGGTGATGTCGCACTTCTCGGCCCTGATACCGGTGACCTCTTCTTGCAGTGTGCGGGCGCCTTCGTCGGTGAGGCATCCCGCGACCACAGCGTACCCGAGCGAGCTGAGTTGCTTGGCGGCAGCGTTTCCGATCCCGTGGTCACACCCCGACACCACAACCACCTTTCCCTTTCCGTGGTAGTGGGCCACGCTGTTGCTGAAGAACCACATGATGATCGCGACTGGGGATGGTGTATTGAAGGCCGCCAGCCAAGGATGATGTCGATGCGACGTATATATATACTGCTGTCTGTCTATGCGCTTTGTTGGCTGGGTGCTTTGAGGGATTCAGCGCGATTGTGGCGAGCGCTAAAGCAGCCACCGTCGTCCTTGGCTATGATAATATATGCTCGCGTACGTAGGTAGGTACAGCAGAAAGTTATTTTTCGGACAGCCGGAGGCACGTGCGTGAGTTAGTTGCTGCTATATTGTGACGTGGTGCCTTAGGTCTATAGAATGGTTGAGAAATAATATTACAGGTAAAAAGCTTCGTGAGTTAGTTGCTGCTATACTTACTGCAGTGGACTAAGTGGGGCGGCTGTGCCGTGCTCCATGGTACGTATGCACGTGTAGCGAAATAGTTGTATCAACGCGTGGCATTCACCGCCTCTTGCTGGGCCTCATTCGAAGCTCCACTGCTGCTGCGGGTCATCTTTTTCAAAACAAATCGAATATCAGGGCTTTTGCGAGTATTTTACTCTACGATAATAGTTCGGTTAAGTTTCTTGTAGGTTTTGTTTTCCAATAAAATAGCAATCCCAACCCACTATTAATAAATCAAATACTTTTCTGGTGTGGGGAAAAGCGACTAAAACTACGTGTTTACTTCACCTTGGGTTGCGTAACTCTGTCGGTTGGTTGGCAAAAGGAAAACATTATGATTTGCTACGTACTGCTGTAGCTCCTTTGGAGTCGCCAATCAGGTCCTCATGCTTTTTCGGTTTCAAATATGTGTTAACTCAACCAAACTGGATTGAAGTTAGGGCCCGGAACCCCAATTAGTTATTTTTCTATTCGCCATCTGACAATGATTGTGCAGCTCCTATTTCAATAATTCACATATGATCATCAATCATTCCTGAGGGCGTGTCTCAACTTCACTTCGCGGGCATTGGAACGGAACGAACGTAAAACGATTTGCCTGAAAAAGTGGTGCTGATTGGATATTGAGAAAAAAAACACGCGAACAGATTCCAAGCGTTCCAACCTGTCCGTAACTTTGTAAAGAGGAAGTGTATCTGTCAAAACAGCAGTAATCATTGTTCAGCAGAACCGAACGGCCCACTTGGAACGAGATTTACGGCAGTTGATTGGTGCTGGAAGTGTTGCAACTGGTTGCGACATTTGCTGGGAGGCCCACCAGGGCACGGGGCAAAATGAGATGGTATGGGAGCACGCGATGGAGCACGTGCAGACGCCACAGGTCTCGCCTGCGGTAGGAGCCACGCGATATGGCCATGGCCTGTACAGGAGGCTCACGAGGGAAAAATTCGGGTGGCGAACGAGACGGTGGCCATAGATATCTAGCAAAAGCGCTGGACCGATGTTCACAGAAGCACCAGGATACCTCGTCGAGCCGCGACGGCGATATCATAACTTCTAGATTTGTCCCGAGGATACCACTTGGATGGCTAGCACTACTTGGTCTGGCATGTCAGGCGCTCTATTCGCGTGTGAAGCTATCCTCTGTGCCAGGAGCACTTGCTGCCTACGTGACGGTACCCCTGTCCTAGAGTCCAACTGCACAGTCCCGCGGCAAATTTCATGCGTCACTTTCTGTTGCGGCCTGTTCCAGGATCGGGTGCCTAAAGACGTCGATCGGACACAAACCGCAAAAACAGCATGGAATGGAACGAACCAACGCGAATACTCTCGTTCCGTTCCATCCATTCCAAGCTATCGAATGGAGTTAAGACGCGGTCTGAGTACTTGACAAACTTATACCAATACAATGCAGTCCCCCATAACAACAACGCCAAGAATGTTGCAGGTACGGCTGGAGCCACAACCCGCTGCATCCACCATGAATTGCGGCGGAAACATAAACACTGACGACGACATAACTCAAATATAACGCATCATCAATCAAACCTGCCATGCACTCTTCGCATACCAAGTAAGTATATACGTAATAACACTGCGGGGACCAACTCGCCACCCATTCGGCTGAAAGCTCCGCCTTGCGGACATTGGGGGCCAGCGCCCGTCTCCGACTTCCTCGCCCCCACCTCAAGGCATTGGAGAGCACCTATCCTTCGATGTGCTTTGTGCTGACCGCACAGGCTTCCACCTTTTTGTTTGCTGTATCTCCAAACGAACATTTTACTGGTGAAATCGTTTTTTTAAATCAAACTAAGTGCGAGTACTGTATTACATATCCTACATATATATTAAACAAAAAATAAAAAAAACAACAACAGCTGTGAGCTCGAGGATTTCGTCGAAGCTCATATTTGCTATATATTACAAGGTTGTTTGCGCTGACACGCATCGCTTAAGTCGAAAGCGTCCCAAGCCCATTGATTGGACGAAGCCAGGGTTGGTCGATTGTGACGTTTCCTCGTGTAGCAACGAAGGCTTGGAATATATACGCATCGCTTAATGAAAGGCGGCGCGACACGGCTCGAGTGCTGCTCTGTAGCAGCCTGCCATATATCAAGAGTGCTGCTTGCTCTGTCCGGCGGTTTATAATCACATTACGATATTGCTGTATAAAATAAAATAGTGCAGGTGTGCGTATTGGTGAAATTAATATATCTGCATTATAAAGTAATAATACTGCTGGCAAATGCGTATTGGTGAAATGAACCAACCTACCAGGTAAAATAATAACAGTATAGTTACCCCTGTAATATCAAGTCAATAATGTCAGAGCGCAATCAGCGCTTCTCCGTGAGAGCTCATCGAGGCATTCAGCACTGCGACTGTATACTACTGTTGTTGTACGTAGGCAAGTGGTTAATGCGCCGGGAAATGGAGATGGTCTGTCGTAACCTACTATTACTCGTAGCTGGGCGCAGGGAAGTCGTCTCAGATCGTATTGATGTTGGTAACGCGTTGAATTCTATAACTTCAGATTTTGTCTTACTCAAAATTTACAATAACACCAAACATTACGTGTATCTGTTTATATCATATAAGTATAGTATGTTTACTTCAGACTATATGACATTAGTGGCGAAGTTACGTGCAAACCCAGTTTTAATATTATATATATTGTATTTCTGCAGATTTCTGTGTTATTTTATTTTCATATTTGATGTTTATCATGCATGAGGCTTGAACCGGTTAATGCGCGATCGAAATATCACACACAACTTGCAAAGACGAGTGAGTCTCAACGAAATATCTGACCTTACAGCAATGTTTATAAATATTTCGAATACTTAGAGACGGCTCCAATATATATATCAAATATATAAAACCCAGAGTACGCACGATAAACATACCTCATACGACAGATATATAATGGCGACAGGTGGCTTACGCTACTAATAGTAGTAGACCCACTATATCACGTCAACTCGTCGGAACACTATAATAGTATACTGTGATAAGACTGGGTGAGACACAGAGTATCCCCTTGCAGGTTTGTCTATTAAGCATCCTTGGTATTACTCACTTTCCGTAGAGTCAAGCGTAGGAGAGAAGCAGCTTTTATTAAACCCCGAGCCAGATGACATCTGCCTCGGGATGGGCTTCAAGTATGGCCCGCAGATATTATAAATACCCCGAATACCGAATACGAATGCCATCCAAGTTATACGAAAACGGACCAATTACCTATGACAGAGGTAATTACCGGCCTTCTTAGCCCATACCATACCACTAGCCCACCCTGATGAGCCGTATATGCAGAAATATGGGAAAAACGGGGAAATCCCAGTTCCCCGAATTAGAACATGAGTCGAAGATGCGGCTCCTCAAAACCCCTCCCACACCTCTAATTGCTAGGCTAAGAAGCCGGAAAAAAAAACGCAAGAAAGGCAATCGAACGTAAACGCGAGGTGCTGTGAACGAAGCCAACATCAGAGACCTCCCATGAGTCGCCAACAAGGCGAGGGGGGGGGACGACGCCACGTGTGATAAGACTGGGTGAGACACAGAGTATCCCCTTGCAGGTTTGTCTATTAAGCATCCTTGGTGTTACTCACTTTCCGTAGAGTCAAGCGTAGAAGAGAAGCAGCTTAGATTAATCCCCGAGCCAGATGACATCTGCCTCGGGATGGGCTTCAAGTATGGCCCGCAGATATTATAAATACCCCGAATACCGAATACGAATGCCATCCAAGTTATACGAAAACGGACCAATTACCTATGCAGAGGTAATTACCGGCCTTCCTAGCCCATACCATATAGCCATACTCGTAGGTTTTATTTAGACGTTTAATTATAAGTTTTATTATTTAAATTTGTTCATCCCCACAAATAGACACACACTTCCTGAACTCTACAGCCTCAGATTGTGTCCCCCTCATACGGGATGTACATCCTGCATGAGGACATATAAAATCCGTAAGTACGCGCGATCAGCGTATTACACTCAGCTAGCAAATTTAAGTGTCGCCGAAATCCTCGAGCTCACAGCTGTTGTTTTTTCTAATGTTTTTTAATACATATACATATATTGCGGGGCATCGGGTTAACGATTGGAGCGAACGTCCCGCCTCAAACCCGAACGTACTGCAAAACAGACAAGGATACATATATATATATATATATAAAAAGTCGGTTAAAATCATGGCTACGCGAGGTGTCCACACGAATTGTAAGGRACGCTAGGTATAAGAGGACAGGGTATCCCTAGCCAGGTCAGCCTATGGAACGGGTACTCGTTGGTACTCACGTGTGTTGTTTGCGTAGAGATAGAAGAAGAGCAGGTTTATTCCGTTTTCGCGTGATGAACGACTGAGAAGGCAGGTGAGATGGCTAAAAGCCATCGGGAACCATCCCTGGTTCCCACCTAAGATACCGCCTTCCAAGTACTACCAATACGATTATTATACCTGATACCAGGTATTTACCAAACGTTTCCACATCATGCCAGCAGTACCGTAACACTAGCCCACCCTGATGAGCCGTATATGCAGAAATATGAGAAATTCGTGGAAACCCCGATTCCACGAACTAAAACATGAGTCGAAGATGCGGCTCCTCAAAACCCACTCCCACACCTCTGAACGGCAAGGCTACGAAGCCGAGCAAGGAACGTCAAAAAAGAAGAAACGTTGGAACCGAAATCCTGCAGTCATTGTACATGAACTGCCCTCCCGGCTCGAGAGCGGGGGCTCGGTAGAACTGATAAACTGGAAAACTAGACACTTAAAAACTTCCCCGAAACCCGGCCCAAAACATTCAGAAAGCGTGTCCTGAGCCCCAAGTTAGTGGCTCGATTATCCAGACCCGCCACGGCATTGAGTGGGGGGGGGGTCGGCAGGACGAATTACGCTAAAACTACCCCCAAAACCGCCCCAGAAAAAATATCAGAAAGTGGTAGGCGATACTGAGAAGAAAAACAGTCCGAACCGAAAACTCGGAAAACGTCGCAAATACAAACTACAAAGAGGTTCCGCCCCAATCCCCTGAAACAACATGAGAAAAGAATCGAGCGCAGCGGCGACGCGAAAAATTCAGCTGTCCACTGCTGCGCCTCGTGATTCATCGACGTTACGCTGGACCCCCCGCGTAAACGCGCTAGCTAAAGGTACTTGTAGACACCAAGAACCCCGTACAGCTCCTGTTGAAGTCGTGTAGCGTGCAGGAGAAACAGGAAGCTTGATCGGTCCCGGGTCATCCAAACATCGAACGAAGTAAACTCCGTCCGTTGGTGTAGTCGCGCCGATTTTCCCCAGCCACCACAGACCGTCGTCGCCCTTGTACCAATCTGGAGCCGCGTTTGTGCTTTCGAGGCTCGTACGAGTACCAGTGATGCTCGCAACAGCCAGCCCCGTGTCTTTCCCCGAGCCAGGTAGAGCTGGAAGTAGGTGGCGCAGTCTGCTTGAATACTGCTCGGCAGGTATCGTAGAGCCAGAGGCGGAGGCGGGCTGGCGCAGATCGTGTCGAGGCAGATGGTCCAAACCGGCCGGTTGTCGGAGAGAAGGCTCGCTCCTCGAAGCAGGCCGAGCGTCATCGAGAGGCTGCGAGGCTCTGGAGGTCTTGAGAGGCAGAACGTCCTCCGCTGAACAAGAAGGAGCCATGGCGGAGGGCATGAGGGACTCTCCTTGCTTTCCCGGTGGGCAAGGGGATCGCAGCTCAGAGGCCTGTCTTGTTGACGGATCCGTTGAAGTGAAGGGCTCGACTTGCATCCCCAGAGGGCAAGGAGCAAGAGCTCGTGGCTTGGAGGCATGTTGTCCAGGCGAGCTTGCAGCAGCCCCGTCGTCCAATCTCCAGTCCACAGGTTGATCTGATGTACTTGGCGCTTCACCTTCATCGGCGCTTCGTAGACGGTGGCTCAGCAAGGGGCCCTGAGGTTCATGGTCCTGGTCTGGGCTGCCGCGAAGGGGAGCAGATCCTCCACTTTCTTGAGACGACATCGAGGCGGAGTCGAGCGGAGCGATGCTGTTCTCTCGCTCAGAAAACGCGAACAACTAACGGCTAAAAAAAAAGAAACCGAGCACGAGTAAAAAAAACTTTCACCGTTTTAGGCTAGTCCTGCCGAATGCAACGCCAAATGTAAGGACGCTAGGTATAAGAGGACAAGGTATCCCTAGCCAGGTCAGCCTATGGAACGGGTACTCGTTGGTACTCACGTGTGTTGTTTGCGTAGAGACAGAAGAAGAGCTGTATATTCCGCTTGCGTGGTGAATGACTGAGAAGGCCGGTGAGATGGCTAAAAGCCATCGGGAACCATCCCTGGTTCCCACCTAAGATACCGCCTTCCAAGTACTACCAATACGATTCTTATACCTGATACCGGGTATTTACCAAACGTTTCCACATCATGCCAGCAGTACCATAACACCCTACCAATCACGGGCATTCAAAGACGTCAAAAATAGTCAGGCGTTTCCGTAGGAAACATGTTTTCCCCCCATTGTTTCTGAACGAGCCGCTTCCAGGTGGCCCAAGGCATGTTTGTACAAAGGTTCACGCAAATATTCAAAGATCTGACTGCGTATGATCATATTAAGTCATATTTACGCCCAAAATCGATTATATACTGAAACTAAGTAATTACGAGGCAACGCCTATTTTTGCACTTTTACCGCACAAAAGTCCAAATGTCCACGCCGTGTTTTGGAGATAGGCCCTGGAATTTGGTACACGTGTTTTATGCGCCCTACCCCGAGAGCCTTTAGTAGTGTTTTTTTCTTTTTTCGCCGGAAATTTTGGATCTCCTAAGACCCAAATTTCCCAAAAAAATACAAAAGAAACAATATCTGACGGGAAAAAAAAAAACATCCGATAAAGCAGTGTCGGGTAGGGCGCATAAAACACGTGTGCCAAATTTCAGGGTCTATCTCCAAAAAACGGCGTGGACATTGGCCACTGAATGAATTTTCCGCGGTACTTGAAGCAGCCTGTAGCAAGTGTTATGGTACTGCTGGCATGATGTGGAAACGTTTGGTAAATACCTGGTACCAGGTATAATAATCGTATTGGTAGTACTTGGAAGGCGGTATCTTAGGTGGGAACCAGGGATGGTTCCCGATGGCTTTTAGCCATCTCACCGGCCTTCTCAGCCGTTCATCACGCGAAAACGGAATAAACCTGCTCTTCTTCTATCTCTACGCAAACAACACACGTGAGTACCAACGAGTACCCGTTCCATAGGCTGACCTGGCTAGGGATACCCTGTCCTTCTATACCTAGCATCACTACACTTGGCGTCGCATATCGGCAGGACTAGTCTAAAACGGAGAAAGTTTTTTTTTTCGGCTTCGTAGCCTTGCCGTTCAGAGGTGTGGGAGTGGGTTTTGAGGAGCCGCATCTTCGACTCATGTTTTAGTTCGTGGAATCGGGGTTTCCACGAATTTCTCATATTTCTGCATATACGGCTCATCAGGGTGGGCTAGTGTTATGGTACTGCTGGCATGATGTGGAAACGTTTGGTAAATACCTGGTATCAGGTATAATAATCGTATTGGTAGTACTTGGAAGGCGGTATCTTAGGTGGGAACCAGGGATGGTTCCCGATGGCTTTTAGCCATCTCACCTGCCTTCTCAGTCGTTCATCACGCGAAAACGGAATAAACCAGCTCTTCTTCTATCTCTACGCAAACAACACACGTGAGTACCAACGAGTACCCGTTCCATAGGCTGACCTGGCTAGGGATACCTTGTCCTCTTATACCTAGCGTCCCTTACACAAGGATGAGTTTCGACGAAATCCTCGAGCTCCCAGCTGTTGTTTTTTTTATTTTATTAATTAGGTGCTCACTGGTGTTCATTACCATGGTATATGTTTGACGCAAAGAAGCCGCAGCTCATCTTGGCGCTCAGGGCTCCAAATTCGTCACAGACAAGTAGAAATGTTGTGAATGTGTGTCAGACCGGCCAAGAATATTTTCCCAGCGATTTTTAAGTGCTATAAACTGTACCAGGGTATATAACAAAAAAAGAAGAATAAAAACAAATGGCGACTGCTATCATGTAGGTGAGACTTGCAACTTACAAGTGCACTGTACCTGGTACACTTTTCCGTACATCACGCTCCTCGTATAATACGAGCACGGCTGGTAGATTTAAAATTTTATATTGGCGTTTCTTATCCGGTGTCACGCTCCGGGGCAACCCCATTTCTGAAATTGGGTGGACGGCTAATCACTGCTGTTCTGGTGTTTCAGATATATTATATGTAGGATGTAGGTTGTTTCCTCTTTTGTTGCCCTGTTCGAGTTTTCTGTCCAATTTCAAAGTTGTTTTGACAATCTCAGCCTCCCTTTGTTTACCAGAATATTTCTTGAATGCGGGCCCCCCACTGCTGTATAGCTAACACCCTAATTATCTAATCATGAGGGCGATTCCGTGGAGAGACTACGTACTGCTGTAAAGTAGAGTACTACACACCCGCGTGCTGCATATTTGAAATGTACTTGTCAGTAGCCATCATTTGTCGTTACTTGATAATACAGAGTCATCTATCTGGTATACATAGCGTAACACACGTAGCACAAGCAGCCCAGTCTGACAGGTATCGTAGTTGCTTTAAGTTAGTAGCACCAAGTATGTACGTACCGTAGCTTGAACGTGTCACAAACAGCAGTTTACAAGCTGTGTCGCAACTGATGTGATAAATATGTATCGTACGTCTACGTCAGTACGTACATGCAGCGGGACTGTCACATCTACAGTAGTATCCCTCTTCTTAGAACCGGTAAGGTTCGAGACTACGAGCCACAGGGTACTGATTTGGCCGCACCCTAGCAGTTCAGTTGTTGGAGTAATACTATTGGCTACCGGCTAGGGTCATGGATTTATTGGGGTGGTATATTTTACGCTTTGGATATTTTTGTTGCGAGTGCAAGCGCGCACCACGCCCCCCCCCTCATGAGCTCACTTTACATCTGCTCATCATCATCAGCTCATCTGCTGAGCATAATCAATCAACACTGGCCAGGAGCCGCCAACAACATATATATACAAGCTTGCTTCACAGCAGCTCAAAGCGTTTGCCCTCTCCGGATTGTGTCTTGCTGGTCATCAGTAAGCGAACCCGAGCGTACACCAGCCACGAGCTGATACACGCTACGCGTACACCAGCTTCGAGCTGACACACGCAAACCACAAGGTCCAATATCGTAGCGTACTGCACACCCGCGAACAAGAGAGCTAGAAGGATTACCCTGGGCAGGGTAATCGATCGAACAGTTACGCCGATAGCTCAGTAGGTAACACCTTCAATTTTTGACATCGTCGAAGACACCGACTGATTCTCGAACCTCACTTCGAACGTTTCTTTCCACAGAAACGCTTGTGCGGGCGTCACTAGAACACGTATGATATCTCCCTGGTTCCCCTGGTATGGGGCATGGAGTGGCGAGGACAACGTACAACCAACCGTAAACGGTGATGCATGCTACGATCGAGGTGCTGCACCATGTATGTTTTGTTTTAGGGTGGCCCCTTGACGAGCTCTATACGTATCTCGTTCTAAAAATAATATATATATAACCCCTTTTAACAACCGGTCCCACGTTTTTGGGGACAAACTACTTGGAATTAGTGTGGGATACGTTTTGCAGTTCTGAAAGGGTTAAAAAGAAAACAAAAAAAAGTGCTACGCGATGAAAATACCATGGCCTAGAAACACAACGGAACATGTTCGTGGTATGCGGTAGCTTGATACAACAGGTTTTCCGGTCTTGGGGGTTTCATGTATTGTGGGGTTTCGTATTATTTTGTATGCCTCGCGGATGGAGAGAGGGAGCTGCCCCGAGAGGCAGTCGGCGATAATAATGATGCGACCCGGGCTTTGATAGAATGATACTGATCGTATATATGCGAGGGGTGCAGCCGGTGACTGACCTGGTGCGGCTTACCTTCTGTGTGTGGTTTGTGTGGTTGGGTCTCTGACAGAACGGTATTGACCCAGCCTGGTGTGTGTTTGGTATTTGGTGTACGAGTGTACTTTATCTACTACTTCTCCTTGACGACCCATGTTATAGGCACGCGGGTACAAAGAACGCGTTTGACAGCGGCGTACAGAAACAAAACACATTGCAACACAAGAATGGGATTCCGACGACTCTGGGTGAAGGGAACCCCGCTACTCAAAAAAATTTGTAGCCAAAAAGCCGTCCGGTACCGACAACCAACCCTACAAGGACACCGTTCAGCGGGGGGGGGGAGGGGGTGTTGTCAGGATTATTCTGGGCTGGGTAATCGATCGACCGTTTACCCTGTTGGCCCCAGTATAGGTAGCTCCTTCACAAGAGTCTGCCTGAGAGGCGCAGGCCTAAGGAAAATAATAATGTATTGAGAGCCTACACACACTACTGCTGTAAAGCGACTCCAACACGCTCCGTAATACCTGCGAAATTATTCGCGGCTGTTCTGCCGTGATTACTAAGTACACCCGGTCTCGGCCGACGATGCGGGGGATCTACATGACAATATTCTGAGAGGTGGAACCTTTTCAAACGCACACAGAATATCGTACACCAAAACAACGACGAGCTTCGTCTGTGCACACCGTCGTAGCGACGACAGCCTTTCCCATATGTATGTAGCACACAATGCGACAGCAGTGCTGCCTGCTGCATTACACGCGTCCAAGCCGACTGCAGTAAATATTATGCTTTTGGCCACCATTCATTGTGACAGACGACCACATTGTTGTTAGGGCGGTAGTAGGGCATCGAGCCAAGCAAACCGCGGGATCGATGGGAATGAGGCCAGGATTTAGGGTCACCGGTATGCATGGGGAACGAGAGGGCGGCGCCATATCGGCTCCGGCGAGAGGTAGCTGATGATGATACTTCCAGTCGCCCAAGCCTCAGCCTCTCAGCCAAGGTGGGTCAAGAGCGTCCGAAATCAAACCTTGGGGCACGGGCGGTATTGAGACCACTACCCCTCGTAGGTGTGCATTCCGTGAGTGGTGGTGAGGAGGGATGGAGTGAGATCCACTCGCATGGTAAGCGCGAGGCAAACCCCATCGGACCTCGCTACGACGTATCATACTGCTAGCGATTTTCTCGTAAGTCTTCAAATATGTACTGCTTGCTGTGTACTACTGTGTCGTACGTACTATATTATTGATTTCATTTGCATCTCACTGATATATTAGGTGGCGCTACAATCCGACCGCCCGCCAATTATTCCTCGGAATAAAGAAGCTATCTATGATTAGGGATTACGCCAATAGTGGCGATTATCAACCACTAATATATATATATATATATTTCGAAGCGGGTGCAAAATCGTATACACCGCTCGCTTTGGTTGCACCGTTGAGCTGGCGCAACAATTAGGTCAGGCTTGCGGTTAGCCACAACTTCCGCCGCAGGCGAACATATTTCAATATGTTCGGCTTGCCGCAACGTCGGTTTGGCGCACCTCTCGTAGCACCTTTTGTCATGCGACGAAAAACAAATGCTTCCGGTGATACCCCCCCCCACGCGTTTTGTAGTTAACACGCAGATGGGGTTAAAGCAACGAACGACGCTCCATGAATGATTAGATATTGTCGGACACGTTTTTTTTTGTCGTCTTATTTAGCACATACTTATTGTTTGCGCCATGAATCGAGGGGAAGCGAAACGGGAAAATACATAAGTGTTCGTTGGGTTCTCGCCATTTCGGGGAGCAGGCTGTATGTAGGACCTGAAATTAAGGACGACTCGATTATCAACCTTCGAGTATAGAGTAAACGGTTTTCGCCAAAAGCAGGTATACCTGGTCACTTTGGTGCCAAAGACAGGTACATCACTAAAACCAAGTACAAATCACACCCTAGGACACCTGTCATTGGCCAGCCACACAGTGTACCTGAGTTTGGCATGAAATAATGGTCAGTTACCCCTGGGTGTGTCTACTTTTGTCTAGCTTTCAACTGATTTCTTATTTCCTCCTATTAAATATTTCCTTGACTTTCGCTTTTGGCACAAAGGCGGAGCGGAATTGAGTACGAAGCGCCACACATACATCCGTTCAACGGGTGGCGCTAAGGGAATGGAGACGGGGGGGGCAACGAACGGTTTGTAGGGAAACCGCGGCCCACGACAGCAGGAAGGAGACAGCAGACAGGGTAGCAAGGTACCAGACCGACTAGTTCGTAGAACCTGTCTGTACTACCGGTACCAAAAACGCCTCGGCTGTCTGGAGGGTGCTTTTGGGGTGCTTCGGGTGCATATCGCTTTTCCTTTCGTTCTCACTCTTCCTCTGTTTGCGCTGGGTTTTTTATTTTAATAATAGGGGGGGGAAATGAGTGGGAGGATTTATTGCTTTGGGATTTTGTCGGCCGGTCGTCACGAAATATGTTCAGGTATGAGGTGTGTCGATCATTGGATGAAGAAGGGAAACATAGATATGTAGCAGGTACAATATTTGGGTGAACGGTGGTAGTGCGTATTCTATTGAGTACACGGAGGGGAGGAGAATTGGTTGGAGGAGATTGGTGGTATTCGACAAATTGGGTCAGCTTTTTCATTCTGAATGAATAATGCCCTGCACATTGTCGGAAGGCAAATAATATAATAATAATAATAATAATAATAGGATTATATTCGTATATATATTTTTTTACATATTTAAAAAACAAAAAAAACAACAACAGCTTATATACTTACATATTTTTAGTTTATATTTTTTTATATGGGTTTAGTTTAAAGTTTACCTGAAATTTTAATTGTAAGTTTCTTCTTAAGTTTAATTTCAACATTCATTTTAATTTTGAGTTTCATTTCAAGTTCAATTTAATTTTAATTTCAAGTTTAATTTTAATTTCAATTTCAATTTTGACTTCAATTTTAAGTTTAGGTTTAAATATAAGATTAATTTTATGTTAAGTTTTAAGTTTAACTTCAATCTCAATTTTAAGTTAAATTTTAAGTTAAATTTCAATTTTTATGTTTAGTTCACTCATAATTTCAATTTCAATTTTGAGTTTAAGTTTATCTGTAAGTTTAATGTTTTAAGTTTAATTATAAGTTTAATTTTAAGTTTTCAGTTAAATTTCAAGTTAAATTTCAAGTTTAATTTTATTTTTTAAGTTTAGTTTAATCTTAATTTTAATTTTACTTTAAGTTTAAGTTTAAGTTTAATTTTAAGTTTGTGTTTGTTTTGTTTTTGTTCCTATTTGTATTTTTATTTGTATATTTACTTTTAATTTTAATTTCTAGGTTAATACGTTTAGTTTTACAGTAGTTGTAGTTTTAGTTTTAGTTAAATTTCAATATTTATCTTTATTTTAGTCTAAGTTTTAGGTTTATTGCATTATTGTCTGTCACATCTCCGGGGGAAGAACGACACTTACTTTCTTTGTCTCTTGTTACAGCTTTTGTAAGTATTATACTTCTCGTATATTTGTTTGTTTGTCTGTTTTATTATTATTTGTTTCTATTATTATGTACCAGGCATTTGGTTTCCTTTTCACTTTTTTCTTTCTTTCTTTCACGCAGTTGGGTTGCTGGCAGCGTATGTCGTTCCTGTCGTATAGGTATTGCATTGTCTGCTCTACTTACTGCATTGCAACGAAGTATCTGTGTGTGTTGGCGTTGTTTCTACCCAGCTACATATAATCAGCACACCGAGCCAGTGTCTGTTCTGATTCCTAATAATCCTAGAGCGATAAAAAAAAATATGTCCGCAGACTGCTGTGACAGAGAAAAAAACAAAACACAATAAACGCAAATTAATGGGTAAAGGAAGTGAAATAAATGCCAACGTACCGGGTACCAGAACACAACGACACGAGCCTGTGTCGTAGTTTTTTGTGACCACAGAACTGGTATCTCTCTAAGATGAAGAATCGGCACGGACACTGCTGGGTGTGCTGGATGCCGACGCGCAGAAAGAGCGGTTTAACGTTAAGTATGCACACACAGCCCGAAGTTCTTAACAATCTATGGGGACCCAGGGAAAGTGTTTTATCAAATTCTTGGCATGATAAGGAAATTCCCTTTTCTTAAAAAAAAACGTTTTCATGGTGGTCGTGAAATTCGAACTCACGACCACTACAACCCATGGCATGCCCTCTGCGGTCGATGCCATTTATTAGTCCGTTGGGCTCCTGGTAAAAGGTTAACCAATCACCCACCACCCAAGCTAAGCCTTATATATACGACTACAGTAGTAACTCGTAAGCCATTTATGTGTCCGTTGGGCTCCTCTGTGGTAAAAGGTTAACCAATCACCCACTCAATCTAGCCTTCCTCGTAACATTATGTTGCGCGTACGGCTGTTGCATCCAAAAAGTTGTAATCCAGTTGCATCCATGGCCATTCGACGAGACCGGCGGCAACAGAATAGGAATAACTGGCTGCCCCACCAATAGTGCGATGCGGGATAGGAAAAGCTGTGTCCCCACAGTCCGGATGGGACGGGAATATCTGAACGGATAGTGGGATGGGAAGAGTCGACGCTGGGCAGACAGCGGGGTGGGAATAGTCTGGACTGGGAAGACAGTGGGATGGGAAACATTCGGGAACGGGAACACGACACCATACCGAGGGAGATATTAGAGCTCGGGAACAGAAACAAACGACGGCAGGTACCGGTCGGGAAATCGCGGTTGGCAACGAAATATCCCATTATTTCCCGTTCCCGTACCGTGCCGCTCCCATCCCGATCACATTTTCCCGTTCCGACTTTCACCGCGCGTACCCAGTGCCCAGTGACCGGAAGAAAGTGCATACATATTCCCGCGATAGAAATTGAAGGCACGTGCCGTAGTGGGGAGAGAGGAGAAAAGAGCCTACTTAGTGACCCCGGATCTGAGTTACGACCAAAGAGGGAGACAGAAAATATGGGCGAAGAAAATGTATTGGATGGAAAATAAAAAATACGTAACAGCAGTGGCCAGTAGGGTTGCACCCCGTCTGACTGAGAACCGGGTACCCGGTGGCGGGTACCCGGGACCGTCGGAACCGGAACCGGACCGGAACAAATAAATTTACCTCGGGTATTTATTTGGACCCCGGGTACCCGGATAGTACCCGGGTACCCGGGTACCCGTTGATTGTGCTATACGGAGCCCCCAAAACTGGGATATACGTTGATTTATACATACTACACTGCTTGTGCCCCTAGACTCCCCTTTTTGCTTTTCTCCCTTCTCTACTACAGCGTTCGCACAAGACGCGACACACAGACGATACCCCTACCAGCTACCAGGACACACACACGTATGATATTAGCCATGAGCCAGGACATGGATGACGTGTATAACGTGGACCATTCGAAACAGAGTGGGGGTAATTATTCTCCCTGAGGCCGCCTAGGTTCCTTTCTGCTGTGAAATAGGGGACAAAAGAAGGGGATATACAAGGGGGATATAAACCCAGCAGCCTGGCTGGTCTTTGTGAGTGGTGTACTCGTATTTTAACATTTAACACACACACCTCTCTCTCAGAACATACTGCAAGAGACAGCCTTCTGCTTTCCATCTTCTTTCTTTGGCATGATTCATTGAGAGAATAGACGAAATGAAGTAATTCCCTCCCACCGTCCGCCTTACCACGCCGCCTGCAGACCGTTCAGACCCGCTGAGACTCTAAAAGGGGAGATAATAGTGCATGGTAACCCGGGTACCCGAGTACCCGGGCTGAAAGCAGGCCGGGTACCCGGTTGCGGTTCCGTCTGAACCCCCCACAATCCGGTCCGGTTACCGGTTCCAAATTTTGAGGCCGGGGTGCAACCCTAGTGGCCAGCAGTGAAGAAGTCGATTTTGGGTTTCAGTACTTAAGTGGCGGATACAGTCGGGACAAGGTGATGATTGCGTCCCCAGTAGTAGAAGCTATAGCCTGAGCGTACATAGCTCACAAGGAGACTGGCTCGTGGGCTACCTCGTATACGGTGAGAGAAGCCATGAATGGCGTCAAGAGTGATACCAGACGCAAGTATGCTGTTAGACTGGTAATAATACCGTGGTAGAGTAGTAGGCCAGTCGGGTAGAGAATGGTATGCTTGGACAGAGGGCCTCGGTAAGTTGGGGACTATAGAGGAAGGGTCCTTGCAGCTAGGCTAGACGGTAGAGAGCGCCTGTATCGTTAACCTGGCAATCATCGGGCGACATCTATGATGGGGAGAAAGCGGGGACTTTACCTTTACCGCTGAGACACCTCAGAGGGTGAATTTTGTACGTCGTGCACACCTTATGGCAGGAACGTACGTACGTATAATACGTCGTACGTCGTACGTACTGCTTGCTGTAGATCGGGCGACATGAGAGTTATCATATCGTACAGCAGTAGCTACGTACAGTATTTGACGCCTTCTTTGTTCGTTGTCTGAACTTAATTTCCAATCAGGCGACGTCATTCGTATCGATTCCTTGACGTGGGCCACTGCCTCTCACCTATCCAAATCATCATCTGAACTCCGAAGGCCGTCCGGCTCAGTCTCTGAACGGAGCAGACTCGCAACTCTGTCTCGCAACTCTGCGATCCTTCACACAGCCCTGTTTGTACCTTTCGTACGAACATGGTACCAGATATGTACGAGTACGTATATACCTGGAGATACATCATACAAGATCTCTGCGCTGACGCGCATCGCGTATATACAGTAGTGACCCCACGACTTATTTTACACCGATAGGATTAGTTCGTCGGCTTGAGAGATGATGGCAGTTTAAGTGATCGAAAATCGCACCCAGATCCCGACCAAGAGCCCCTCTATATACAGTAACCCCCGCATGGCCGTGGGAGGCCGAACGGGCTCTTGTTATATGTACGAACGGGATGTTGGTCACTTGAAATCCCGGGGGTGTCGCAAGTTAAAAAGAGATTGCACATGCTTCATATTGCCCATTTTGGAGCAAACATGTGGCATATATATACTGCTGTCTTGTATAAAGTAAAATGTAGTAGCGAGGGCCATTCCTAACGAAACAAATGTCACGAGATGATATCATATCTGAGGTACAGTTTAGTGGGCTCCCGGGGTTAGGAAACTTCAGTTTGGTGTCCAGGCTCAACGACTTATTTTATTTCCAACGCCGATCTAACTATTTTGTGTAGGATATAAAGTCGATCCCACACTGACTGATGAGCTGTGTTTCTTAACCGGGGTTTTCTATTAGTCGTGCCAATCTGATCTCATTTTTCTTGACACAATATTTCTTAACTGCAGGCACCCACGAGTACTCCATTTGTATTGATGGTGATCTGTTATGTCGTGTAGATTCACGAAGATCAACTCGTGAATCTTGACGCTATTTTGTGTACTAGCGAAATTACGATCTGCGACAAAACAAAACGTCGTGGCTTTACTCGTATACTGCTGTTTCTATGGTAAATGCGCCCGATAAAGGTATTTCGTGCATAATCCACGCAACCCAACGGTATACCCAAAGACCGATAAAGGGCACAGAGCTGACTTCTGAGTACACCGATTGTGGACAGCAAGCGGCTCTCCAAAGCAACCGCTGGGTGCCGGCGAACGAGCACGTTGCGGCCTCGAAACCTCGAGGAGGAACCGGCACAGCGCAAACAGAAACGGAGCAAAATATCCTGAGAATTCGGGCGAGGCCGGGCAGACGAACTGCTGTGAGATTGGCATCTCGCCAGCCGGGCCACACCGGCGGCGCGGGAGATTAAAGTATCACAGGCTATGTCGGGATTCTGTCTGTGACTTGAAAATGTATCACGGGCCCGGCCCGGCCCCACTCGCGCGTCACTCTCGCAAAGATTCTTGGATTACAAACATTCTTGGATTTGAAATAATGTCACCAACCGTGACGTAAACTGTGGCATACCTGAAAAGCCACGAATCGTGATAGTGTGCCTTTATGATCTGACTATGGGTACCCCGAACTATGCCAGGGCGGAACCGGTATTGCGGACAAAAACAAAAACACCAAATAATATCTGGCCACGATCCACACCCAAAAACGCGATCCACTCACCAGGTAAATTGACACACTATATGCCGGCATCCACGCGGAACCCTTGTACGTAGCAGACAAAAAAAAATACAAAACAAAAAACAGGGCCGGCCACCACGAACAGGTACGAACGCAGTCATCCACGTACCAACCGACCCACCCACACCCACCCACGTACGCACCAACTCACATCGACACATGCACCAACCGACCCACCCATCCACTACAACCATAGTGATGTGATGCAGTATACAACAGCACAGCAGTACAGCAGTACGTGTACAGCACAGCAGAACGTGTACAGCAGTACAGTACACATGCATATACAAAGAAAGACAGAGCACATCAGTAGTTCGCACGCGTAGCTGTCACAACTAGACCTGCTGGACCCCCCCTGCTAGCTGTGTGCTACGGGTCCTGCGCACGCAACAGGACACCCCATCCCACAGCAGTACAGCAGTACGTGTACAGCACAGCATAACGTGTACAGCAGTACAGTACACACGCATATACAAAGAAAGACAGAGCACAACAGTAGTTCGTACGCGTAGCTGTCACAACTAGACCTGCTGGACCCCCCCTGCTAGCTGTGTGCTACGGGTCCTGCGCACGCAACAGGACACCCCAGCCATCGCAAAAGCAAAAACCTGAACAGCGGCTACTGCGTGTTGTGCAGCTTCGTCTGCTGTACTGCTGTGCTGTTCGATAAGTGGCGCCTTGGCTGCTTTGTAGTGGACAATCTAGACTAGAGGCACGTACCCGTAAAGTACAGCAGCAGTAGTACTACTGCTGTACCCAAATATTCGTACATATGTAGATCGGCCTACGATCGTTTACCTAGATAAAGAGAGAGGTAAATATTATGTGCATACTGTACATATGTACTCGTAGATGTGTGTGTGCAGTTTACGTAGATTCCAAAATCTTGGAACGAAATTGACAAATCTATATTCTTAAATGATTTTAGTATGTCTGTCTGTAATCACGATCTCGGGATCCAGAGCGCTTCAGCCCAGCCTTGCCCCATAGATAGAGACGGTGGGTGCCACAACCAGTGGAATACCCGGTCTCATGCCCGGCCGAGTCCTGGCCGTCGCGCGCTGAGCATCGCCATAATCCCAGCAACAGTGACAACGGACGGCAATGTAAGGGCCACTTGAACTATACATGTATTCACCAATGGTCCTTATATTTTCGTTCAGAATGGTACAGCACAGCTCACTCCGAGTACCGTCATCACGTTCTCGCGAGTCTCCCGTTCCAGAGCGTTTCAGTTCCGCCTCGCGGCATCGGTAGAGAGAGTGCGAGGCATAATGATCGGGGCACTGCGTCTCACATCACGCCGAGTCCTGGCCGTCGCATGCTGAGCGCTGCCGACAGTCGTGGCCGTGTCACAATCCCGAGGAAGTCCTGACAGCTATGCAGCCAGCCTAGCCGCTGACTAACAATTTTGAATTACAAAATTGGCAGCTGATTGGCTGACCAAATCCATGTCAGAGGCCGCTGGATCTTTCTAGAAGGTGCTGAATAGAACCATCAAGGTTCCACCACACCCCAGGTAAGATAGGATACCCTCCCCAGATCGTGAATCCCTCCTTTTCATTACAACTCCGACCAACCGGGGACAAAAAAGGCGATCCCCCGGGTCGACACCGCCCCGCACGGTGTGGAAACCCCACCCACATCGGCTGATAACTGATTGGCTGAGGCTCATGGAGCCAGCGGCACGTGGGGACGATAGGGTCCAATCCTCTCATCATGGATCCTTCCACGCATGTACATCTCCAACAACGCGGGGACGAAAACAGACATCCCCCAGTTCGATACCGACGCGCAAGGTGTGGAAACCCAACCTCACTGGCTGATTTAGAGTTACATGGGGCTCATGGAGACAGCCCGCCGCGAGGATTGTCCACTCGGACAAGGCCGTGGTCCCATCGCACCAGAGGATGACAAGGCCACATCCCCTTTTCAGAAATCCTTCAATGGATCCGAAAACCCCAAAAATAACTGGGAGGAAAGCGGAGTTCCGCCTGGCCGATACCGCCCCGCAAGGTGTGGAAACCCTTCCCCCATCGGCTGATTGCTGATTGGACTGGGGATTATGGGGCCTGCGCGCGGCGAGAGTTGCCCCTCGGGACAACGTCGAGGTCCCGCCGCACCCGGGGATGATAGTGTCCCATCCCCGGATCATAAATCCTTCCATACATCTACAACTCCAACAATCCGGGGACGAAAACAGAGTTCCCCCGGGTCAATACCGCCTCGCAAGGTGTGGAAACCCTTCCCCGCATAGGCTGATTGTTGATTGGGCTCGAGCTCATGGAGCCAGCGCGTGGCTGGAGTTGCCCCTTGGGACAACGCCGAGGTCTCGCCGCACCCGGGGATGATAGTGTCCCATCCCCGGATCAGAAATCCTTCCATAAATCTACAACTCCAACAATCTGGGGACGAAAATGAATTTCCCCCGGGTCATTACCGCCTCGCAAGGTGTGGAAACCCTTCTCCTCATAGGCTGATTGCTGATTAGAATCGAGCTCATGGAGCCAGCGCGCGGCGAGGGTTTCCCCTCGGGGCAATACCGGGATCCCGCCGGATCCGGGGATGATAGTGTCCCATTCCTGGATCAGAAATCCTTCCATACATCTACAACTCCAACAATATGGGGACGAAAACATAACTCCCCCGGGTCGATGCCGCCTCGCCAGGTGTGGAAACCCCAACCCCATCGGCTGACTGCTGATTGGCTGGGGCTTAAGGAGCCCGCACGTGGCTGGAGTTGCCCCTCGGGACAACGCCGAGGTCCCTCCGCACCCGGGGGTGATCATGTCCCATCTCTGGATCAGAAATCCTTCCATACATCTACAACTCCAACAATCCGGGGACGAAAACGGATGTCCCCCGGGTCGATACCGCCCCGCAAGGTGTGAAAACCCCACCCCCATCGGCTGATTGTTGATTGGCTGGGGCTTATGGAGCCAGCGCAAGGCTGGAGTTTCCCCTCGGGACAAGGCCGAGGTCCCGCCGCACCCGGGGATGATAATTTCCTATCCCCGGATCAGAAATCTTTCCATACATCTAAAAATTCAACAATCCGGGGACGAAAACGGATTTCCCCAGGGTCGATACGGCCTCGGAAGGTGTGGAAACCCTTCCCCCATCGGCTGATTGCTGATTGGCTGGAGCTCATGGAGGCAGCGCGTGGCTGGAGTTGCCCCTTGGGACAATGCCGAGGTCCCGCCGCACCCGGGGATTATAGTGTCCCATCCCCGAATCAGAAATATTTCCGTACATCTACGATTCCAACAATCCGGGGACGAAGAGAGAGTTCCCGCGGGTCGATACCGCCTCGCAAGGTGTGGAAACCCCACCCCCATCGACTGATTGCTGATTGCCTGGGGCTTATGGAGCCAGCGCGTGGCTGGAGTTTCCCCTCAGGACAACGCCGAGGTCCCGCCGCACCCGGGGGTGATAGTGTCCCATCCCCGGATCATAAATCCTTCCATACATCTACAACTCCAACAATCCGGGGACGAAAACAGAGTTCCCCCGGGTCAATACCGCCTCGCAAGGTGTGGAAACCCTTCCCCGCATAGGCTGATTGTTGATTGGGCTCGAGCTCATGGAGCCAGCGCGTGGCTGGAGTTGCCCCTTGGGACAACGCCGAGGTCTCGCCGCACCCGGGGATGATAGTGTCCCATCCCCGGATCAGAAATCCTTCCATAAATCTACAACTCCAACAATCTGGGGACGAAAATGAATTTCCCCCGGGTCATTACCGCCTCGCAAGGTGTGGAAACCCTTCTCCTCATAGGCTGATTGCTGATTAGAATCGAGCTCATGGAGCCAGCGCGCGGCGAGGGTTTCCCCTCGGGGCAATACCGGGATCCCGCCGGATCCGGGGATGATAGTGTCCCATTCCTGGATCAGAAATCCTTCCATACATCTACAACTCCAACAATATGGGGACGAAAACATAACTCCCCCGGGTCGATGCCGCCTCGCCAGGTGTGGAAACCCCAACCCCATCGGCTGACTGCTGATTGGCTGGGGCTTAAGGAGCCCGCACGTGGCTGGAGTTGCCCCTCGGGACAACGCCGAGGTCCCTCCGCACCCGGGGGTGATCATGTCCCATCTCTGGATCAGAAATCCTTCCATACATCTACAACTCCAACAATCCGGGGACGAAAACGGATGTCCCCCGGGTCGATACCGCCCCGCAAGGTGTGAAAACCCCACCCCCATCGGCTGATTGTTGATTGGCTGGGGCTTATGGAGCCAGCGCAAGGCTGGAGTTTCCCCTCGGGACAAGGCCGAGGTCCCGCCGCACCCGGGGATGATAATTTCCTATCCCCGGATCAGAAATCTTTCCATACATCTAAAAATTCAACAATCCGGGGACGAAAACGGATTTCCCCAGGGTCGATACGGCCTCGGAAGGTGTGGAAACCCTTCCCCCATCGGCTGATTGCTGATTGGCTGGAGCTCATGGAGGCAGCGCGTGGCTGGAGTTGCCCCTTGGGACAATGCCGAGGTCCCGCCGCACCCGGGGATTATAGTGTCCCATCCCCGAATCAGAAATATTTCCGTACATCTACGATTCCAACAATCCGGGGACGAAGAGAGAGTTCCCGCGGGTCGATACCGCCTCGCAAGGTGTGGAAACCCCACCCCCATCGACTGATTGCTGATTGCCTGGGGCTTATGGAGCCAGCGCGTGGCTGGAGTTTCCCCTCAGGACAACGCCGAGGTCCCGCCGCACCCGGGGGTGATAGTGTCCCATCCCCGGATCATAAATCCTTCCATGCATCTACAACTCCAACAATCCGGGGACGAAAATAGAGTTCCCCCGGGTCAATATCGCCTCGCAAGGTATGGAAACCCTTCCCCCCATAGGCTGATTGCTGATTGGGCTCGAGCTTATGGAGCCAACGCGTGGCTGGAGTTGCCCCTCGGGACAACGCCGTGATCCCGCCGCACCCGGGGATGATAGTGTCCCATCCCCGGATCATAAATCCTTCCATACATCTACAAATCCAACAATCCGGGCACGAAAACGGATGTCGCCCGGGTCGATACCGCCTCGCAAGGTGTGGAAAACCCACCCACGTCGGCTGAATGCTGATTGGGCTCGAGCTTATGGAGCCAGCGCGTGGCTGGAGTTGCCCTTCCGGACAACGCCGAAGTCCCGTCGCACCCGGGGATGATAGTTTCCCATCCCCGGATCAGAAATCCTTCCATACATCTACAACTCCAACAATCCGGGGACGAAAAGTTCGCCCGGGTCGATACCGCCTCGCAAGGTGTGGAAACCCCACCCCCATCGGCTGATTGCTGATTGGCTGGGGCTTATGGAGCCAGCGCGTGGCTGGAGTTGCCCCTCGGGACAATGCCGAGGTCCCGCCGCACCCGGGGATGATAGTGTCCCATCCCCGGACCATAAATATTTCTATACATCTACAACTCCATCAATCCGGGGACGAGAACGGATCTCCCCCGGGTCGATACCGGCCCGCACGATGGTTCTTACATTTCCTGTCAGAGTTGTACATCACACAATACGGCTACTGCTGTACAGTGGGGGTCCCCCAATAAGGCGGTCTGAGTAAGGCGGTATCCCGATATAAGGCGGTCATACTCGCTTGGCGCGACTGGGGAATCACACTCATAACCTGGAATGAATAAGGTTGCTTCCCTCTATAAGGCGGCCATATTGCTCTGGCATACCACCGCCTTACTGGGGGACCCCTGCTGTACCAGGTAATACATACTACTATTGGAAATGCAGGGCTAGCGCCACGGGCGGAGCCGTGGCCGTACCGCTAGTTTCCGTAAAATGCGCATGTGATTTTCATACAGCTGCTAATGTTGTACACAGCCCAGAGAGAGCAGACGCATGCAACATGGTATCAACTACTGCTGCACGACGCTTGGTGTGTGCCTCGTTCTATGTCGGTGTGGTCCTTGTTGTCTCGTGCGTGGTGTGTGCTGTGTGTTCCGTCCATGCGGCGGGTCAAAAACGAACTATCAAAATTAATACGCGTCGGATAAAAAAACAGTCGTACGACAAGTTTTGCATAGCACTTGCGAGGCGGTCCCAAGTCGGAAGGTCTCCCCTGAGTTATTTGTCAGAATTCGCGACTTTGAAGGCCCAGAGCACGCCCCACGGGCCTCGGCTGGGACCTGCAATTGCCCTGTGGTGTACACGCGGGCCCTCTGCGTGCCCCGCAGCCGATAGCGCGATAAACGACCCTCGGCCGGAGGTGAATTCGAGTAGTGAACGTATTCCGGGAAATGTCAATTTGGTACCTATACATATAACATATGTACGAATGAGTAAGCTTACGGCATTTTTGTAATATTACAAAATGCCAAGTGGGAGCAGGGTGCCAAGTAGGACTCCGGCGGCTTTAAGGGGCTTTATAATGACAGGGGCTGTTATTCAGGCTCTGGGTGCCGAATGGAAAAGGCCCACCGCGGGGCCAAACAAGCAAATGGGAATAGGGCGTAAGGTGCAACAGTGATGTGAACCGAACATGAAAATGGACTCGGTCGGTTTTTCGGTTTCTCACTAAAAATTCGGTCGGTTTCGGTCGTTTTGTTTTTTTAAACCGAACAAAAAAACGAAACCGATACAGAACATTTTTCGGTCGTTTTTTCGGTCGTTTTCCTGACTAAACTAGGCAAATAGTCCACATTTCGAAGGGTTTGGTACGCATGTGTTGGCATAATGTGACGAGATGATCTCGGTATGGTGTCAAGTGGCCCTCGTGCAGTACCTGCGTCTGCTGCGCCACACACGGTACAGGCCGACATGCATACTTATAATCTGCACCCGGCAATAGCTACAGCAGTTGCTACAATACAAAAAATGGTAGGATAGTATTATACGCCTCGAGGGCAAGAGGGCAACTGCTTATGTGCAAGTCTAGATACTATGTGATGATGTAATGATAGATACAACTTGCAGCGTACAGCTATTAATAACACCATCATGAACTCTAGGTTGCTGAAGGGGGGGCTGTGAGTATGAATTAATGCGCATTGTAGGCAGAGGGCGATACCTCGATCCTTGTGGACATGGCGGGGCCAGCCGTGCTTCTTGCACATAACACAGCTCGACTGTCTGCAGGTCACGAAGCCTGCCGCCGCCTTTGACGCTGCAACTCGACCACCGAGAGATTTGATCACAACGCTCACGGTATCATCGTCCGACCTCTCCACTCCCACCCCCCCTTTGCCTGCACCCGCCTCTGCCTCCGGCTCAAAGTCAGAGTCAGCACTGCCGTCTGAACAGGACATGGTTATCCTTCGCAATCTCGCGACCCACTGCTAATGTATACCGCTGTACCCTGTGCCCTGTGCGGCTGTTGTTGCTGCTGCTGCGGGCTGTGTGCTATGTGCTGTGTGCTGTGTGCGAATCCGCCTATCCATGTCCATACATGACGGGGTTTCCATGTAGATATGTAGGCGTTATTGGCTTAGGGGGCGGGGAAAAAAACGACCGAAAAAACCGAGTCGGTTTTTCCAAGGCTTATCACGGTATTTTGACGCGACGGTAACGACGGTAACGGCGGGACGGGACGGTAAAACCGTCGTCAAACTGGTCCCGTCGTCCCGTCCCGCCGGTAAATTCTCCAACGGTTGAACTTTACCGTCCCGTCCCGTCATCGAAATCTGCCCCGTTGAACTTTACCGTCCCGTCCCGTCAAAAAACTCGCTCTTGTTGAAAATTACCGTCCCGTCCCATCGAGATACTGCCATTTACCGTCCCGTCCCCCGTCAATGCACCGTTGTCTTTACCGTCCCGTCCCGCCGAAAACAAATGTCTCTCCCGCCAAGATCCACCCCTGCCCGTTGTCTCTTCCCGTCATTCCCACCAAGAATCTACGATTTTACCAAATTTGCTTTTTTTACATAGGTATGTACATTAAAATTAAATGAAAGTTATACCAAGTACGTACGAATTTACGAACTTACGAAATTACGAAATACGAAAATTCCGAAATATGAAACATCGAAATATCAAAATCTGAAATACTGTAATGAAATACTTTTTTACTCGTGGGGGTAGGAATTTCCCGCCAAATCTTAATCTTACTATGGGGATACGAATTTCAAGATGAATTTATATTCACGTACGATTCGTACGAGTGTTATTTTCGTTTGTTCCTCTGGAGCAACAACTGTTTTGATCCAATGATCCAGTGCCGCATTACCACTACTACTTCTATACGTTGTTTAGTATATTGCTATTAATTGGTATATAGTATACAACTCACATTTGGGACAGGAAAAATCGGTTCCATGGTACGTCCCTCCCGTCCTGTCGTGAAAAACTGTTTTTACCGTCCCTTTCCGTCGTGAAAAATATTTACCGTCCCGTTCCGTCGTGAAAATTTATATTTACCGTCCCGTCCCGTCGTGAAAAATAATATGTACCGTCCCGTCCCGTCGTGAAAAATTAAATGTACCGTGCCGTCCCGTCGTGAAAAATTATATTTACCGTCCCGCCCCGTCGTGGAAACAAATTCCGTTGAATTTTACCGTCCCGTCCCGTCGTGAAAATCTACCCCGTTGAAATTACCGTCCCGTCCCGTTGAGAAATTGTACACCCGCCGTCCCGTCCCGTCCTGTCTCAACAACCTGTTTGGTCGTCAGTTTACCGTCCCGTCCCGTCTTCATTTTTCCCCCCGCCAAACAAGTAAAAACAGTACCGTCCTGTCCCGTCTCGATCATCGAGTACTACCGTGATAAGCCTTGGGTTTTTATGTTTCGTTTTTTTTGGCAACCGAAAAACCGAACATATGAAGTCGGTTTTCGGTCGGGAAAAACCGAGAAAACCCGACCGAAAAAAACGAGTTTCGGTTGTCGGTTCACATCACTGCAGGTGCATAGCAGTGTAGCAGTGTACATATTTGAGGGTGCCTGGTTTATGTGCACAGGGGCCGGGACCCCCCCGCTTGCTCAATGTGGGCGTAAGAATGTTAATGTAGAGACATTGAACAACGTACATACAATAGCACACAACCACTAGGCGTACCGAATTTTGAGATATAATATATTGTTGACACCTCGTGGTATTTGCCACACTGTTGTGAAAACTACAGGGGTGGTCATATGAGAAATACGAGTACCTGTTTTTTTCCAGGAAAATTGCTGTTACGTTGTGTTTTTGTAGAAAAACGAAAATACTGAACAGCTCAGAATTAAGATACGTATTATACCACGTTACATATGTACAACCAAACGCAGTTTGCCCCACCGGTCGATTTGACGAAAGAAAAGGCCTGTTCCGTAACACAAGCACATGGTGCCCCCCTCAATCCAATGCCGGCATCATTTGAGCCCTTGTGGTCGGCGAACTGCCCTCCGATGATCTGCCGACAAGGTGTGTCTCTCCGAACTACAAAAAACACTGCAAGTCGGTTGTCCAGCTGCGTGCACCAGGAAAAGTAATAGGGCCAAAAAGCAAGCTGCAACCTCCCCTAAACAAGGGCTGCGGACCACCTCAAAGACGTACAGCAACACCGTACCGTTGACACATTTTGTGTTAACGATTGCAGCGTACGGTGTGCGCGCTTATCTTGGCTCGTTACAGCCAGAAACGTGTCTAAAAACGCGTCGGTGAGTATGTACAGCAAAACTCGAATTTCAGCAGTGTGTGTGTTTCTACTAGTGTAACGAGCCAAGACGCGCGCACACACTGTTCGCTGCAATTGTTGAAACAAACACCTGTCAACGTTACGACGTACGGTTTTGCTGTACGTCTTGCGAAGGTCCTTAGCCCTTGCTCAGAGGTGGTTTCAGCCTGCTTGTGGCTCTATAACGTTTCCTGGTGCTCGCAGCCGGACTACCGACGATGTGCAGTGTTTTTTGCAATATGGAGAGACACGCCTTGCCGGTAGATCGGAGGACAGTGCGCCGGCCGCAAGGGCTCAAATGACGCCGGCATTGAATTGAGGCGATCACCATGTGCTCGTGGTACCGAACAGGCCTCGTATTTCGTCAAACCGACCGGTGGGGCGAAGTGCCTTTGGTTGTATATATATACGTATCTTCATTCTGGGCCGTTCAGTATTTTTAGTTTTCTACGAAAACAAAAGACGTATGAGGAGTTTTCCCGGAAAAAACAGGCGTTTTTCATATGACCACCCCTCCTTGTACAACAGTACGCTTTTGTGGAGACAATTACTTATCAATAGACGTATTGGGCACCGTACTTTAACGTGTTCGTGGTTGATGTTTTGAGAGTGAGGTTAATATGACTCTTGAATGCACTAAAAACGATCATCACTTTCCTCGGAAAGGTAATTCTCAATTAGGGAAATCGGCTGTTTCACGGTTACGGACACGATACAGGTTTCAAGTCACGAGTGTATCAACCATTTATTCGGAGCTGGGCCACAAGGTCTATAATTTCCTCGATGTTACCACAATCTCAACGCCTACCACGCCTATCCCCACCACATTTTCATTCTCCACTCCCGCTTTAGCATCCCGGACCAGGTACAAATCATCATGTGGTTCTTCAGCAGCGTGCCCAGCTACCACAGAATGGGAAAGGTGGTTGTGGTGACGGGATGTGACCACGGAATCGGGAACGCTACCGCCAAGCAACTCAATTCGCTCGGGTACACGGTGATCGCGGGATGCCTCACCGACGAAGGCGCCAGCAAACTGCAAGAGAAGGTCACCGGTATCAGGGCCGAGAAATGCGACATCGCAAAGACCGAAGACGTGGCGCGCCTGGTGTCTATCGTGGAGACGGAGTACGGGGGGGAACTACACGCCCTCGTCAACAACGCCGGGATAGTGAGTAGCGGGCAGGTCCTTATCGTCCCTCTCGAGGCAGCGGAGAAGGTCGTCACGGTCAATCTCCTCGGCACGATGAGGATGACCAAGATGTTCCTCCCCCTGTTGGTGGACAACCCTGGGTCGAGGATCGTCTTCGTGTCGTCCATTGCTGGACTATGCCCTCTGTGGGGGGGCTCGTCGTACACTGCATCCAAGTTCGGGATCGAGGGATACGCCCGCGTTCTGCGCGACGAGCTTCACGTGTTTGACGTCCAAGTGAGCGTCATCAATCCCGGATTCACCGACACAAACATGGTCAAGAGCTCGGTTCAGCCTATCAGGGACAACTTCGAGGCATGCCCGGACCGGATCAAGAAGCTGTTCGGGTTGGACTACGCGGACAGGTGCTGCGAACACACCGAGAAAAATCTGAGCGCAGGGATGGACGATGCTTCTGTGCCCGTGGATTGCGTCTGCAAGGCCGTGGGGTCCATGAACTGTGGGTACAGGTACTACAGCGGACTTATGGCCAATACCGTGTTCCGCATCGCTGCGATATTCCCGGCCTTTTGCAGCTTTCTGGGCCGGTTTGTGGAGGTCCTCCCTGCTCCAGAGAAGTGACTTTGCTTTATTTCGCTTGTTTTTCTGCCTGGGTGGGTTTGATGCCGACATGTCGCACGATTGAAGACTAACATATCGTTCTCCTGTAGGAGACTTTGGAGTTTGTTTTGATGAGAGTGAGTGATCGGTTCAGTAGTGCAGAACGGTAGAAGGAGGAGGAGGAGTCGCGTGGTGCAGTAGTGCAGCACGGTGGCGAAATTGTGGGGGTCCCAGCTGGATAGATTGTAGATGAAGGGAGACACGGCTCTCAACGCGTGCTACGATGTGATAGGCGTAGCTCGTTTTTGACACACGAGGCAAATACTTCTGACCAACCGGGCTCCTGGACCCAATATCGTTGGAATAGTATGCGTGTTTCGCTATATATATATATATACAAAAAAACGTGATGTACCCTGGGCTTGGGATTGTTCATCGGCTTGCACTTCCAGCTTTTCTCTAAAAGTCAGTCGGTGGGTGAGGTTTAGAGGTCCTCTAGCGAGGAGCCTCAGAACTATTGGGTGATACCCCTACAAGACAAACACGCCTCATTGTTGTTTCACGTCCGAGTCATCGGACAAAGACGTCGTCGGTGATGATGAGGGAATGCTACTGTGAGGAGAGGAGACGGACGAGCAGTAGATTGGACTGGGAGTAGTAGGCTCGGCTGGGCCGATCGACCGTTCGTTGTGGAAAGCAGAGGGGGGGAGGGTAATCGCATGCTGCAGCAGGGACGCTCATATGTCGCAGAAGGAGTGCGTTGCTGCAACAATACCCGTACCAGGAACCAATCAAGGCATGGAATCAATGCATCAACGAACTACGAGTAGTGGGGCTACATGTCTGGGCATTCTTGCCAAAGATCACGGAATTGGAGAACGACAGCTTCCTTCTAGGGGCTGCACGTGATCTCCGAGCGTATCGACGCAAACGAGTGTAGCATATAATGCCACGCAGCGGTGCCTACAACTAGCCGATGAGTGTCGGGCTTTGTCGTTGGTTATAGTCGTGCGAATGTCTGATACGCCTGACGTTTCGGATTAGTGTGATTCGCGTATCTACGGACATCGCGGCACGATTTATGTTCCCCCGGAGAGGATGCAAACTTTTGTGTGGATTTCATTTCAGGAGTCCACGGTGAAGGGGATGTCGAGGCCCCCTTCCTCGCAGTTAATCATCTTTATATGTATCGCTCGAACCATATATATTTAGCATCTCTTTCGACGCCCCGCTCTTCGTGAGCACGGCAACGCGCCAAGCACCCGCGCACTTCGGTGATATATGATGCCAAATCTACGACTCTGTCCCACTATGCTTTCGTCGAGTTCAATCCTTCAGGGGCGACATTGCTATCACCTAGGCGGACAAGATGATATGAACCTCGATCGGGGGTCGAAGTTGAAAAGAGAGGTCGCGGTGAAGGTGTCCGTAGCTGGGGGGGGGGGGCAGGGATATGTGCTTGGAGTTTGGTGTAACTGGGTTGTGTTTGGATATTTTCCACAGCCCCCCCCCCCTCCGCCCTCATGTAGGTTTTGGTTAATACTGTAGTTATTATCAGCCTTTACAGCACTGCATAAAGTATACTCACGTCGGGAGGAGATCGATTGTTCATGGTACTGCTGTGCGTATCCCGTGTGCGCGCATGGTACAGCTGTACATACTCCGTGTGCACGCTTATGGGCTGTTTACTACTTGTTCGAGTTTTACTTGCAGTAGTAGTCTGAAAGGGGCATGTTTTAGTGGTTGGCGTATTTGAACATCAGGAGGTCGGCGTCGAGATGCCTAACTGCTACGGGTACCGTCTGTAGTTGAAGTATTGGAAAAGAAGGGAAACGTCGTAAATTGTAAGCTGTACTATGCACGGCTCGCTGGCGGCGAGTTGGGGTGGTTCGGAGACGGTACGGGATGTTGAGGTTGATTGAGCGTTTTCTGGGTTTTCTGGGTGACAATTCCAACTTTGTATAGCTGGACTGTGTTATGGTTTGAGATGAGTGAGGCTGATAAGCCATACTGTGCGGTATAATGGTATTTAATATTTCAATTCAGATGAAGACCCTTTTATCGGGAACGTTGTGTGGCGGTCGTCGGCAAGACCGTTGGCGTAAAGCCAGTACAGTTGATGATTTGATTTGCCTTTTTGATTTTGGATGAGTTGGGTGTTTTCACAGCAGGGAGGCAACTGTTTCACACCCCGGACCGATCAGATCACCGTAGCTCGAGATAGCTCTTTAAAGAGCTAGCTCAACTACGAGCTACGTGAGCTAAATGAGCTGCATATATTTTCCTTGGCTTGAGCTATAGGCGATAGCTCATCTGCGCATGTTTTCAAAGCTTGAGCTATAGACAATAGCTCATCTACACACATTTGCTCAGGGTGAGCTATAGGAGCTACCTCAACTAGATCATCTGCCCCCGAGATGAGCTATAGGAGCTACACGAGCTGTGTATGTTTCCACCGGCTTGAACTATAGGCGGTAGCTCATCTGCACATGTTTCGGAGGCTTGAGCTATAGGCAATAGCTCATCTGCACATGTTTTCAAAGCTTGAGCTATAGGCGATAGCTCATCTGCACATGTTTTCAAAGCTTGAGCTATAGATAATAGCTCATCTGGACATGTTTTCAAATCTTGAACTATAAACGATAGATGACTTAGCTAAAGGTCTGTCATTATATATAACAAATCTGGATCGAAGCTCGCGCGCGCGTGGAGTTCCAAAACGAGACCTTTTGGAATATATCCGGGGTGTTATACAAGTATCGTCCGGGATGTGGTGAAAGTCTCATCTTGATCAAAACAAGTTTGTTTTCCGTACCAAATCTTTAGTGATAACAAAAAGTCTTGGCTGGAAATCTCTCGACCAAGACGAGACTTGTATTTGCTTGATTTCAGTGTTAGTGTGAGCATGAAAACGAACGTACGAAAAGAACATCGAAAATAAAGTTGGCCAGGATGAATAAAAATATATAGTCTCAGTTTGCAAAACTGAGTCTCTATTTTGGGAATTCAATGTTCGTACTCGTGTGGCGTGTTGGCTTCAAGTCATTGTATTATTAGTCGTCCCACAGGGTAGGGGCAACGAGGAGTGCCCTCAGGAGTCCAGGAGCTTTCACACCCAGGCCCAAAAGACAAAAATGCGGTGTAACCTACAAAAGGTTAATAGCCCGAACCGACACCAAACTGACTCGTAACTGTCATACTGAAGACTCCAAACCAACATTCTTTTTTTTTCTTTTTTTTTTTTTTTCTTTTTTTTCTTTCTATTATTTTCTTACTCTTTTTTTTTTTTTATTTTTTAAATTTCTTGTTTTATCTCTTCCTCTTTTTTTATATTCTCTTTCTTTTTTTCACTTTTTTTCTTTTTTTATTTTTTTATTTTTTTTTTTTTTTTTTTGTTTATTTTTTGTTTATTTTTTTTTGTTTTTTTTTTTTTCTTTTTTTTCTTTGTTCTTCTGTCTTTTTTCTCTTTTCGTTTTTTATTTTTTTTTTTTTTTTTTTTTTCTTTTTTTTTTTTCTTTATATTTTTTTTTTTTCTTTTTTTTTTATGTTTTTCTCTTTTTTATAATTTTTTTTATTTTTTTTTTCTTTTTTGTTTTTTTATTTGACTATCTTCTTTTTTTCACTTTTTTTTTTTTTTTTTATTTCATTATTTTATTTTATTTTTGTTTTAATTTATTTTTTTTTTATATTTTTCTTTTCTATTTTTTATATATGTTTTTTTCTATTTTTTATTTTTTGTTTATTAATTTTTGTTTTTTTTTTTTTTTTTTTTTTTTTTTTTTGTTTTTATTTTTTTATTATGATTTTTTTATTTGATCTATGATTATGTTTTCCCGGGGTGAGCTATAGGCGATAGCTCATCTGCACATTTTTTCCCGGCTTGAGCTATAGGCGGTAGCTCATCTGCACATGTTTGGAAGGCTTGAGCTGTAGGCGATAGCTCATCTACACATGTTTTCCCTGCTTGAGCTATAGGCAGTAGCTTATCTGCACATGTTTTGAAGGCTTGAGCTGTAGGCGATAGCTCGTCTGCACATGTTTTCCTGGCTTGATTTGAGCTATAGGCGATAGCTCATCTGCACATGTTCTCAAAGCTTGAGCTATAGGGGATAGCTCATCTGCACATATTTGCCGAAGTTAAGCTATAGGAGTTACATGGGCTACACATGTTTTCCCCGGCTTGAGCTATAGGCGGTAGCTCATCTGCACATGTTTTGAAGGCTTGAGCTATACACAGCACATGAGCTATCTCATGACTTATCCGAGGTGTGAACTGTTGTTTGATTCTTTGTGGGTTTTGGAATTTCTGTGCTGGGAGTGACTGCACTACTACATGTAGGTTTACGACAAGAGGATATGTGTATTGTATGTATGAGTGTGGACCTATCGTACGGCATAGACACTATTGTCATGACAATAGGGTGCCACGACCACTCATAGGGAGGCTGTCGGATATTGCCGGTGGTCATAGACGTGCAACTGATACGCCTGACTGTTCGGATTAAGTGATTTGTGTAGCTATAATTCATCTACGGAGATCGCGGCGGGAGTTATGTCCCCCCGGGTAGGATGCATAATTGTATGTGGATGCTATTCCAGGGTCCTACGGTGAAGGGGATGTCGAGGCCACCTCCCTCGCACTCAATCTACTTTGTATACAACGCAACAACCTTTTTACTTAATATTGTGTCTCTTTCTACCGTCTCACGGCGCCTTGGGTCTTCACCCACCGCTCTTCGTGAGCAAGGCAACGCGCCAAGCACCCGTGCGCCTGGATGATCCAACATGCTATGTAGGTCGATAAAAGACAGCCTGCGGTCATAATTCTGTCAGCTCGGTGTTCTGCACAACCCGGGACAAGGGACTATATACATCAGGAGTATTGAACACGCTTTCACGCTGCACTCTTGACATGAAAATTGCTGTACTTACAGTACAGGACAGGACACCTATTAATAACTAAGATACAGGAAATATGGTCTAGGCTAGGTTTGTTATTTGCGAGATGGTGTTTTCTACACTAATTTCAAGATAAAGACCCCGGAATTTAATAGTTTCCTCTAAAGCTAAGCCTGGATTTCTTATTAGCTCGTTTCTTATTACAGTAGGTGTCCTGTGCTGTAAAAGCTAATCTATCAACCTTCCCCCCCCAAAGAGGTGAAGAAGTAGCGATTTTTTGCTGGACCTTGGCGTGCTGCTTGTCACGGATATCGCGTCTCTCGTACGAAGTGAAAACGAATGAATGACTTGAATTACAGTATTAATAATATGAATTAGTTAATTTTGATCGTATATCTGGTAAACTATCTGTAAACACATCGCTCGGCGTTTTAACTTTTTCTCCCGGTTGTCGAGCCGTTGTCGAAACAAAAACGGCTCAGAAATTAATCCGAGGGGGTGATGCGTTATCTATGATACGTTTTCCTCTCTCTACTGCTGTATCACTCCGTCTCGCAATATAAGAACATATTGTATACTCATATTCAATACAACATGTCATTATATTCCGGGATCAACTGGTGTGCTAGAGTAATCTCTGGAGATGGGCGTGTTTTATATTAAAAAATCATAAGAGCAAAGGCATCAAACAGCTGTGTGAGATCGAGGAATTTGTCGAAATTCAAGTTGGCCAAGCTGCGGTTCATACGGCAGCACAGCTTCCAGCGTGGACCGCGTGGCGACTGCAGGACCCTCTCGTACGAGAAGGCTCTCAATCAGACACGATGCGAGAGCATCGAAACGACGATCCGTAAACGGTGGCTGCTCTTTGCGGGGGCCGTGGCACGGCAACACAAGGGACGACTACCCGGTCGGGTGATGTTCGAAACAATGGCGGGGGGGGAGGGACGCAGACCGGGCGGACAGCCAAAGACTTGGCAGAAATGCCTTGTTGAAGACCTCAAGGTGTTTCGAGCCACTGAGGGATCCACGGCACAGTCCCCGTTGGTGTTTGGAGTAGAGACCGCAGTGTGGACCGTTGCCGCAAATAAGGCGGGCAAGTGGTACAGGGGGGTCCTCGAAGCAGCTGAACGGTCCATGGTCAGGTGGCACCAGGATGAAGTAGACCTGAGTAGACAGCGCCACGCATCCGTTGCAGGTGCTGCACAAAGGAATGGGAGGGGGGGGGGAACAGTCGTAACGAAACCGCGGTTGATGCGAGCAGGGAGGAGACAACCGACAGGGTGGCAAGCTACCAAGCCGACTAGTAAGTAGAACTTGTATATAATCCCCGTACCGCGCACCTCTGTTGTGGCCTCTTCGAACGCGGCTCTGTTGTGTGCTTGGTTTCGTTATCTATTTATGTTTGCCTCTCGTTCTTATCCCTGTGATAAGAGATATGTACTATTAATACATGGCTTGGTGGATGGCGAGCTCGGTACTTGTCCTGCTTTTTTTCTAGTGGTCTTGCTTTCGTTTTTTTAATGTTTTTAGTGTATTTGCTTGGTGTATTGCCTGTCGCATCTCCTTCAGGGGGGCATGACAGCGATACTACAGTACAACCCCTCGCAGTATTTTTTTATTTTTTGTTTTATTTTGCCGTGGTTGTTTTTGCCTTTGTTTATTGTTATTATTATCTTTGCCATCCGACAATGTGCAGCATGATCTTCAGCGTTGATCACTCATAAAATTCCCAAAAGCAGAAAACCACGGAAACCAAGGAAACCTTATTGTTTCTTGTCCTTCCGTATTTTCTTAGGTTTTCTTCGATTGTTTAGCTACGTACCTACTGTATGTATTCATTTTGTTTTTGTTATTCCCTCCTCTCTTTCCTGTCTTTCGCGTGTGGTACGAAGACGAAACGGAATTGAGTAGGAAGCGCCGCGTATTCGTTGTATGGGTGCTGCCCAAGGGAATGGAGACGGGGGGGGCGGACGGTTCGTAGGGAAGCCACGGCTGACGAAAGCAGGAAGGAGGCGGCAGATACGGTAGCAAGGTACCAGAACGACTAGCTGGTAGAACCTGTCTGTACTACGGGCACAAACCTGCCTCGGATGTCTGGAAGGTGCTCTTAGTGTGCTTCGGTTGCCTATCTTTTCCTTTCGTTCAAGAGTCCTCCTCGAGAAGTCGGGCATGGAGAAGGGTTCACATGGCAGTGGAGTATCATTTGGGGGTACCGTATGGGGCCGGATAGCAGGGTGCGGGAGCACTATATTAATTCGACGCTGTTGGTGTACAGCATAAAACACCCGATTTTCGAAATTGAGAATTGCCTTTCCGATGAGAATGGGTTTTTACTTTTTGCCACACAAAAAAACTCCAAATATTTGTTGGCCGTGGTGACATGTGTGCAGCGACGTCGACTCCACACCGACAACAACAGCGTCTCATTGAAAACGCCCGTACTCGTAACACGTACGAGTATGTACAACCTTCAGACCACTGATTGTATCGTGTAAACCTGACCCATTTGGGTTCAAGGGGCAGGCGACTGTCTATATCTTTCTACTGCACCATAGAGACAAACCAACTTCTACTGTCATTGTATTGGTATCACACCAATTCATTCGTTGATCGACTACTCTGTGGAGTCAACTCACCTTACACCACGTCTGCTGTTGCTGGTGCTGCTGCTGCCACAGCGGCTGCAGTGTGTGCCTGGTGTCTACACGAAATACGCCTACCTGGTCTTATACCATATTCTACAGAGTACTCTGTACAATTTTCGTGAATGAGAACAGAAAATATTCAATTTACGCTCGAGGGCCCTCCGTGCACAATTGTCCATACCCCCAAAAAAGGACAAAACCTTGTTTTTAATGCTTCACGAGCTGTTTGGCACATCGAAGTAATATTTTTTTAATGGATGAGTACACGTCAACTCCGTAAGGAAAAAACGAGAACTTAGAAAGAAAATCAACCATTTGGAGTACTCCATGTATAATATTTAAATAGAACACTCCTTCGTGATGTATGGATGTATTGATTTAAGTGCTTCAAAGGGATGAGCATGCCTGTTTAAACTTCAACCTGCTGGACATCTCCCACCAATCCTAAACCACACGCGCGAGCGACTCAGCTTTTCCGCGTCAGCTCGTAAGGAAGCTATACCCAGGTGAGAAGAGTGGCACGTCCGCCCAGGGTACTGCTGCTGTAGCTTGACAGGCCACCTAGAAGCGTGTTGCGCTCTGGGTAGCCGGCGGGCACAGCAACAGCGCGCTGATTCGTAGGTCCGAAGCCTACACAACTTCCTAACTATTGGGTTTGAGCGACGCACCGTACGTCGATTTTACAGCAGCAGCAGCAGCAGCAGCAGCAGCAGCAGCAGCAGCAGCAGCAGCAGCAGCAGCAGCGGCAGCAGCGGCAACATACCCGTGTTTTTGGAAGGCATGCAGCTGCAGCTGGTAGCAGCGTGGTGGTGTGGACGTAGAAGAGCGGGCGCACGAGTTACGGGTGCAAGTGGTGTTGTGTACGCGAATTCCGATGTGGCGATGGAAAACAAAGACTTTGTTTTTGTTGTGGTATTGTAAACCAGGTACGTACGTAGAAGGTATGTTGACAGCAGCAAGCGCTACGGAGACCCCAAGAGAACAGAACATCAGCACAGGATAATACGGAAGATAAAAAACAATCGTAGTGTTGGGCCATGGCGTCCAGCTATTCATATTGCGGTCTGGCACTGCTACCGACGTACTGCTGTACTGGACATACGGCGCATGGGCTCGGCAACCTTATACCATCGCTCCACATGTCACCACACACGGCAAACACATATTTTGAGTTTTTTTGTGTGCCAAAAGGTAAAAGCCCATTCTCATCGGAAAGGCAATTCTCGATTACGAAAATCGGGTGTTAATAACTGCATGGTGCCGCGACTGAAGAAACGGGTTTCAGATGGGAACTCAAAATGACAAGGGACTACGGTTACTGCATGCAACTATATAGCTGCCTCAACATCCGACAAAACGAGGGGCAACATTTTTTCCCTCGGGGGGAGACACGTCGTAATGTCCGCTCATAATGTGCGAGCTTAGATCTTATCCCGGACAATTTGTTTGCCATGGTACGAATGCACCCGGAGCCACATCATTGACAAGTTCCAACAATCGTTTGTTTGCTGTCCGTTTTTTTTTAGGGCAGCGGCCAAAAACAGGTACACCTGGTCCGTTCGGGGCCAAAAACAGGTACATACTAAAATCAAGTTTAAAACGCACCCCACGAACCTGCCGTTCCTTGCAATGCAAAGTAGAGTTTTTTCATGCTCTTCGTGCTCGCCCGGTGGCTACGTATACGAGTAGCTGCTATTAATAGTACGAGGAACGAACACCTGCTGCTGTATTCTCCCTTCTCAACTTTTGTGACACCCCTGGTATTCCAAGTCAACCACAATCCCGAAGGGGAGCCTTCTATCTCGTATTATTTCGGCGGAGATGTGCAGGCAGATATGCGTGTGTGTCGCTCGAGTGACGTGTGGTGCGAGGTGCGAGGGGAGAAGGGGGTCTCCGCGTACGCCGGCATTTGTATAGGGGGTATAGGGTGGAACTATGAAGGGCCTCTGATTGGCTTAAAAACGACAAAAAAAGGTGAAAGTCAAGCAGAGTAGACAAAATCAGGTATACCTGGGTTTTGAAGAGGCAAAAACCGGTACAACGAGTTTTGGACCAATGGCAGCGCACGTGGAGTGCGTTTTTTACTTGGTTTTAAGTATGTACCTGATTTTGGCCGCAAATGGACGAGGTATACCTTTTTTTGGCCGCTGCCCTTTTTTATGTCAAGGGCCCGTTTTAACGAAGAAGAAAAAAAAATCAATTTGGAAAAAAAATATTAAAATCCGCTTTTTATTGGTCAACACACGCACCAGCACCAAAGATTAGGATCTTGGGGCATATTATTTGGTGCTGGTGCGTGTGTTGACCAATGAAAAGCGAATTTGAATTTTATTTTTTCCAAATTGAATTTATTGTATACTCGTTAATTCGGGCCCTAAGGGCGCTCATGTAAAATACATACCGGTACATCTGATACGAGTAGTGACGAGCAGTACACACTTGGATCAGGACCGACCAAACGATTTTTTTTTTTTTTGTGTTCTATGTTTCCCATTCCAATCTACAGAAAGCAGTTTTACCTTCGCCATACTTCTCTAGCGCTCTCCCCTTTTGTCGATCGGGTCAGCGGTCACATAGCCGGTACCCCTCCGTCCCCCTCACTACGCGGGGTTTGGCAGGCGCCCTAGCGGGGCGAGGGAGGGACATATGGACCCAGAGACGTGCTACGATAGAGGAATAATTCGTAGCACTTATTTTTCGGCTGAGACGTTTTCTGAACGATCGGGCTCCTTAAAAAAACAAAAGCCGTCCGCAATTGATTTATTTTTTTGCAATATGTTTCGTTGCATAGTTTTTTTAGGTAATAATAATGTGATTGTTCATCGGTTTTAGAACTGTTTTTTTTGTTTTTAAACCTAGGTTTTAAATGACTTCCTACTACTGTAGCAGTATAGAACTCCCCAAGTGAAAAAAAGCCTCAGGAAAAACACGGTAAAATATCTGCCCTAGCATGCGTCCAGAGGTTTACACGGTATCGAGTATATATGGCCGTGGTGCGACCATCGCCGGAGGAGAGGCGCTGAATAATGGCTACTACTTACTGTATTTTTCGGCGATTGTTTACGACATCTGTCCGTGAACGTGAGAAGATCGTTTGGGTTCGTGATAATATGGGCAATCAAGCAATCAAGCAGTCCCCTTATACTTCAGGGTACGGTAAGACTTTCGTCCAACCCCACATCCCGCTTTTATAGGGCCAAAGAATTTTCCACTGGCGAGGGAGAAGGGGAGGGGCTCAACCATTGCAACTGGGGAGAGCTATGTCTACAGTGATATATTACCATCCGACGTGTATTGCATGTAGTTATTTGCTAGCCTGTTTTCATTGTACATCGGTATTTTAGCTTTGCATTATATATAAAACGTTGGCTGTTGGGTGGGGTGCTGTACTTCACGTGAGAATACTCATAAAATTTAGGTGCTATACTCCCTGCCCCAGAACGGGTTGCTACCCCCCCCCGTACAGGCGGTGGACCCTGTTTGGTCGGTCCAATACGACACTAAACCACGATTCACGGAAGCGTCCCCATGGTTTGTCAAGATTCGCGTTCACACAATGTACCTCCGAATTCCCGGTAAAACCAACCAATATATACTGTACTACTCGTGATGAAAGGAACGCCTGCACATTAGGACAGGAACTCCTTAATTAACCTTCGGTGCTACTCCGAACACTTGGAGCGCTAACTACGTGCACGTACAAACCTTCACCATCCCCCTCCGCTTCGCTTCATCAGCACACCGAACAGAGCCTCGAACATGTTTTTCAGCCGTGTACCCCACTACCACGGAAAGGGAAAGGTGGTTGTGGTGTCGGGGTGTGACCACGGAATCGGAAACGCTACTGCCAAGACACTCAGCTCGCTCGGGTACACCGTGATAGCGGGATGCCTCACGGACGAAGGCGTCCGCAAACTGCAAGAGGAGGTCACCGGCATCAGGGCCGAGAAATGCGACATCACCAAGACGGAAGACGTGGCGCGCCTGGTGTCCATCGTGGAGGGGGAGTACAATGGGAAGCTGCACGCCCTCGTCAACAATGCCGGGATAGCCAGCGGCGGCGAGGCCCTCATCGTTCCCCTGGAGACGTCGGAGAACGTTGTCGTGGTCAATCTCCTCGGTACTATGAGGATGACCAAGATGTTCCTCCCCCTTGTAGTGGACAACGCTGGGTCGAGGGTCGTCTTCGTGTCGTCTGTTGCTGGGCTGTGCCCTGTGTGGGGAATGTCGTCCTACTGCGCATCCAAGTTCGGGATCGAGGGGTACGCCCGCGTTCTGCGCGACGAGCTGCACGTGTTCGGCGTCCAGGTGAGCATCGTCAACGCCGGACCTACGGACACCAACATGACATCGGTATCGAACTTCGTGCGGTCAACCAAGGCAAACTTCGAGGCCTGTCCGGAAGGGATTAAGAAGCTGTTCGGGCTGGACTACGCGGACAGGTGTATCGCAAACGTTGAGGAACAGTTCGGAAGGGTAGCGATGGACGATGTGTCTGTGCCCACGGACTGTATCTGCAGGGCCGTGGGGTCCAGAGATTGCGGGGAGAGGTACTACAGCGGACTGATGGCCAACACGGTGTTCCGCATCGCTGCGGTATTTCCGGCTTTGTGCAGGTTTCTGAATCGTGCCGTTGCGCTCCTCCCTGCTCCAGATAAATGACTCTTTTTGCTTCGTTTTGGTTTCTGTGTGTGACCTTTTTCCGTTTGGCTGGGTAGTTAGTTCATGTTCTCCCGGATCGCCGCAAACGCATGGCACATACACAGCAGTAAAGTATGTTTTGTTGTTCGACCCAAATTATACCCGGAGTATCAGTACGCTTGTTTCAGCTTTTAGGCTGCCTCTATTGACAGTGGTCAGCTTGTACACTCCGATGCGTAGAAACACGGCATTTGGAAAGCCTCTTCGTACGGCTGGTTTGTATACCTTCAGCCTTACGGACGCCATAGTTCGAAACCGACATCGTTATTAGATTCTACGCCGACATGGCTCCGGGTGGAACCTTCTCGAATTAAGCGATTGCCAGAAAGGATATACAGCTATACGAGTAGCGTTTGGCTTCGTCCGGTATGAACCACAATGTTTCGCTAGTAGAGAATTCGGCCTACGTAATATGCTCTGTTCGGGTGTACTATTTGTTATGAACTCGCACAAAGATTCCTTTGTACCGCCGTTGGCTTGCCCGTGGCAAGGAATGTGTAACGTTTCGTTGGGGTGACTCGGTCTGACACGAGACTAAAGTGCACACCACGTCGTGCGATGGTACACTAGTAATGAATGTTTGGTTTCGTATCGAGGGTGTATTGGACTTGCGAGAAGAGGACACACGGAGTGCGAGAAGGGGTCTAAGGGTGGTATATTGCAGGATCAACACGGGGTACCCAGCTGGGTCGATCGAAGTTGAAGGGAGATTTTGGTTTTGTTAGGAATGCCGGAGTCATCGAACAGAGACATCGGCGACGGTGAGCGATCGGTACTGACAGTAGGAGTCGCAGGAGGGAGTAAAAAAGCGCGACTTAAGTATGTACCGTGGCAGGAGAGAGTAAAAAAGCGCGACTTGAACATGTACCTGGTATGTTTGAGCGACTCAGCTGATCCGATCGAACGTGATTTCAACAGGGAATGCACTCGTAGTGCTGGAGTAGGACGCTGGTATACCACGGAGTAGTTGTGTGGCTGCGGTAGGTGTACGGTACGACGAACGTAAACATTTGGTTTGTTTCGGTTTTCTTCATCTATTTGTATATACATATACACGACGTATGTATGCGGACTATGAGTGATCGGCGTCCAAACGGTCGCGATTGCTTTAGTCGAATGACGAACATTATATAAACGATCATGATTGTACTGAACTGAACTGGATATATGCGAGCTAAAACAACGAGCGAATACATATACTTCGTATATGTGCACGCGCGCGCCGCTTTGTCAAATATCGAAGATTTTGAAGAAAATCACTTCTTCCTCCTTCGATGGGATATACGCGATGGTCTCGCGCGCGTTGTCACGAACAAAACCAACGTCAGTCAATGCCTACGACATCTAGCCGGTGAGTGCACCCGAAGCCACATCATGTTATGTACTACCTCCGGCAACCATTAAATTTGCGTCGGTTAATTGTGCGCAAGTCGGCCGAAAGAAAACACCACGCACGGAGCATCCGCCACTCTACACTATAACATGAAATGTACAGCAGTTGATCCGTCAATTATGAAACAACAAAGGTGTCAATAGCATCATGATCTACAAGTACTACTACTACTATAGTAGACCAGGTATGGCGTGTTATCGTATGAGCTGTCGTACTTGGTCGATTGGGTAGGGGTATAGGGGTACGTTTTCTACCTTCGGTGTTTTGTTGCCACAGGCAGTCGTGCCTTGCAGAAGTGGGATATAATAGTCCGGTAGGGAGAGGTCGTGTCTTTATTATGTATTCTCCATTTGGTATTATACGTGTCGGAGATTTAAGATGTTCCGTCACAGTAACATACTTAGTATGGAATCGGGTACATGGTTGATTTATACATGAGTTTATTTTTCTTGTACGAGCTGGTTCCAGCTAAGGCACACTTTTGGTTTTTTTCGTGGAAGTGCGCGGAAGTTTCCACGGAAGCTTCCATCGCTTCCACGGAAGCTTCCATCGCTTCCACGGAAGCTTCCACGGAAGCATTTATTTCAAAACTGCTACTACACCCGTACCGGGTAAGGCACACTTTTGTTTTTTTTCGTGGAAGTGCGCGGAAGTTTCCACGGAAGCTTCCATCGCTTCCACGGAAGCTTCCATCGCTTCCACGGAAGCTTCCACGGAAGCGATGGAAGCTTCCGCGGAAGCGATGGAAGCTTCCGCGGAAGCGACGGAAGCTTCCGCGGAAGCGATGGAAGCTTCCGTGGAAGCGATGGAAGCTTCCGTGGAAGCTGACAGTGGAAGTTCTAAGCTTCCGCCTTTTGACCGCGAGGTGGAAAGAGCGAGGCTGGGAGTCGACCTTGTGCTTCGCACCTGGACAGGTCTAGGGTGGCTCCATTCGGCTTCGCCTCACTCCGCGGTTTTTATTAAGAAGGCTCTTATGGGAACACATCCTGGCGGGGCCTGTTTGTGTGGGATCAGGGGTGTGATGGGATCACCCTTTCTTTGGTGGACGAGTGGTGGTAAGCTTCCACGAATACTTCCACGGAAGCTTCCATGACGGCAGTGTCGACATCTTCCGCAGAAGCACGTACGGCCTGCGGGAAGCTTACACCGTCCCCGTGGAAGTATGGAAGTTTCCACGGAAATTTCCATGGACTTCCGCGGAAGCTTCCATGAAAGCTTCCGACGCTTCCATGGAAGCTTCCGTCGCTTCCACGGAAGCTTCCACCGCTTCCATGGAAGCTTCCATGGAAGCGGTGGAAGTTTCCGTGAAAGCGGTGGAAGCTTCCATGGAAGCTTCCGCGGAAGTCCATGGAAAAAACCAATAGTGGACTAGATCGTTCCAGCAAGAGCAGGAACATTTCGTTTTCAGACTTTTGCGCCCTAAAGGAAAACGAGTTGGAAAACGAAATTTGGCAGGGTTGTTCTTCATGAACATACGAAAAAACGTATTGATGGCCTTTTTTGAAAAAATGAGTTTTTGGCGAATGAGGTACATTTTAACGTTTTTTAATATTTTTCGGCAACTTTGACCCAAAATTACCGACAAACGAAAACGAAAAAAAAATAGGCCATCAATACGTTTTTTCGTATGCTTTTGAAGAACAACCCTGCCAAATTTCGTCTTCCAACTCTTCTTGGATCCGGGCGCTAAAGGGATTTCCGTGAAGTAGTTCCCTTAGGGTTTCCAAAGAGCTCTATACATTGTTCTAGTACTTTAGCAGGCGTTTATTATAACACCCTCGTACACACTTGTACGGATCGCATAACAAAACAAGTGTCATCGACGTCTTCCCCTTGTTGATGCGATCATATCAACACGTCTAGCGTCAAATTATTCCACGTATTGGCTGAATTATGGCCGACAGAAAAATCATATGGACTTTAGTATCCGCAGCTTAAATCCCTATACAACAACGCCTTCCCAAGTAATACGAAAAATTCCCATATCTCACGAACTACAGCTCGGACGCCAAAACCAGCTTCACCGATGTGTTCGCCTTGTTCATGCGGTCTCGTGGATATGCTTTGTGTTGTGGGTTTCAGTGTATTTATTGTTTTATTCCCCGAAGGTGGAATGTTACGCTTTTTCCTGGAACCAGCTCGTAGCCTAGGTATATGATCAGTCGGACAAATAGCTATTTGCCGGAAAGGTTCATAGCATGGTTGGGTGACAGTCCCAGCATCTTGTAACATTTTAGGGCAGCGGCCAAAAACAGGTACACCTGGTCCGTTCGGGGCCAAAAACAGGTACATACTAAAATCAAGTTCAAAACGCACCCCACGAACCTGCCGTTCCTTGCAACGCAAAGTAGAGTTTTTTCATGTTCTTCGTGCTCGCCCGATGGCTACGTATACGAGTAGCTGCTATTAATAGTACGAGTAACGAACGCCTGCTGCTGTATTCTCCCTTCTCAGCTTGCGACACCCCTGGTATTCCAAGTTGACCACAATCCCGAAGGGGAGCCTTCTATCTCGTATAATTTCGGCGGGGGTGTGCAGGTAGATATGTGTGTCGCTCGAGTGGCGTGTGGTGCGAGGTGCGAAGGGAGAAGGGGGTCTCCGCGTACGTCGGCATTTGTATAGTAGGGGGCATAGGGTGGAACTATGAAGGGCCTCTGATTGGCTTAAAACGACAAAAAAGGTGAAAGTCAAGCAGAGTAGACAAAATCAGATATACCTGGTATATAAAGAGGCAAAAACAGGTACAACGAGGTTTGGACCAGTGGCAGGGCACGTGGAGCGAGGGCGGCCGAGGATTTGGATATCATACACCTAACCCCCCGCCCCCCCCCCCCCCCCCCCCCCCTACCGCTCACTACTCTCCCTCGACTCTCCTGCTGCAGTCGCTGCCTCTCTACGCAGCTGCAGCTCATAGGCCTGCGGCCGCCCCTGGTATTGTAGTAGTATGGAAGGCCTTGTATCAAGCAGGGGGGGGGGGGGGACGGCCCTCTACCGTCCCCTGTGTTCAGTTTTATATAGGTTTTGTGTAGGCGTAGAGGGAGGGGATGGTCTCAGGTACCCCCCCCCCCTGTCAAAACGTAAAAGTTGAACAATTTGACGTGAGGTGTCGAAAAAAAAAAATTCGACCACCCTTGCGTGGAGTGCGTTTTTTACTTGATTTTAAGTATGTACCTGTTTTTGGCCGCAAACGGACCAGTATACCTTTTTTTGGCCGCTGCCCAGTATTTTTTCATGCTTCGCCCTACTCTGGGCAGTTAGTTGTGTTCCTCTGGAGTGTGCCTCTGGGCAGTTCCTCGGGGCGGTGTGTTTTGTTCTATTGGTGTCCGTATTAAGTAACATATATCCTCGGTTCGTCCGGGGGCCAGTATTATATCTACAATAGGACATTACTTATATATGCATTTCAACATCATCGCGTCTTCTTCTCTGCCCCTCATGGGGATCATCCGAGGCACCGTCCACCCGCTCCAGTGACGCATCCATACCCCGTGTGCGAGTTGTCCCATTAAATTTCCTCCGTGAAGTTAAGAAGTGGCGATATTTCTTGTATGATCCTCGGCTGAACCACATTTGTGTCTTCATTACCTCCCGATAGAAACGTTCAACGGTTTTACATTGTCACGGACAACGGAGCTGTGTTTGGAGATGGGCGTGTTTTGTTTAGTTGTATACCAGGTATGTATGTACATGGCACTATAGGCATGCCATTTCATGCGAATTTCGTCCTGCTTCCCTTGTGAATCACACGTCCCATTTGGCATATACTGCCATGTAATTTCCCATTTGGAACTTCCGAAACATGCTACGGTAAAGGTGCACCATTATGTTCGTTCTAGCGGCCGTCAACTTAGGGAGCCCTATACCTCACCCACACACTGGTTTTAGAGGGAAATAAAAGTGCTACGAGTACATACATACGTAGCCAATGATTCATCCCATGGCCGAAGCTTGAAATGATAAAAAAAAAAAAAAATCCGACACAAGAAATGAAAGTCCGACGATTTTGGGGGTTGAGGAGTCCCGTCGTCCAGGAAACATTTCAGCCAAAAAGTGCTATACACCAGTTGCTATACACCTCTATCGTAGCACGAGTCTTTCCACGGATTGCCACGGCTCATCCCGTACGATACTCCACGGTTATTCCCCATAGAACCTCCCACCGGATCTCCCACGAGTACGCCTAAGTATCAAAGGAACACCCCACGGGACTGCCTACGAGATAACATACTTCCCATATGGAAACTCCCACGTGGGGCCTGTCACGTCCCATGAGAATTCCCCAGGATATGTCATTGGGGGCGTTAAAAAGGGACCCCGAGCAAAATCCCGTAAGACTTTCTGCTGTTGAGTTTTGAGGGGCCTTCCCATGTAGGCTTTCCCCGTGTAGCAGGTGACAAGAGGGCCTATGAGACGTTCGTCCCGTGTGGGCATTCGATGTATCTTGTTGAGAGCTGGAAGCACACCGAAAACTCACACACGTCCTATACGATAGGGGCCGTATGTTTTGCCCAACGAAATTGTCCTAGCTGACCGGACTCCCGCCTGATCCACAATCTCGTCGGAAGACGCATGCTACGGTTTTGTAGAGGTGCAGCATCCGTGTTTTTCATGAGGGTGGTCACACTTGAGGAGCTCTACGTATGCCTCATCCAAAACAACACTGATTTCGGAGGACGACAACAAAAATGAAACTCGACAATGAACTATCTCGTGGTCTACAGTAAGTGTGTTAGTTATACAACGAAAAAATGTTTCAACACGAGAACGAAACTCCGGCGATTTTGGGTTAACGAGCCCCAGTCATTCCGAACACGTTTCAAACAAAAGCTACTGTATATGCCTACCGATAAATCGCAGCACGCGTCCGAATGTCATTGAGACTATTACGGGGGACTATCATAGTAAATAGGACCTACCGTAAACAGACAACTCTATACATTTTCGCTATTTTTACAAACACTACATGGTCATATTTGCTGTATATGGTCCACCATTAATAGTGTTTTCCCCCAGGAAAACCCTGATACCCCGCCCGCAAACTGTTTTTTTGAAAAAACACACGAAAAACGTGCACCTGGTCAAATGTCGGAGGCAGCCCAGAGACGACTCGCGAGGGGATTTCGTGAAGTCCAAAGTTTCCAGCCACAGCATTACCAAACAGTCGAGAAAAAAAACAACGGTTGACTCAATTTCACAGGCTGTGGTTGTTTATGGGGAGATGTTCGTACAACTGCAGTAGCTCTCCGCAAGTGGAGTGCATACCTTCAGATGGAGGCTGTTTTGTTGCATAATTTTGTGTCTCCGGAAAATCGTCCATTTTCGACCCACAAACCCAAAGTCGAGCTGTAGATCTCCGTTGAAAACTCGCGGGCGGGTAATGTGGAGAAAACCACAACTTGCTGTAGATAAGACACTGTGGCATACATAGCCCGCTCTCCGCCAAGGCACGAACAAGCGGAAAGTCCAAAGACACCGTGTTCAATAGCGGCGGTACAGATTGTGTATCGAAATGAACATCTACTTACAGTAGATATTAGAGTGAGCCGGAATCGCAGGGGTGGGGGGGGATGGATAAGACCCTGCATGGCCTTAACGTTTGTGTCACACCTCTAAAAAAACAGGGTGCAAGAGTGCTCACTACGGTACGAGAATAGTGGTATAGTTGGAAAAAAACAAAACGTGTGGCAATGCCGAAGGGAAAATACAAAATACTCTGAAACATTCCCTCAAGTCCCGCAACCGCAACTGCAATCAGTACGTACGGCTCTGCTACCCCTTTTCCAGTCGGCGGGACCTGTTGTTAAGCCCTACTTATACACAGTAGTAAGCCACAATTGGCGGAAACGTCCCCGTGTTTCGCCAAGATCCCTGCTCAACAATATACCTCCGACTTTCCGGTAAAACCAACCAATTTATACTACTTGTAACGAAACGAACGCCTACACAATAGGACGGAAACTCCTGAATAACCGCCGGTGCCCCCCGCGAAACCCTGACGCGCTAACTACCTTCACCACCCGAGCATCTTCCGCTCTCGCTTCATCAGCACACCGAATACAGCCTCCATCATGTTTTTCAGCCGTGTACCCCTCTACCACGGAAAGGGAAAGGTGGTCGTGGTATCGGGATGTGACCACGGAATCGGAAACGCTACCGCCAAGACACTCAGCTCGCTCGGGTACACCGTGATCGCGGGATGCCTCACCGACGAAGGCGCCCGCAAACTGCAAGAGGAGGTCACCAGCATCAGGGCCGAGAAATGTGACATCACCAAGGCGGAAGACGTGGCGCGCCTGGCGGCCATCGTGGAGAGAGAGTACAAAGGGAAGCTTCACGCCCTCGTCAACAATGCCGGGATAGCTAGCGGTGGCGAGGCCCTCATCGTTCCGCTGGAGACGTCGCAGAAAGTCGTCACGGTGAACCTCCTCGGCACCATGAGGATGACCAAGATGTTCCTCCCCCTTCTGGTGGACAACGCCGGGTCGAGGGTCGTCTTCGTGTCGTCCGTTGCTGGACTGTGTCCCATGTGGGGAGGCTCGTCGTACAGCGCGTCCAAGTTCGGGATCGAGGGGTACGCCCGCGTTCTGCGCGACGAGCTTCACGCGTTCGACGTCCAGGTTAGCATCATCAACCCGGGATTGACTGGCACCAACTTGATCAAGAGCTCCATGCAGTCAATCAGGGACAACTTCGAGGCATGCCCGGAACGGATCAAGAAGCTGTTTGGGTCGGACTACGTGGACAGGTGCAGCCAGCAGTATGAGATGAACATGCGGAGAGCAACCGTAGACGATGTTTCTGTGCCCACGGACTGTGTTTGCAAGGCCGTGGGGTCCATGAACTGTGGGCACAGGTACTACAGCGGACTCATGGCGAAGACGGTGTTTCGCATCGTTGCGATGTTTCCAGCTTTGTGTAGCATTCTGAGTCGTTCCGTCGCGGTTCTCCCTGCTCCGGATAAATGACTGTTTGTTGCTTTTGTTCTGCTTTCGTGTGTGGCAATTTCTCGTTGGCTGTGGGTAGTCACTGTTTCCTCGGATAGCCGCTGCAAAGCATGGTACATACATACGTGGTACTGTACAACAACACCGAAAGTTGTTTTGGGTGTTACATGCAACACCCACCCGAACCCCCATCACACTTGTTTCAGCTTGTGGACTGCCTCATAAACAATAGGGCCAGCGACGCACGGCTATGCGATAAGGGTAGTAACTACAGTACTGTAGTAGTAGCGGTTTTACTGTATATAGCACGTTTTTGGACCGAATGGTTTCTGAATGACAGACATCGTCGGAAAAAAAACGAAGGACTATCCAGTGTCTCATTTGAGCTGCGCAATATAATTCGTTAGCACCACACCAATACAGCAGATACGAGGTACCAAGATCGTGCGGGTGATTTCGTCGGGTTAGGCCTACGTATATATTTGCCCGAAACACTACTTTGACTTACTATTAGTATAGAGCCCCTCAAGTGAGAAGCCACATGAAAAAAAACGTTGATACGCCCATCTCGTAGCACCCGTCCAGCTCGTACCCTCCGATGCGTTGGTACACGGCCCTGTGGCCATCTCTACCGGCAACCTGGCCCCAGGACAGACGGTGCCCACCGCTGGTTTGTGCCCTCAGCTGTACGGGCGCCAGAATTCTACACCGATCCCCATTTTAGTTTTTCAGCCGCCACGGTCCTGGGGCCCTTGCCGCTGGAACCGTCCCAAGAGCGGAACAGTTTTAGGGTTTACGTCTGTAGAGCTTGGGTTGTTGCTGTATATGTACCACCGCGATGTTGGAGTAGGAAGTTGACCAAAGTTTGCTGTGTACGGCTGTGCTCGTGTTCCAACCCCGTAGAGCTCGTTATATAGCCGTCGGCTTGCCCCGTGGCAGGAAAGTAGATTTGTTTCCGTTCGGTTGAATGGAGCTGATGCTGTGATGTCGTGTATACGGTGGTAATGAGAGTTTGTTGTCGTTTTGAGAGTCTACTGGAGTTTGTGAGAAGAAGAGAAGGATTCGGAGAAGGAGTTGAATGTGGCGTTTTGCATAATCATCACGTTAGACTCTTCCGGGTCGATAGTACTTTTGGAGGGAGATACGATGGCCTTTGTGGTTTTGACGTTACTGTCATCGGCCGGAGACGTCGGTGCTGATCAGTGTTCCATCGGTACTTACATGACAAGTTTGAGGATTATTCAACGCATGCGGTTGTTGTATTGCCATGTTGGGCGAAGCAACTGGGCTGGCCGGTCGTAGTACTTAAGGAGGGGTGAGGGAGGGGAAGAATACTGTAGTAGTACGGTATCCCGCGGATGAAGTGTATGACTGCTGCGTTCGGCGTGTGGCACGACGGCGATGGTGTATAATCGCTTTCCCTGGGCTTGTTTGGTATCGGTTTATACCTGGTAGCTGTTTTGAGTGATCGGCGTCAAAGCTCACGATGCAGATCGTCGAAAGAAAAACATGAAAATAGTAATCAATGAATGGGATATATCCAAACTTGAACAACAAGCAAAAACCCACATACATACGAGCACGCGCCCCTTTTGTCAAAGATCGAAGATTTCGGAGACTACCGCTTTCTCCCTCGAAGGTATATTCGTGATAGTCGTGCGCGTTGTCACGAACGAGCATATACCACACACAGGCAATGCCTACGTACTTCTAGCCGGTGAGGGAAATCATAGCCACAAGGAACAACCTTCGGCCACCATTACATTTGCGTCGGCTAATTGTGCGCAGCAAGTCGGTCGAAAGGAAACATCAGGAACCCGCTTCACCCTACAAATGTTTACATGTAATGTACAGGAGTTTATCCGTCAAATCTCCACGTGATATTAGACCGATGGGTAAGGAAGAACAATGCAAATGCGAATGATGGTCATTTCGTTCCGCCACCTGATATTGTCATTGCTACGCACGAGATAAACGCTACTACTGTACTGTAGTAACCAACTAAAACAACATGATTGTTGCTGCTTCATAAATAAGCATGTTTTTCTGTGAGCATAATCGAAGCAACAAAGCCGTGATTATTTGCTTATTTAAGCTGTATAGTTTCATTATGGTATACTGAACCATACAAATAAGTGGTATAGGTTTTACAGCAGTAGTATGCTCATTTAAAAATCAATAAAAATAAGTGTATGTGTCTGAGTGTACGTGCACATCGTATGTATATTACGTAGTATTGTCACACTAAAATTCACTTATAATGTTACACATGGGTTTCAGTATGGTATACTATACGCCATGACGCGTGCTACGATAAAGGTGTACCTTATTTTGGCTGAAAATGTTCTGAATGATCGGTCTCCTTGACCCAAAATCGTTCCACTTTCAGTTTATTGCTGCAGTTTTGTTCAGAGGATACTTACCGTAGGGTCATGAGATTGTTGATCGGGTGTCAATTGTATTTTTTTCCCCCAGCACCCCTTGTTCGGTGAGGTATGGAGCTCCTCGCGTGAGGAGCTCAGAAAAAACATGGGGCACCTCTATCGTTGCATGCGTCCCATACAAACAAAATACGCAACTAACTTGCTTAAGCAAAGTGTGAGGGTATTACCTGCTGAGCTATAGCAAGGGCGTAAAAAAAAGAGAGGAAACGACACCACACTTGTAGGAAGGTCAGAATGAAAAACAAACCGGATCGCTGTGACCACAGGACGAAATGAACGAAAATCATTTCGTTTTCGTTTTTTGTTCCCTTTTTAACTTGGTTTTAGAGACCCCCCTATTTTGTTTTCGCTGGTGGGGGGGGGTAATTAAAAAAAAAGTTGACTTCTTGTTTTTTTGGGATCACAACGGTCCGGTTCTTCCCTCCAATATAGAGGGGGGGGGTAGTGGGGTATCTGGGATTCAGATCCGCGCATACCCTTGACTATAGGGGTAAAAGATCGATCAATTACCCAGCTCAGGGTAATCCTTATAACACTCTCCCCCCCTCTGAACGGCGGGATATTTTGGACGTCGGTACCGTATACGGCCGTACGTTGACCTACCCGCTTCGTTTCAATACCTGGGGAACCAGGGAGACGCGATATTTAGGGACGCACGCGCAAGCGTTTCTGAAAAAAGAAACGTTCGAAGTGAGATTCGAACCCGTGTCCTCGACGACGTCAAATGTGAGGGGATTACCTGCTGAGCTATAGGGGTAAAAGATCGATCAATTACCCAGCCCAGGGTAATCCTTATGACAAAAGCAAAAAAAAAAAAAAAAAAGCGACAAGCAACGCGAGCCCTTTTGGGGCTTGCTTACCAGCACTAAACGAGAGATAACTTGAATGTCGGTATAAAACAAAGACGCGTGCTACGGTAGAGGTAGCACTTTTTGCCTGAATCGTTTTCTGAACGATCGGGCTCCTTAGCCCAAATTGGTCGGACCTTCATTTTTGTGACGAAATATGTTTCAGAGTATACTTCGGTTGTGAGATTTCTGATCCGGCAGCCCTTTTAGTTTCCACCAAAATCATTTTTTTCGGTGAGGTATGACGCTCCTTAAGTGAGGAGCTCAGAAAAAACATGGTGCACCTCTATCGTAGCATGCGTCCAAAATAGACCCAAATGTCGGCGAAATAAATATATAAAAGCTTTGGGTTGTTATAAAATGTAGAAGCGTTGTGTACGAGGGCTTGTCACGCCTCTGGGCGTGATGAACTACTGTAGGTCGGGTGAAGCTCACCCGACGGGTGATGATGGCATCGTAGTCGGATCATGGAAGGAAAGTGCGAGTGTACGCGGTGGGGGCTGGCGCTCGTCGCTGTACAAATCCAGCTCTGAACCATCTGTGTTTAGTGTTTCATCTCCTGCGATGCCCGCCTGACTACCCAACGCCGACTCTTCCGCGAAATCGGCGGCCATGCCCTCCCTCGTCGTCTGCAATTGGGCCAACATCGCCGCTGCAGCGGCCGTGACTGTTGCTTCTGCTGTGCTATCGTCATGGGCCATGCTCGACTGATACCCGCGCACGCGGCTATACCATTAGATGTTATATATGGTACTCCGAACGTGTACCAGGCATAGACAATAAACATAGTGCGGTATAACGTCTGCATGGCATTTTGACGAGGGTTCATTCAATAGAATGCATCCCTAGCATTCTGACAAAAGAGGCATTAGTTCGGTGATTTCACTATGCTGGTCGGGCTTATTTAGCCGCATTTCCTCTTATTATACCATACGTGCAACGGATCTTTGTTACCATAATCCGTGCTGGGATTCGCTTTTTATGACAGCACTGATTGTTCTACCGTACCCATACAGTATTGGTCTTAAGAAATGGCGGTATTTTGCTGAACCTCGGCGGAATCTCATTTGAATCTTCGATACCGCCATAGAAATTTTACGTGTCGCGGACAACGGAGGTGTTACCCTTGTACAGCTCGTAGAACATAGCTATTTGCTTGGAGATGGGCGCGTAATTTTGTGTACTCTATGGCACTACAGATATGTATGTTGTGTTAAGAATATGCCGTCCTACTTCCTATGTGAATCCCGCGTCCCATGGTGGCGCACCTCATGGAACTTTCGATGGGGCTTCCCGCCGGTTCCCATGGTAAATAGAGCCCGTTCGATAGGCCATGACATGTATCGTGAAACCTCCGATCGGACTTCCCCTGGGTGGATAGAAGTCTCATGGAACGTCTCATGGCCCTTGTCACCTATCGTGCGGCATTCCATGGGACGTCCCATGCGATCATACACTTCCCATGGAGAAGTCCCATGATGCCCCCTGAGGGAGTAGATTGGAACGGAGCGACTTCCCGTAAGACTTGCTGGTGTAGTTGATGTGCCTTGCCATGAACGTGCGTACGGCAGGTGACAAGGCCCATGAGAAACGTCCTATGGGGTAACTCGATGCATCCTACTGGAGGCTCTAAAAAGCAACACCCGTGGGTGATCAATCGTATGGGATGCCCTATGGGCTTGTTCAAAGATGCATCCCATCCGGGAAGTACCTGGGGGGCGGTATACTCCCATCAGAAATCCCATGAGCCTTCCTTGAGGCTTTTCCCATGGGGGGTGTCAAGCCCCGTAGGAAATAAGACAAGGCCCATCTGGGACGTCTCATGGCAAGTTCCACGGGAAGCCCATGCAATCGAAACCGACTTCGACAAAAACAAAACGAAAAGTGCAACCCCGATGCACCATCCCAAAGTCTCTGGACATATCACGAATACTTTTTTAATCGCTACGATGTAGTGCTGTGGTCGAAATCGGGATGCACCTAACATGTTCTGAAAGTATGATAATCACTTGGTTATAGTATAAGAGCTCCATCCATAACTCGTCCAAAAACAGTGTTTTAAGAAGAAGAGATGAAAACTCACATGGGCATATCACATGTAAAAAAAAACGAAAACGAAAATTACTTAAATAACAAAACGATATTCAAACAATTCCGCGGCAGTAAAAATACAGATACCTGGTACATGTTTTAATCACAATATGCTATGTACGCACCTCTATCGTAGCACGCGTTTTTGGTTGAGGTTTACATAGAGAGCTCCTATACTGCAATTAAGTTAGGAGCCTCAGAGGAAAGAGGACATATCCCACATACGTAAGGGATTGCATTTTTTTCCCTCCGAAGGCAATATTTTATGACCGGTTGGGCTCCTCAGGTAAGCAACACTCCCATTTAGGAGGCGTTTTCGACAACGTTTGTTTCAGGACTATTTATACTAAAGCATAGGACCCGAACCTTTGGTCAGGTTGCGCGAAGAAAGTTATTTGAAGTCATGTCTCTGGTGAGATAATGAACTCGTTCAGATGAGCTCAAAAAGTAAAACACCACCCCTGGAAGGCATTGCTTACATAGGTGCTACCCTTATATAGGGCAAAAACGTGACAGATCTCTCGTTTCATACTTGACTTTATACAGTACATTGGAATCTGCGTTCCCCTGTTCACAGTGACGTTCGGGTGTTTGAGGATATACTATATAGTCCGCACGGACTATCGGGAACTCGGGGCAGCAGCCAATAATACTAGAGGTAGTAGTCGCGATGAAACAACAGCTAAAAGGCATCGACACGTTTGGGTGTACTTTACCAGGTACGTGGCTTGTTCCTCCATTGGGAAGAAGACAGTTTTGCTAGTGTTTCCGGCGCCATTGCGTGGCAGGACCCCCTTCGATAAGGTGCGTCGAAATGCAGGGGTTTGGGGGTCATTGGATCCAGATTTTGTTCGCATCACCTCGAGTAATAGAAACGTGCCTTCAGAGCTCTGCATCGCCGACCAAGTCCACCCAAAGACTCGAAACACAACGCTAGAGCTGTAGAGAACGCGGATTGGAGTAGGCGAAATTGCCAGTACCTCTCGCTCACAATGCTCCCGCACGGATAATGTGAATATGCGCCCGTCGAGCGGTAAGCGCGACACCGTGTCCATCTTCGTGCGGCAGAACGCATCGACTAACTCGGGTTGGCCATCGACCAAATAAAAAAATACTTTTGTGTGATTCTACTGTATATTTGTTGCTCGATGTTACGGAAGAGGGGGGGGGGCTAGCTGACTACAGCCTAGAGCAGTGTCTCGAGGCTTTGCCAAATGTCACTTTCTTTGACGTCACGTTCTCAGCGCTGCTTGCGCCTTGCACAGTATCTCCTGCCGGATCTTGGGATAATCCGGGTACTGTGCGAGGACCTTGTCGCAGACGTCGATCGCTTCCACAAACCTGGCGTTACAGGTTGAAAAAAGGAGCGGAGAGGGTAACCAAAGCGTTTATCGCGCTTTGTGTTTCGCTGAACGCGCGTCGTCACTCCATCGTTTCCCGGTTTCGTGGGGGGGGGGTACGTAGCACGTACTGTAGGTGGTGGTGTATGCGCTAATGCGGGATGTTTTCATTTTGTATGCCTAGTTCATTGCGTATGGGGCGGCCAACCAGAAGTCCCTATCTGAGCAAAACTTGCATCCTTATGTTCACACCAAACCTTGAGCAACCAGCAGGGCATAAAACAATATATACCAGGTACCAGTTAGAGTTTAGTGTACGTATCAACTGAAACTTCTTAGCGCCCCCCCCCAAAACAAAAAGCGTGAGCCTGACGTTCCTATATTCGTATTTCGTTTCCCTGGGACTGTACCGTATGCGCGTTTGAAATGCGGTAAGTTTGGCACACTTTTGTTCGTTTGTTTGTTTTTTCCATCCCATTCAATATATTCGCCCTTCCTTTCTCTCTCCTCCCTAGTTGTAACTCAGATCCGGGGTCATAAAGTAGGCTCCTCTCCCTCCTCCCCCACTACGGTTCTTGCGTTGCATTTTTATCGCGAGAAGACTTCAGCTTTTTCTTCACTCGTCGACTCGCATCGAATTGTGCCTACCCACGCTACTATTTAATAGGCGCTCTCAGCAGTTGATTCGGTTTTGGTTTTTTGCAAATAAACTCAAACTTCCGACCCACGTGAGATTCGAACTCCCGACATCAACTCTTAGAAGCGTTCGAGGTTGCCACTAGATCATCGGGACGACCGACGCAAACAAAAAAAGAAGAGGCTCCGTTGCAGCATGCATAACCAGATACCCAGACGACACGCATGCACCCCATTGGCCTCTACCGCACCTCACTCATCGCACGGGGTATACCATAAAGGGGTTGCAGTTTGTTTTTGCCTTCCAGGGCAATATTTTGTGATCGGTTCGAGCTCCTCGAGTGAGCAACTACCGGTTAGTATGGTACTTTTACTTACTGTAGTATACGAAGTAGTTATTCTATTAATAGCGCATACAAACTTTGGTCGGGTTGCGCGAACGAATTTGTTCGAGGACGCGTGCTACGCTAGAGAGAGATTTTTTTGTCTGAATTTGTTTTTGAATGACAGACCTCCTTAACCCAAAATTGTCGGACGTTTTCGTTCTTGTATTGCAATATTGTTTTTTTCTAGCTAGGCCATGGGATTGCTCATCGGGCAGCACATATATTTTCCTCCAAAATCAGTTTTTGGGTGAGGTTTAGAGTTTCTCAAGGGATAAGTGGCCACCCTCAGAAGGCAGAAATGGTGCACCTGCATGCAGGCTACCGTAGCATGCATCGGAGGTCACATGTTTCGGGTGAGACAATGAGCTCCTGATGGGAGGAGCTCAGAAAATAAGCCACCAACCCTCTAAGGTGGCATTGCTCACCTCCGGGCCTTGAGATAGTTGAAAGCCAGTTTGAACCCGCCCGCTGCGCCGGCCTGGTTGCCAAATTCCCAGCTCTTCTCGTAACACTCAGCAGCGTCCCTGTGGGAGTGGGCGGGCGGGGGGAAAGGGCAGGGGGGCAGACCGTGCTTGTGATGCATTATATGAAAAGAGGGTGCACGTAATATCTTCTGAGGTTACGATAATCACTTCATTAATGTATAGGAGCTATAGACCCCACCCTAAACCTGACCTCAAGAAAACTGAAAGTGCCACCCCGATGAGCAAGCCCAAGGCTGAGGTATTTTCCGTATATTTTGGGGGGGGGGAAACGAAAGTGAAATTCCGGCAATAAGGCGCATGCCTTATTAGGTGATTCCTCGGTCGAGGGGCCCCCGTACGTCAGAAATAGTTTTGCCGAAACAAAAACTGCTATGCCTCTATTGTAGCACGCGTCCTTTGTTTGGTTGATCGGTTTTCTACTTTTGGAGTAGGCAACCAAAACACCTTATGTAGTGCTTTGGAGAAGCAAGCAGTGTGGTGGGATACGGAGCTTTTTTATGGGTTGCGACAACAAGCATTGATTGGCCACTTTACACAACAGTAGACAGCCAATCGGTTAGGAGCTCAGGAGCTCGATATTGTGGGGGGGGTTCGTTTAAAGCACATTTATTTTTGAACTTGGTGATAACTCGGTAACATGAGGGGAAAGGCGCCTCCGTGTTCTATCGCGACGGCAGGAAGCACCAGGCAACCCCAAAACATGAGATACATGCGCGCTTATATGGCATATTTCCTGGTGGTCCGCTAAAGGCGCCCGATGCAAGGTCTACCATGCTGTAGGTCGGAGAGGACGAAATAGCTACCACAGGACACAACGACGCACAAAATGCCTGACATATCGTTTGGAGCAACGATCCAGGACGACTGTACATGTGTTATTTTCCAGCCCCAAAAAGCCTCTGTGGTATATACGACCGGCTTTGGTTGTTTTGTCACCAACCTGTAGCTCTGTTCCTTCTCCATCACCAGCCCCAGAGTCTCCCACGCTTGTGGGCAAGACTTGTTGTAGCTCAGACATCGACGGCACAGATCCTGGTAATAGAGGAATTATGGGGGACTGGTTTGGTGTCGGTCCGGGGCGTGGTTTCTGAACGGGGACAAAGGAAGAACGTTACGGTTGTGAACACATGTCGCGGTGACCTGCAGCATACCTTGCGCAATGTTGTTGTTCCGCTTCTTTTGTGTAATTGGGATTGCATAACGCTGTTGCCGAGTACCGGAACAACGACAGCCCGGCACATTTTGTCGCCCCGCGCTTGCCTGGCGAACGAAAACTTTGACGGGTACATGCCACGCTGCAGTAGTGTATGTGTAGATACGTGCGTTAAATCTACAGCGATCGATTGGAAACGCCTCTTGCCATACGCCTGAGAAAAAGGAAACAACCCACGAAAGCGAAAAACAACAGCTTTCGTAATACCATGTTTTTGAACGATGTGTGCAACTTCTGCACTCTTTCACTATCCGCGACGATTTCCTGGATATTTCAATATGTCATCTTTAGATTGTTCAGCAACTTCCACATAAAATCGTTGGTGCCCATTCGCGTCGCTCCACGCGGTACAGTATGAATGCTGTCGTTGTTCCTCGGTATATACCAAGAAACACCTCGATCACACACATATGTTGCTGGTAGTGTACAGCCAAGCAAGACGGATTATACTACAACAGTAGTAGTCGTTCGACAAACAACCGGAAACGCTTGCTGGTCGCGCGTATTTTTGCCGATGGTGCACATACAGCGTACAAACTAGTTATACCACTCGTTCGGCAAACAGCCGGGAACGCTTACTTATTGGTCGCGTGCTGAGGCTGTGCTTGCCACACAGACAGATGGAAAAGCGCTCCTACCACAGTAGTATTAACAGTCCTGCACTACAAGTAGCTCTTCTGGTAACAAAAACGTTGCTCACCTGTGAGAGGTCAAACTTCCCCCTCTCAACGTACAGATGCGCCAGTTGGAGGTACGCTTGCTCGAACTCTTCCGCGTTCTCCAGCGTGTATGACATTTTCGCGATTCGCTTCAGTGCGTTCCGAGTCTGTTAAAAACAATTAGCGCGATTTGTTTGCGGTGGAAAGTGCTCGGTTTCATCAGATTTTCAAGCTGAGGTGACATGCAAATGACGCGGAGAACGGGCGGGGGGCGATGGTACCACGCCCAATCTTCTGCTAGGAGGTATGCCACACGTATACCACGGAAATTGAAGCTAAGGCATAGCTCTCGCTTTAGCAATAAACTCTGGCTAGTGGATATTGTCAACTGACAAAGTCAAACATGCGCGAGTCAATGAAGGCATAGTATAAACGAACTTTGGTTTTGTATTGTGCGATCTGTTGGTTTTTCCCAATCATTGGTCCTAAACAAGGTGTACGCTAAATGTGGACTGTCGGCCAAACGGCAATCCGGCTTCAAATCCCCGGTTTCGCCTCCACCCGGTCGACTCAAACGTAAGGCATACCCTATATTGTAGGAGGGGATCGTGTAAATTAGCAGCAATGTTTCGCTCGTAACAATTTAGGTGGCCGTGTAAAATAGTAACAATACTTCGCGCGGAAACATTATCCCGGCCCCACGTATGATATAACAATACGGACGGTTGATTTAATCGAACGTCACTTCTGATCAGGGGAAAAGGCACAAGCCTCCCGGCGGTTATCAGGTGACTGGCTGGCGCCCAGCCTTCCTTCATTTCTCCCTTCCTGTGCGGCGCACCTTGTTAGGAGAGTTCTCCAATGTGAAAGCAAGGGACATGCCCAGGAGCGCCGGCACGTTGTCCTTGTCGTCTTCCAGCATAGCCATGAACCCCGACATGGCCCCGTCAACGCCTTCTTTGTCCCGACCCATCATTTTCACCGCGTTTTCAAGATATCTGCAGCGAAAGGGGTGGGTTAATGGCGCTTGAGTCCTCCTGGGTGAGACGAGGCATTGAGTATTTTGGTCTATTGCAATAAAATAGAATATTTCGTGTGTTGTCATGCTTGGGGGGGGGGGGTACTCGTTTGTTGCTGGTCTTAGCCATTTGACCATTCACCACGCATCCCTTTTGAGACGGAGCTCATTGCGCGCCTTCCCCCGACTTGCTGGTCAGAGCCAAGAGGTAATATCACGTTTGCGCTACAGTACTTTACCTTAATCCTACTCTACCTGCAGCCTACTTTTCGTTTTAACACGATTAACCAGTGACGACGGTGGAGTGCAAGAAAGGTACGTGAATGGCGAGCCGACGCGTTTTGAACGGGCACTATCTAAACTGTCCACTCGCTCGGCCCCGAACTCTCGAAACAGGCGGTTGGGTACAAAGCGAGGTTTCGCTGCCGATCGTCACACGCCGATCACCCATCACCGCCCCCCGCGCGTTCGGCGCGGGAAATGCGAGGAACATTATGACGTGTTTGATCGGCTAGGCTTCTACAAACCCACGTATGGGTTGCAATCGTGATCCGCACGCGCCTGTACTGCAGTAGCTTAGCCTTTTCGTAGAGGTGATATGTTGTCCTAAAACCTCAACCCCTGAAGGGGTTACCTATGGCAACTAATAGACTGAGTGCCGTACCCCGCATGTTCTCTGAGCGAACCGTTATGGTCCAGAGATGCTTATCCGGTCCTGGTCACATCTCCTAGTGTGTTCACTTTCTCGAGCTCTCCGCCCCTTTATTTTTCGTTGGACTTCCACGGGTATGGTAATCGTGCCACCAAGCAATCTCTCGCAGTTCCGAACAACCGCTTCTCATATTAGGGAACACAAGCAATGATAAATTGTATCAATCTTAACCGGCGGTGTTATGGATGGTATATTCGAAGGGTTGTGTGTATCGCGGGTGGGGGGAGGGGGGAGGGGGGGATGTTGAACCCATATATCACTTATATCGAGCTATTTAACGCAACTATGAGATACTCTACTTTGGTGACAGTTTACGATCGCACGGCGTACATTCTAAGAGTTTTGCATAAACCGATGTAGCTGTCAAAGGCAGGCACAGTATATCGGGAAAGCGACGGCGTGTACTGTGTGTATCCCGCAGTAGTAGGTTAGTTTCGACATAAGGTTAGTCTTCGACTGGATTTCCTGGAACGGCGCGGCTATACAATATCCCAGGGAGCTGTGTTCTGCACCGACCGTAGGCGTTTCGTGCGGGTTCGATACTTGTCTCGTGTATCACTTTTACAACTGTGTCCTTCTTTGGTACGGCGGTGCTAGCGTAAGGGTAAGTGTAAGGGTTAGGGTACGGTATACGCTACGACAAGGATCATGCTACGAAATTTTCGCTCAGATTCCTGACTTGAGGAGCTCTACACTATGAGTAAGTCGCACAAACAAACTGGCTTCTGAGACAAGCGTATTCACACAACCAGAGGGATAAGCAATCCCATCCGGCTAAAGCGCATGGGTATCGACTAAACAATGTAACGCACAAAAAACAAACGATTTAAGATAGGTAGATTGGACAGTTCCTCAGTTCAGGACACTCCGCCATACAATACTACTGGGCCCGAACGTACCCCCCCCCTCTCCCTACCGGGTTTTTCATGGTATAGCTACCTGAATCGATCCAGAGAACGATGCCCTGCGCCTCAACCACCACCAACAACAACAACAACATTGGCAGACCAAACATTCTGAAATGGTTCGCCCAACCCCCCAAGACAAAAACAATGCGACGTACATACATGTGGTAGTAGCGCATCCCCCTCCTCCCCTAACGTTGCGTTACATCGATCGAGCACACATATATATACAAGGTATACATTAGCATATGGCCTTCTCGCGCACCTTCTCCGCATACCCGTCTTGCTTTTGCCTGCTCCCGCGCCTTCGCCTTTGCCTTTGCCCATTTTTCTAAGCTCCGACAATAAATGTTTCGCCACGCTCAAAGATTCCGCGAATCCGTCTCCCGGTATGGGCGAATTTGCCACCTCCCATAGATGATCCCCGTTCGGGCTTATGTAGATCTCGATGAGGTTCTCCAACGCTTGGATCCCCCATCTAAGCACGCAACACAACACAAAATGTCCAACGTTCATCATCCAGAAGAGGGGGGGGGGGTGATTTAGCATGAAAGGTGCGGGAACGTGGGTTGCAGAATGCGTGGCAAGACTAGGCAAGGGAATGTTCGGGTACGTACACCGATTGTACAGTACAGTAGTCCCATGGCTATTTGCGGCAAAGCCTCCTTTGCATTTTATTCTTCCGTATTTGGTGCTTCGTTGCATAAGTCTGTACAAGTTAGTAGTAGCGGCCTGCTACTGCTGTGTTACACGTTTTTTACAAAGATACCGGCGCTAACACTAATAGGCATGGCACTGGTATCTTATCTATTGACATCTACTACAACAGTACATTGCCGCAACCATTTTGGTAGACTTTCGCTGGGCGGTCGACACGATGAAAAGGAGAAATTCCCGCTCACGTTTTCACCTGCATTACGTACCGCCTCAGAAACGCGGGTGCACAACAATGCCTCAGACTACTGTAAAATTTCCCCATTTCCTATCGTAATGTGCATGTGACGTCCATCATGTCACCCCATCACTCCCGACGCAAATCGAGCTTTTGAGCGCATTGGGCAGCGTTCCCTTTGCTGTAACTGGGTGGTGACCGGAACGTACTTTGAGTGACCCTTAGATTTGCTCGTGCGGTGCTGGGAAAACGCTAAACCAAGTCGTTGTGCACTTAGCTACAGTAGTGGTGTTCCTTATGCAGTGTCAGTATGTGCCAGACAACACTACGGGCACTATGGCGGTAACCGGCACTACTCCGCACACTTCGTACGCGGAGCCCGTCGGTGCCAATCGATTCTAAACGCATTTCAGCAGGCAACCCACACTACTCAACCGGCGATATAGAGGGACCACTACTGTATACTCACTCCCCATCCCTTCGGGCGCGGTTGAGCTGACGAACGGCCTCGTGCACGTTGTTCGTGTAGCGGTGGTAGAGGCCGCTGCAGAATCGGAGGCCGGCGTGAGCGGAGGATCTCGGATCCCCCTTCTTTGCAAGTTCCAAGAGGGGCGGTACCTTCGTGCAAGTTTGTTTTTTCGATGCGAGAGGATGTGGGGGGGGGGGGGGCGCGAAGGCGAGCTGAATGCGCTGTACTTCAAGCGCTACTACAGACGGTGCTTTTCAAGTGGCAGGCGTGACAGCGAGTCAAGTGCGTCAATGCGCTGTCCGTGGTCCGTTCTTATACCGGTCGATTATAGGACGCAGGGAACACACAATGGTCACAGTTTGGGGGGATATTTTTTGGGAGGGGGTTCGTTCCGCGAAAGCACAGCTAGGAGATCCTACTACTGGAGAAGACGGAAACGAAAACCTGCCCGTCCGAGTGGATGCCGTCATATACTCGGTTGTACAGCAATTATTGGCCTTAGTAATCAGGATATCCGCGTTGTTGCCTCTATCTCCGCGAGAAAACGTCCGAACACATCGGAAGGCGCGGACCATGTAAAGGGGGCTGCCGAGCTATGAGTACCCAACGACGTCACCCCCGCCAGAGCCTTGCCGAGACCACCAACTACGCTGGCTGCGATTTTCGTTGGGAGTTGACTTCGCCGCCGAGAATCACCGCACCTCTTCCAGTTGTCCTGCCCGCCGGAGGAGACCGATGAGCTTGTGAAGGGCCTTGTAGTTGTTCGGCTTGCACTTCAAGACGTCGCGGTAGCACTGAATAGCCTTATCGTGGGCGGTCTTAAGGAACATCACCTTCACGCGCACGCACAGGTGTACACATAGAGTACGTACGTGTTTAACATTTGATAAATCAGCATTTTGACCGATAGATCGTGCCAAAAATGTCGAAGCTGTTGTGTGTATACTGTAGTACAGTAGCACTCACTGTGTTTCGGAGCCGCCTATACCAGGTGCCGTATGGTTTAACAATACAGCAGTAGATAGCTAGATTCTACCTGACACCTGGTAATAGAGCTATGATACAAGTATACATTTCTGCTGTACAGAACTGTCTGTACTGCTGTACAGAACTGCTGTACTGCAGCAGTATCATCGTTGAAGAGAGGATACAGCAGGGGCAACATTCTGCCGGGTTCCTCTCCGCTCTGCTCTCCGGGTTTTCCAATCTGGCTGTCAGTTTCTCAGGTGCTGTTGGCGTGTAAGTATGCCGTCATCAACCAGGATCTACAGCAGTATTGCTGTGTGACCCCGTTGACTCTATGCGGCACGTGCACAGTAGTATAGTGAAGAGCTTGCGAAGTACCAGGTACCAGGTACCAGGTATCCGGGATCTACTCTGTATCAAAATGATTGTAATGGGGTTGGCTCCTCGCTTCGGAAATAGCAAATGAAAAAACGTCAACATACTCAGTAGAATTCGACCCAAATCAGCTCGAGCGTATTTGACACATGGCACGAAGAAGCAGGCAGATCGAAGCACATAGGGTTGTCAAGCGTACCTGTCCTTTTGTTAAACTCACCCACTTATGTTGTTCACGTACGTACCGCCTGGCGAACACCCTGTGCACGAGTCAAACAATGATACCGGCACAGTATAGGAAAACCAGGACGTCTGTCCTCCACCCATATTACGAAATAGGGGACGTACTTCCAGTTGTTGAAAACGCCACATCAATCTTGTCACCTCTGCCAAAATCATGGAAGCTTCCTCCCTCTTCCCATCGGACGCCGTGAGCGCGGTCTCGCACAGCTTCTCGCACTCCTCCAGCTCGTTCCTATACCGGGAGTAGAAGGGATCAACACAGCAGCAAGACCAGCAACCGAAACAAGGTGGCAGACACAGGTGCGTGCTGTACAGTAGGAGGCAGAACTTATGGCGGCACTGCAGGGCCGCCGTCGATAGCGGAGCGCTTCTGAGAAACAAAACATTTTTTGAAGTGGGAAAAACTTCAAAATGTCTATGTTGTGTCGAAAGAGCGAGCTATCATCATAGCTGAACGTTTGTTCACGTCCACCCGTTTTTACCTACGAACGTTCTCGACGTTGCAAAGGCTCCATTCGAAGCTTCCCGCGTATTGCAAAGGCTCCATTCGAAGCTTCCCCACGTATGCGGCGCCTCGTGGTATTGCCCATTGCATTCATATATCGAAAAGGTGTGGCATGACTTTGGACGCAGATGGGGAGCACACACAAGAACACACCAGCAGTGTTGCATTGACCACAAAATATGTGAACAAACCTACACCTGGAAGCACCTCTACCTGTGATTTTTGTTCCTGTAGCACCGGTACTATTTTGCGCTGCCGCAGATCATCCAATGTAAGTATTGGATTGGACGAGGCCTCCTGCCTCGGACCGGTGGTCCCACCCATACTTAGTTGTATGATTCGGTTGTCATGTACCACTGGCCTGGTGCTGCGTGGTCTCACCCAAACGTACTAAACCTCTACCTGTGATTTTGTTCCTGTGGCACGTTCCGTAATTATGCCCTACGTCGTAGCTCCAAACTGTCCCATTAATCCAATATTTGGCAAGGCAGACATAATCTCCATGGTGCACTCCCGCGAGTGTGACAAAGTGATAACAGACAGTGACCGGGCCTTCCTTCGATGTGGACCTCGTCACTGAAATTTGAAAATGTGGTACCAGGCGCTTGAGTTTGCGGTTTCGTGTACTCTGTAGCCAAGTGTTTTTCTGCTGTAGAATGAACGCAGGAGCTCGTACTCACAATACGTATGCCATGCCCAAATCGGCTCTCGTGCTCTCGCTTGCGCCTGTCCAAACATGCCAAATAGTTCCGTTTTTAACTATCGACGGCCATACAGACAACACGTACGTAGTACCCTCTAGCCGTGCCATTTTAGACTGGCTGAGTTCTTGGATAGAGCACAGCGAGAAAACAACGGGGAATAGTTTATATTTTCTGCACTGGTATGTACGAGTACAGTAGCTCCTCCGACGTTCCTCGTGCTCGTTCTACGGCAGGAAAACAATATACTCAGCTACAGTACGAGACACCGCAACTTCAAGCGCCTAGAACCACATTTTCAACTTTCAGGGACGAGACCCGCCTCGAAAGAGGGCACGGTAATTGCTGTCGCTTTCGCAGACTCATGGAAGTGCACGAAGGAGCTCACATCTGCCTTGCCAACTATTAAATTACTGGTAAACTTCGGAGCTAGAGCAGAATTACGCAACGTCTGGTTCTCCGTGCACTGCAGGATAGCAAGTGCACGTCGAGTGATGAGTTGGTATACAGCATATCAATGCAATCCTAGCGGGACTGTCCCGTGATCCTAACCCCGTCTGGCTAAATGCTGTGCCGCATATCTAGCCTAGTACCCAGTGGTGCATGCGACCTTTTTACCTTTTCAGGTGCGTCTTGGCCAGTCCAACCAAGCTCTCCTCGTCTCCAGCATTTTCCTTCAAGCTTTCGCGGTAGTGGTCGATCGCTCTATTATCCAAAAAAGACGCATGCATCGGGGGGGCACGTGCAAAAGTTAAGTCGGATTCCTGGTATACCTCAGAACCTTTGTTGCGCTGAGCCTACAACAACACAAAATATTTGTTCAGGGGTCGAACCGGCTTTCTTGTGCCTGCTGTGCCAACCAGTTTACCGAGTACCATACACTCTGGATGGAAATGTAAGGAGGATGTTTTCTTCGTATGGTTACCTCAACGGTCCTTACATTCCCGCCACAGTGGTACGATATTGGCAGGATGTGGCAAGGTGGTACCATCGGTATCACCAAAGACGCTCGCTGTCACAGTTAACAGTGCACCCTCCTCAATACATTGCGAGTCTACAGTAGTCGGCAAGCTGTTGCGTTCCCTTCCGGAGAAGAGGGGACCAACAAAACCACGTCACGGTTGAGTTTCTTGAAGACACCTACCGCATTGACCACCCACGCCCCGACCGGCACAAACCAACAAAACGCCCCAAGAACTCCACACGCATGGGATATTAATTTCTCTCTCACGCCTCACTCGCCGCGAAGCTTTTGTTCGACTATGAAATGAAAGCTCCGCCTCGAGCCAGAGTACTCTGCAACAACATGGGATATTCAGCACGAGAAGGGGTGCGAAGCGTGGTGCATGGTTCACCTCTGGTCATCCTTCAGCACTACCAGGCTGAAGCACGCCTGCTTCCTCAAGATGTCGGACAGCAGCAGCTTTTCTTCTCGCAAAACATCCGTACTCTCAGACCTGGAGCGACAACGAGCGTCGGAAAGGCGCCAGGTTTAAATATAGTGGGGGCGTCCAACTGACTATCGATAGACGTCTAGATCGCAGATACGAACAGAAGGTTGCTGAAACGTATGTTTCTGGGTGACGGTGGACGACACATTGTACTACCGGAATATACTAAGAAACGAGATGTTCCCGACGAACAAACGTCAAGAAAAACACTATATCACCAACTGCGCTTTCTCAGCTCACGCCTAAACGCGAGGTACATGATCATGAAAAAATAAACGCGAATCATCCCCAGTCCAAATTTTGAAGCTGTGACCCCCCTCCCCTCCTCCTCTCGTGGCTTCCAGGGGGCGTGTTTAAGCGCCTGACAAGACGGACACTCACGACGTGCACTCAACTCAGCGCTAAAGGATTGCCTCACCAATAACGCATACAAACTGTCTAGTTTGGAGGCGTATCGCGTATCGCGTTCCCACTATCATTGCATGGTGCTACACGGGCTTGCTCCAATACGAGAAGAAGGTCCCTACTAGGATTTCCCTATCTCGCCATGTTTAAGCTTTTCATGAAGACTGAAATCCCTCGGTATCGCCAGCGCGCACCGAAGTTCGGAATAGCTACGGTATTTGCCGAGCACCTTGCATCCCTCTCCTCTACACTACCGCGAGCGATGTGGTTCCCACTTCAGCCGCCGCACTAAAGCTACCCGCGCATAAACCGTTCGCCAGCGAACTTGTGGCTGTGTATGTTCTTCATAATATGATATGCCTTCTGGCCGTCGACATCGCACATCCAGTGTCCGCGCTGATTCTCCTCCTAGGGAGACACAAGCTCGGAGGTCACGAACTAGGAGACTATGATTGTGTATACATCGCGAAATGTTACAATGCTTAAGGAGGGGGGTTCAGCCTCGTCATCGATTAAGCGTAACAACCCACTCAGTCAGTCACAGAAGGAGTATGAGGCAGTAACAATTTCACCCGTCTCCGCTTCAAGACTGCACACCTCACCTAGACCTGCCAATAATCGTTATCTGCAGCTCACTCGCGCGTTTGAGGCTAGAAGCCGCCAGCGAGTCGTCGGCAGCGGCCTCGTGAACCTCGGCCGTGATAAGCAGCGTTTGCACGTCCGTCTTCATCCCTTCCAATTCCGTTGAATCTCCTAGCATTGCCTGGATGTAGTTCGAACGAGGCCAGAAAGTTTATTCTGTGGCTTATTTGCTTTGTTTTAACTATCCCGTGCTCGATGGAATTTATACACCTGGGTAGTGCTAACTAGGCATGTCAATGACGCGTGGTTTCTGATCATAAAACGTGCCTGAACTGTTGGTGGAGGTTGTTAAATTCGATTATAATATGTTTCCAGGCTATGGTAGTGTTATATTCGCGGAACCAGCACTGCACGCAGTTTGTGGAGAATCTGATGTAGGGATGGCACTAAGTACTGCCTGCTGGCCGCAGTGTTGCTGCTATGCGTCTAAAGTGCCCGAGAATACGGCTGCTGCTGCTGCTGCTGTACTGTTATGATGGCGTCGCGTGGTCGGGTTTGGGATACGCGGTAACTCAATTCCTACGGTGTCTTGGGAATTTTTCCTGGGTTAATAGTGCAATAAACGGTCGCTACGGAATTGTCACCGCCGCAGTGTTGCCAAAACCAGGTGCCACAAATTAGGTGCATCACGAAACGAGCAGTGGTATGAGGTCACAGCACGATGGCTAACGGCCAACGTGAGCAATAAGTCATGCCAACTCCCTAGGCAACAGATTCAAGCATCGACAAACGTCGAGGTGGCACCCATGCCTTCCCACCAACCCCCCACCCCCTCAAACAAACATCTCGCGAAAGAAGCCCTGAACGAGAGAACATGGGTACAAAGAGAGTAGCCGAACGTACGCCCTCTGGTCTGGCACCACTTCAAGGGCGTTGCGAGGAGGAGGCGCCCAAGGCCCCTGATGACAGATGCCACTGGGGGACTGAAGCCTCATTACGTGTTGTACGGGATATGTTCGCTCCACCCTCTCAATATTGATCCGAGCGCAATGCAAGCAAATGGTAGAGTGAGACTTGTTTGATTAAAGACTATAACCTACGGGGTCGGCATGCCCAAGCAAGAAGAAGAGATGCGGCGTCAAGCTCACCAACCACGGCACTGATCGGCAGCGTATGTACTCGTGTCAGTAATTAATCGAACTCGATAAGCTTTGTCGTGCATGCCAAGGGAATATAGTGAAGACCTCATCTGAGGGTGCATGGGTTGTGCAGCGTATACCATAGTGAATTCCTGGTACAGTACAAACCTGTTCGGCGAGGTACACCACTATCCTTTGGCTATGCTGGTAGAGATGACTTTTGTAACATGGAGCTCAATCCAACAATCAAACTGCATTTTTCACAGGCACGGTTTGCGGTACTGACCACCGTGCAACATACTTACAATATAATGGCCTTGTTGATAGAGTAACAATAAGAGGATATACGTAGATAGCCGAGACGCGCAGGTACAATATTCCCGCAATTCAACTATACTTGCTAGGTAAAGCCATGCAATAATGCCACCACGGATCACCGGTCTCCCTTCGACAAAGCACCAGGCTCGCATCCCGTGGGTGCACTATCGTCCTTGGTTGTATCAATGAACACATGCAATCAGTAGACACCATGATGTTCGAGGTATCCCAAGTGCCACGCGCATGTATTAATCGTAGTTTCCGCCAGCGCAACCAGGAGGAATACTGGGTAGCCAAGGTAGGGTACCGTGAGCCTTACACGCCGAAGATTGCATAGGTCGCTCGTTTTCTGTAAATTAAATGTATTTCACGTTGTCGCTTTCGGTGCGGTCAAGGATGCACCGTTCTGGGTAACCACTGATGGGCTTCTCTCTGACTAACCAGCTGCGGGGGGGTGTTACTTCGGTATGGCGTGGCCAGGTTTAGCATATAGAGTAACACAATTGCTACAGCGATGAGGGTACCTGTACTACTCTACATCCTTAACCTGACCACGCCACACCGGCACACCATCCCCGCCAGCTGGCTGACCAAAGCGAGACCAATCACGTGATACCTAAGACAGTGTATCTATCCTTCACAGCACGGAAAGTGACAACAAGGGAGACATACAATTTCCAGGACACGATATGAGTACGGGTTCCACGATGGTGTGGTGAGGTCAGCTTTAGAAACAGAGTAGAACAGGATTATGGTATCTCGGGTCTCTATGTTTGGCTAATAGTACAATAAACGGTCGCCACGGAATTGTCGCCGCTGGATTGGCGCCACCAAATGGGTGTGCCGCAAACAAAGCGAGTTTGTTATGAATGCACGTCACGTTGCCAAAGGCCGGCGTGAGGAATGAGTCATGCCAACTCTCCAGGCGAGAGTGCAAAACAACGATACATCATCGAGGTGACACCCCTACCTTCACACGAAACACCCCCCCCCCCTCCTCAAACAGGTATCCCGTGAACGAAGCCCTGAGCGATTGAACATGGGTTTGCAGAGAGTAGCCGAACGTACATCCTCTGGTCTGGTACCACTTCAAGGGCGTTACGGGGAGGAGGCGCCCAAGGCCCGTGACGACAAGTGTCCCCGTTGAAGGGAAGCCTCCTTACGTGTTGTACATGATACACTGGCTCCACCCTCTCACTAATGATCCGAGCGCAATGCAAGCAAGTGGTTGAGCGGGACTTGTCTGAGCCAAAGACTACACCTACTTCATTCACTAGTTGGTCGAAATGCTGAAGCTCGCGAACCATATCACTGATGGACAGCGGACGTGCAGGTACATCGAACTCGGTACGGTTTGTCGTGAACACCGAGGTGATATGGAAAAACCCTGTCTAGGCGTTCATTTTCTTTGGTGTATCACTATGAACATCTGTTATAGGTCAGGTCGGTTCGATAAGGAATACCCCTGTCCTCGGAGTGTTAGGTTAGAGACGGATGTTGCAAAAGAAACTCCTCTGGACACATGATGGTCTTCGGCGCTTCACCGGTGCAAAACCCACGGCAACAACCCGCATGTCAGTATCTACCAAACACTTAAGGCAAGGTAAGTATCAATAAAACTAATGGTATACCCTGCTGTACGACACACGTTGTACTTCACTTCGACCCGGAATGAATGTGACTATTTTGGGTGGAGTATTGGCCAGGTGCTCCATGAGTTGTGAGTCGAGGCAATATCCACCTAGTATTATCGCACGCTCAAGGAAAGACAACCGCTACAGTCGGCCTGGTTTCTTCCACTGGATGTGCCTTTTGCAAGAGCATGGAGGCACAGAATTGTGAAGCTAACGAAGCAGCGATGTCTCCTCGGCGTGCGCTCTGTCACGAAATGCTACCTTGTCGTTTTACCGTTTTCACGTTCCTGACTATCTACTAAGTCGGAGTGGAATACATATATAGTTGTACGCTTGAACGGACGAAGCTGAAAGGCCTGCAAACAAAATAAAATTCCCTACTAGATATTACGATCAAGAACATGTGCAGCCACCGCAGCCCTGATCGGGCGTGTTCGCATGCTGTCACAACCTGCCTATGCAACGACGTTGACCGCTACAATCCTTTATAGCCGGGGCGCGTGAAGACGTCGAATCGCTCGTTGTGGCGCAAAACAATACAGCTGGGGCACCACAAAGCGCGTGTTCGTGTCATATTTACTGCTGCCAATGGCGGTATTTGCAAACACGTCCCCCGAAAGTCGCACCTCTCGTAGAACGCCTGATGCATCATTGAAGCGCCCAAGCTTCAAGCAGAGCCTCGCGAGGTCGTGGCGCAGTGGAATACTAGTCGGTTGTCCCCGCAGTGCCTTCCGGTAGTAATCTACCGCCCGCCGGTAGTCGTGTGTGCTGACCAGTGCCCTGCCAATCTGTAGTTGAAAATGACGAAATCAGATCCTAGCGCCTCCTAAATACATTTTTTCGGCGGCGGTACCGAAGGAAGTACAGATAACATATGTTATGTTTTCTGGGACCGCTACAGCGCAATAGCATGCATATATCACCTTACGTTTTTACTATTCATATAGGTGTCCACTATGACCGAGAGTCACCATCAGCATACATTGGGAGTGAGCGTCAACGCTCTTTCTCGATGCATCTCCTTGCATTTGTCATCGGCAGACTCACCTGGCCCGCCAACGAAGAGTCTGAAGGATCCGTGTCCAAAGCTATCTCGAACGACTCGATTGCTGCCTGGGGGGCCGTTGGAATCGGTCAGGGTCAGTGCGCTTAAGTGATTGGTGCTTCGTGTTTTACTAAGTATTTTTGATGTACTGCCGCTGTGTTCCGCTTTCCGTAGTGAACGTGTAAATTACGTTAGGGGCTGCCTTTGCCGGTAGCCAATATCGTTGTAAAATGCCTGACATTAATGAACACGCAACGTAAGGCTGAACATGCAGTAGCGGGTAGTATCGCGTGGCTGTCGTGTGGCTACAGTGTTCAGAAAACGAGCGAAGCAAATACTACAGTCGTCTGGCCTGGACGCGTTGCTACCATAGAGGTGTGTAGCATTTGTTTTTCACATATGTTTTATGACTGGCGGCCTCGTCAACTCTGAAGCCTTCTCAACCTCTTTGGATCCAACTGTGTACCAGGTATTTAAACGATGCCTTGCGTGTAAGACACTTACGTAGCCCGGGGGATCGTGTATCGTGCTCAGCTTGCTACGTCTCTCCAAGTCGTGTGTCGAGTGAGGTATAGAGCTCCTGAAGTGAGGAGGCCGAGGCGTGCTTCGAAAGGGGTAGCACACTTTGGCTAGCCTACTGCTGACTGGCAGGGCTTCCCAACTGAGGAGCTACCCCCACGCCTTTTTTTGTGTTTACGCTGCTTCTCTATATAGACCTAGGGTGATTTGGATTGCGCATTGGATTAAGCGTACACTTCTTCTCAAGCCCGGTTTCGGGTGATATATACTCGTAGTGCTCCTATACTATGATCAAGTGACCACCCTCAGAAAATGTGTTGGGCTCTACCCCTATCCCTGGTATAAGGCAAACGCATGTCCTTGGCCCGGATCGCAGCCCTAGAACTGTTGGCATGGATGACTCCGTCAGCAACGACTGCATGCGCCGTAGTTCCTTCTTCAACCCGACTGTTCCCAGCAGCGATGGCTGAACGATACGTTAAGCGTTACCCGAAACCAGCAGTAGTGACCTTCATCACGCACGATGTTTTAAGAACATGCTAGAGGTTGAACCAAGGCATTAAAAGGGATGTAGGTTGATGTGACATTCGTCAGCCATTTTTCGGGCTGGTGAGATAGTTCACGGCGAACTTGACAGGGCTGAGGATGAGGTGAGGGTTTTTGATAGCTGAGGCGAAATATCGATGCGCACCTCAGGCATCTGAATGCGCATGTACGCCTCGCCCAGGAGGACGTGCGTGGCTGCGCATGGGTTGGCCTGAGCCATGTCACGGTAACACTGGGCGTACGCCCGCTTGTCTCTCCGCATGGTCAGGTAGATTGTTGCCTTCACCGACTTTTTAAGGCGACACCGGAGGAGACAACGGGCGAAGAGTGCAAAAAACGAGTTGTGGTATAACACTTATATTAACTATTGCTGACTACGCAATCTGGCATGTGTCCCACACGTCGTGCACGGTTAATCAACTGTAAGAGGACCGGTGAACCTTGAAAGAAGGGTACACAGGTTGATATGGTTGCCATCTCGGCGAGACGCGCAACCCTTAACAAGTTTACCGCCACATACATTTTCCCCGCCCTAGCGCCAAGCAGTATGTCCCCAACGATAGTTTGCCCCTCTCAGGGTTTAAGGCACCGGGCAGGATACGTATTGTTTCGTAATCTACCCCGATGTTCGCTTCCTTGGCGGAGTCGAAGAGACACTATGAGGATGGGTTGGACGATACTAAGTGATCGCTTCACGAAGGTAAACGCGAGCAAAATCAATAAACTACTGTTTTATGTCTCGCCCCAAAGGCATTTGGTACCTGCACCCTTGTGTATGCAGGGGACTCGCTCCGAACATCCCCGAGTATCTTCAACGCTTCCTCAAAGTCCCCTCGCGCAATCGCAAGCTCGCTATTGGCGACCACTATCTGGACCTCATCCGGCCTGCCATTGAAAGCAGGGGTTACGTACATTGGTTTTTTTGTTACGGTATGTTTTCGGCGTTTCAAGTAAGTCACGTGCCAATGCAGGCAGGGAGCTATATCGGAGCACTGCATAGGACTATTTGTTGGTCGGGGGGTGAACAACTAGTGTGGAAATAATTATTGGTGCATCAAACAGGCGAGGGTTGGGGGGGCGGGAGCATGCTACTGCGGCACCAACGTGCGTGTTGGAGATACGCATCATTCAGTCCTCATCCCCTGGGGTCAACACCGGCAACCGATCAACCTAAACAACATTTCCTGCTTGAGTACGGCGCGCCTTCGGAAGCACGTACTCCCCATAGTTTATAGTAGCAGACAACCTCAATATGTACTAAGCCGACACTAAGTTGCCTTTTTTTGCCTGCTCTCGGCGCACGGAATCACGCAGGTCACACGTAAAAAGTCCCTACTGTGTCACAACCGCTAGAGAAACGTTTGCTCACGTGCCCCTGAACATTGCCATCGCCTCCTTCACCAGGTCGTTTGCTTCCGCTACCCGTTGAAGCTGGACGAGAACCGCCCCGGGGGTCGGGGGGGGGGGGGGGGGGGGGAGGCATTCGTTTGCGCGCACGAGGGATGTTTTGACAAGCCATGGTGCAAAGTCAAATAACCAATCGCCTCGCGTGCCATCGCTGAAATACCAGCAGGAGAATTAGGCATGTACTTGCCTACGATGGGTAGGGCTGCAACTAGGCTGACCATGATTTTCAGTGGATGCTTCCCAGAACACTCAGCGCAACTGTCGTGTGTTTTCGAACTTCACAACAACTTATCTGTGTCCGCCAGTACGTTTATCAGTGTTGCTTGTGAGCCGAATATTGCGGCCACATTAACCCCCTGATCAACTTCACACACGTGGAGCTGACTAGGATAGGTGACCCCGTGCTACGGTAGAGGTGTTACTTGATTGTAGTGTAGCCCAGTCAGTTTTCGCTGACGGAGCACAACTCTTAAACCACCCAATATCGTTGGATCCGAAGTATCATACGTACCAGGTATTTGGTTTAACATTGTTTTATATATATCTAGCCCATGGGGTTGCGTATCGGGCTTACAGAAGTTTCTTAGTGTTTTGCCAATACCGGTTGCTGAAGCCATTCAAGTGAGGCCCCTCTAAAGCATTAGGCTTGACCCCTATACATCGTAGCCCAGGTCGGGTGGTGCAGTAGAAATTGACAGACGCACCTTTGCGAGGATGCTGATGGTGCCGACGAAGATGGCCGCCTTTTCGCTGTCGGAAAAAGACGCGGAAGCACCCCCCGCTCCTCCCCCTCTTCGAGCCGACGAAGAACCTCCCAATGTCCCCTCTCGGATCCACGGCAGCCTTGGTTGTCGTCGTTCATACAGCAGACAGGCGGTTTGAAGAGTAGGGGGCTAAAGCTCAGTTTATGCCGCCGGCGTTAGGTTACAAAATTGTATAGCGTACGAGTACAGGGAAGTATTGTACGTATTTTCGTTTTCTTGCGTCCGACAATGCCCGATGACCCCTTGCAAACTTGATGATGTATAATGTATTCATTTTCAGACATTATACTCGCAAAACAGGTATATACGTACATGAGTTGTGATTACAGTTGTTGAACCCGTTTTAGCTGCTAATGAGCGTTGCCTCTAACATCTTGGTAATATGTATCTACACAATATATACATTTCACCTTTACACATGTATGTTTGATAGCAGCCTTTTTAGTGGCACATATCGTGTGGTTCTGTGAGAGTGCGTCACCTCAGGGCCTCCTCGAAGATTTCCAGAGCCTCCTCCAGCTTCCCCTCTTCCTTCATGATCGACGCCTTCACCAAGAGAAACACAGGGCTCTTGCCAACCCTGAAGCTGAAGCTGAGCGCCTGCTCGAGGCTACTGGAGGCCGCTCTATACCTCCCCTGTCCTAGGTGAACCTTGAATAACCCACAAGACGACAAGAACATATTATGGTGCAGGCGGAGGAGCGTGATTTATTTTGATGGACTTCGCAGGAGGCGAGCAGCACGTGGGTTGAATTGGGTTGGGATGTTTTTTCTGCGCCTGGGTTCCCCTCGATGATGAAGGTCGGGGAACGTACACGAGGGTTCTTCCCGGAAACCCCGTCGACTACGTGGTTGCAGCCTTCGTTCAGCTGCGGCTTTCCAGGCAACCCTTTGATTCGATCTGGTTTGGTCTCGTCTGGCCCTGCTTGGTATTGTACGAAATAAAACAACCATTTTTTTTTCTTTATTGGCGGATCAGACGGTATATCTTCACCACTCCGTGCGAATGAGGACGTTTCCCGCCACGTAATCATCTTCAGGAGCAAACATGCAGGAGACGCATGCTAGATTCCTCCGGAAAACTCACACCCAACCGTCACGCCGGAAAATCAACGTTTTCCGGGACATCACCAGAGCAAAGCACCTCTACAACAAACGCCTACTGCTTGCAATGTCCATTTTTACATTGCCCACGTAAAGCTAGGCGCTTTGTGTGATTTATGAGGGGTGCTCGTACTCCGTAGGCACAGGAACAACTATATCCCGAGCTCGCTTGGGACCATGTGGATCGTTATGCCTCCCACCTGAGCAGCCAAGAGGTGTGCTTCTTCCCGCGCCGGGTCCATCGCCAGGAGAGCCTGGTCGGGTGGTTTTGCGGCAAATGCGGGCAAAGGGGGGAAACGTAAAGAGCCGTCAATGGTGGCAAATCGGAAGCAAGGGTGGTGCAGATCGTGAACCCCCAGAGCTTCGAAGTGGAATGCGGTTGAATCTCCATTTTGGAAGCAAAGCCTATCCCGGCGAGGGTGGGCTCTGAAATAGTATTCGCCTTATAAGCACTCGAGAGCAGTCACGAGCACCGACCTGACTAACGGGCGGCACTTTGTGGGCATCATTTTCCGGGAGTGTTCTTGTTTGGGGAGGCGCTGGTTGCAGGACTTAACCTTCGGCACGCGATCTGAGATACGAAGAGGAATCGTCCTTTTTCTCCGGCGTTGTTCGCTGACGGGGAGGCAGAAAGGCGGTTATGCAGGAACCTCAACAGTAAATCATGTAGAGACCACTTACACCGGGGCTGCTAGTACCGAAGAGAGCAACGTGTCGCGTGAAAATGGAGATCGAGTGCTGCGCACTAAGATATTTGGCCCCCATGGCGTTGTTCCTTCGATTTGAATTATTGTTTATCTCGTCCTGGCTCGTCGTGCAAGCAGCCGGTAACAAATGCGCAGCTTGTATGAACCAAATCTGACCAGGAATTTGGACGAAATAAGGTATTTCCTGCTAGGACTCGCCGTCTTTTTACCAAGGGAGGGGACATCCTCGTTTCAACCAAACATTTACCGTTCTTGGCAGCATGCGGTACAGTCCGAGGGCTGCTAAATGACAGGTAACACGTAAAGCGGTATCCGGCCTTGGCGCTCAGAAACGTATGTTGGGCACTCTCTCTGCCATCAATTAGGGCTTAATCCGACATATTCGACTGAACAACATGTATGGGGCACCGTATCCCGCGACGATAGCGATATACACAATTCATAAGTTTCAATCTACCATGGAGGCTCACTTGAAGGGCCTGGTGCGCCAACTCCGCCTGGCCGGTAGAGTAGAAGGCCCTCGCCATTGATAGCCGAGCACCCAGGTGCCCCGGGACGAGATCCACCACGCCCCTGAGCACCGCCAGCCCTTTCGACACTGCGGCAAGTCATCCGCAGCCACCACACAGTCCCCCCATTATTAACCCATGACGGAGATATGCAACAGAAGAACAGCGTGGGAAAATCGGTCGACAATGTTATTTTCCTTGCTTGTAGTGCTATTTTCTCTGCGGGCACATGGACGAGAGAGCCACCTAACCGCTGATCTAAAAGGCTACTGGTACATAAGCGTTGAACAATTGCGAGTTGGGCTTCAGGGCAAGTGATAATCGCGACGCGGCACGACGTTTTTTGCCACCCGAAGGCGAAAGCTAGGTAATAACTGGTCTAAAAGACTCCTGGCATGCGTTGACCTCGTGTGAGTGGACTTCAGTGTAAGCGGTATATAAACCACGACCCCGCACTTTCTATATTTCTACCCGAACACGTGCGGTAAAACCACACCTCCCTGGTGGTATCATAACACAGAAGCTCGAAACCCGTCGAGGAAAGGCCGTTTATTATTTAGAGCTACGTAAGCTGTGATAGCGCAATGCATGGTCGCATGGAGGCTCTCAAGAGTCACGTTGCGTGCGTTTACCGGGAGACGATCCTTGTGCACGTCCGGCGGCTGTCGATGAGCCTGCGCTACTTCTCCGACCCGTCGCGGGCACTGCTCCGGCACGTGCAACCCCAGCCTCGCTGCCGGCATGGAGGAGGTATTCCTTTGAGCAGCGTGCGAGGGGCGATTGCAAGGTGTCGAAGCGGGAGTCAGGTTTCTATTTTCGGGCACCTTGGACACGACGTTCGTCATCAGATCTCGCAACCAACGGGGAAAACGCTCAATTGCTGCCGTGCTACAGTACCCCATCTCGCGTTCGAGGAATGGCGCGTGTTTAGATGCCGTTGCGTTCATGCCGGTGTCTGAGAGATACCTGGTATATCTGGAAGATCGGCCCGCCCCGAAACCAACAACGAAACACACAAATTCGAGCGAGTGACTCTGGCCGCGTTTCCGGTGGGTAGATTTTCCACCATGGGGAGATGAAACCTGTTAAACCAAACGACGCGTTTACTATAGGCGCGGAATGCTGGAGTGCTCGGGGCGTATCGAACCCGCCAGCCTTAGATCAACAGCTAGAGTCAGACAAAGGGAGCGCTACGGCCACCAACGAAGAGTATACAATGGTTCGTCACATTGTGCTGTCTACCGTGTCAGCTACGTATCAATGGAACATTTGTTAAGGGCCGCACCTTCGCTATCTCGAGCATCAAGTCTGGGTTAAGCAGGTTAAGCCGCTCGAAGGGATCGGCAGGCGTCCCCGCCCGCCCGGAGCTCCTCCCCAAGCTCTCGTGCAACTCGGCACACTCGTCGAGGTAGCGTAAGTGCTGGTCCATGCTGTGTGGTTGTTTGTCAATAGTTCACGCAAGGCTTAAAGATTTAGTTGCAGGTGGGGTGGTTCAAACACATACCGCAGAGAATGGTACGAATTAATATAATTTGGTCCGACGAACCGGGCAGGCTCGCAATGTCGAGATAAATTAGTGGAGACAAATGCACAGCATTGATGCGGACGTTATCCTGACAGTGAATCATACCCCAGCCGCGCGGTCGACGCCTTTGCAATACTTGGGACACCTCCGCATGTCTCTCGTGTGCAAACCTCCGGAAAGGGGGGTCTGGTGCAAGCGCCATGGCACGCCGACCACTACAGGCAGTGGTTTCGGACATGTACGTTGTCGGCCTGTCTCATTATTTGAGAGGTCGATAAACCCTAGGCGAGAGTGTATTTTATAGCATGTACAGCAAAGCGCAGTACAAAATGTCGCACTCGCCAAAGCCAAACCGAAGGGTTATAGACACTTTTGCAGAGAGTGCACGAAGTCAAGCGTGCACGAGGCCAATACTGCAGCACAATGAGGAAACGGTGCACCTTCTGTCGAAGCGGAACTTAAGCATAGCGCGCACAAGGCAGATTTCCGGAGACGATCCGATGGAGTCCTGAGGAAAGCAACGAAAAATGGACAAGCAGCGTAGGTGGCTGATCAACTTGTAGGAAACGGACCATATTTCCAAAAGGTTAATTATCCATGGTCGTCCCATCGAATGGTTTAGCAACTGGATTGCTGCAACTCACCAATCCTAAACGTATATCGCAGGTATTTATCAGTTCCTTAGCCATTGAAAATACGAAAATCCCCCAGCCCTTTGTTAAATTGCATCGTGAATCCATCGGCCTGTCACCCCGTGTGCCTTCTCAGTATGGGACAAAGATATTCCACGATTTTCCTTTCCCTGCGCCAAACAACTGAATTATACGCTTAGGCCTGGAATCGTTGTGATAGACGAACCTAATGGGGAGCGTTACACTATGCGATACCACTGAAGACTTCCTTTTTGGGGGGTCAGGCTCAAGCTCCTATGCCGGGCAGGGTGTGTCCTACTATAATTTCAGTACAAAAATGGCCAAATTGTCATCTTCGTCAACACCTCGAGCCTGAAATGATTAACTCCCAAACGCATAAGTGCTGTCGCGCACTGCCCACTTTGAGGCGAGTGAGTGTTGAGTGCCCCTGACGCAAGGTACCCTGACGTTAGATCAACCCGTTATGAACAAACAATTGATTATTTGTACTTATATGGTTACGACTGAGCTCCTCCCGGGGATTGTGTTTAGTTTCTGCGGGCAGCATACCTGCATCACCGTTAGGAACTCCAGCTGTTGGGCCGCATCCTCCAAGTCCCCCTCCTGCACCTGTTGGCAGGCGTGTCGGCGAGCGCATTTGCATAATACGTACATTGACACAGTATTGCGGCGCGTTGCTGAAACAGTCTTAGGGGTGGAAGAGCACCATGTCTAGGACAAAGGTCTCTTCCAGCCGTCCGAATAGGTTGCGAGACCGATATTAACTTGGCACCAAGAGCTGATATTGGCGCTCCGCTCGGCACAAGCCCTAACACGAAACACTTTGCGTGGAGAGCTCCTCGCACGAGTGGCATAGCGATATGTGTACAGTAAAACCCCCACACACAATGCTTAAACGAAAAGTCAAATCGTGGAACTTCACACAGCTATTCCATGTGGCCCGGACCAAGTTTGCATCGCTCGGCCAAGGCCCAACCTGATATCATCGTCTCAACCGCTTGACTGAGGCCCGACCTCCTCTCATCGTCTAACCGCTTAGGACTATGGCACAGCTCGCTGAGCGCCCACGGAAAGTAAGCACCCCGCACCTGGCAGTAGACCACCCCAGCCATGGCTCGCACGTCCCCTTCGTTGGCCCTAGCCCCAGCTTGGTACGCCTCCACCGCAGAGTCGAACGCCCCAGAGAGAGAGAGCTGGTAACCTAGCTCCACCAACAGTTCAGCGTTCTCGCACTGCCGAGTGGGATGAGTACGAAGAATCGACGTGAACGTTTGAGAAGGCCACATGTTGCCAAATATATTTTGTCCTGGGTACTTTGTGAAACGTACGGTTGCAGCTGGTCCGTGCGAGCATCCATCAGGCGACATCGAATGCCGCAGTCTGGGAGGAGTGGGTAGAGGGAGGGGGGGCGGGTGTCGAGCCGCGGACGATTCCATGCAGGAAGGAGAAGGCCAATTGTCTATAACTCCCCACATTTTGTCTCCGTGCCACTGCCGGGTTCAGTCTCTACAACGAGCCCCATCCGGATGCTCCTAAACGACAGGAGCATATTCATCACACTACACTCAACGGGCGATAGTGTCTGGGTGCTGTCATTGATTAGGTCACCCTCTCTCGCCATCGTACCTTTACGCTCTCCAGCATTCCGATGGTGAGTTGTAGCACCACGGGATCTCTGCCGCACACCCTGGCGAAGGGCCTGGAAACCTTGAGGTGGAGCGAGACGTTTCGAGGCTCACGCTTTGACAGTGCCTCGCTCAATCTCCGCAGCCGGTCAACCCCCTCTCGTATCCCCTGTGCATCACGCGGTTTGACGGTTCGAATTACGGGCTCATCGTTATTCTTAGCGTGATGTGTCTTCACGTCCATGGGTTCGAGAAAGGAAACGCCGACCCCAAAACTGCAACATGTGTGAAAACACCTTCCTGGCAGAGGTGGACGTTGATCTGGTGAGCTCTGACCCGATGAAAATGCTAGAAGTATCCTCATACACCTATAACCCCAGCCCCTGCCGGTCGTACGACTACGGCCATGCACGATATGACTACAGCCCCCTCCCCCCCGCCTCGCGGTTGCCTCGAAATTCGCGGGTGTAACCAGCCATTGTCAACATGCTATTTTGGGATACCGGACTAGCCACACGCACAAGTCCGTTCCTGCAAGTGTGGGAAAACCCCGAGCGTGTATCGTCATCAGAACGGTTGGGAGACACACACGTGACTGGAAACACTGTGGGGTGCCGTGAAGGGGGAGAGATCGGTTAGTGACGCATAACGACCTTCGAAATCCGTAGTTTGAGGAACCCCAAACTAACGGGTCTTGGATGATCGTGCTGTTCGACGGCCGTTACCTGTAGATTCTTCCGAAAATCGATCACAAGAAAGGTAAACCCGAACTACTTTTACCACCGTCGGCGACGCATTCGTCCGAAACGCCACTACAATCAATGGGAAACCCAGAACTCCGTTACTGCTGCTGCAGGCGGGGATCTACGCGACTTTTTCCACCCGTTATAACTATGTTTGTATTGGGCGCGATACAGTAGCAGCAGATCTATGCCAACGACGCATGAGTGCTATAGTCATGTATTATACTCCTATATTGAGCGTCGTGTACTATGTTTTGAGTCGTGGGTATGAGAAACGTCACCGCCAATCGTTGGGGGCCAATAATGGCCTGAAACGTACAACGGTTGGGCGCCCGGCCGCATACAGTTCAAGCCTTCAGAACTGTACCGATTTGTTTTTGGGGACAAACTATTAATAATATCATACTTGGAAATGCTGTCATAGAATCGAGCTAATATTGAGGCGGTGAAATGGTTTGAGCGATACCTGTCCCGACTGCGTCAGCCCCTGGAGGGCGTGCAACATCAGCGCCGGTAGGTTGGTCTCGTCCATGGCAAGAACCCTGGAAATAGCATCCTCCGCCTGGCAATGAAAAGACAGGGACAAATTTAAGGCCGGGAGGATGAGCAGGTGAGGCGGGGGGTGATAGAATTAAACCGGTGAAAAATTGGGACCAAGAGAGACGCAAAAACAACCTCTGAGACCACCACAGAGTCATCCGCTTTGTGTAGGCCCCACGCTTCAAACGTGTTCCACCACCAGTCATGGCGCAGCCAGCCGTGCACACCACACCATCATGAGCGCAAACCGTCGTAATGGTCAGATGGAAAACCACCAGGGCGTTTCTCTCGAATCCTCCCGCGCTTTTCTACCTGGTCCCAATCTCCGATTGTCGCCCACAACCGCGCCTTTTCCACCAGGGCGGGCCAAAAGCGCGGCTCGAGAGCAATCGCGTGGCTGAGGTGATCTGCCGCCGCGTCCGCACCGTCGAACGTAGTTCCTGTCGCAACGTGTGCACCGTTCGAAAGATGTGTTATTGGAATCATGTCGGACGCGGTGGCACACCAGGGGTAGCGGTGGCATCTAATTAGGCCACCCATAAAAATGATTGTAAGGAAGAGCTGAGAGTGCAACCCTGGCGAACAATCCTAAAACCTATATGGCTATATGGCTATATCACGAATAATATTGTAAAAACACCAATGGTATATTGTTGGGCTGAGGAGCCCGGTTCAGCCAGATTCGTTTTGGCCAAAATGGCGCATTGAATGTGCCTTTATCATAGCCGGTAACCTCGTGCTAACCGTCGTAACCGTGTTAAACTCGTGGAAACCTTGGGGTAACCTCGTGGTAACCTCGTGGTAACCTCGTGGTAACAGTGTGGTAATCTTTGATAACCTCACGGTAACCTTAGTAACCTCGTCGTACCCTTGGTAACCTCGTGGTAGCCTTGTGGTAACCGTGTGGTAGCCTTGGGGTAACCTTGGGGTAACCTTGTGGTGATCTTGTGGAAGTAGTACACGGTGACTCCGTTGCAAGACGGCGAGTATCAGATCGAAACCCCACCCGCACACCTCCGCTGTTTTTGTTTTGTTCGCTCTCAAAAAGTATCACAGGCTTGTCTGACACAGCCATTGTGAGGCGAAAAAACGAAAATAGGGCATACCTGGTACGAGAGAAGGTGCGTGTGTCCGACGCGGAAATACGTTTGTAGATATATGCATGTCGGTGGAGTGGAAACCCGTGTACAAAAGCAGCAGCAACGAGCGGCCAGTCGTACAGGCCTACCGCAAGTTGCTCTCAAGGCTCGTCGCTCGTTGTAGTATTGTGTGAGTACGTCCATTGATATGTAGGCTTCGTTGTTTTAGATCCCCGGGCACACAAGCACACAAACAAAGGCACACGTAACGCACTTCCTGTATTAAAAAATATATATCTTCTCACCAAAGTAGTGAGCCTTGCCCATCACCGTGTCCAGGTCTCGCTCTTGGCCGCTTCCCTCGAACATACTTCGGAAACCACAACCAGTACACGGCCGAACGAGCAGAAAAACGGTGCCAGGGTGTCGATTAAACACACAGAGTGAACGAAATAGTTGGGCGTGCAAAAACAAAATGACGGCGGCGATATACAAAAGCGTGGCGAGGGTTAGAGCTCTGGGGATAGATGCGACAAACTCCTGAGCAGCGATTCCACCCCATAAAAGGTGTGCGAACCAAAGCTCGCAGTTTTCCAGTCAACACCTCCGCTCATGGAGTAAAAATGATATAGCACGTTTTTGTTGTTTTTTAATACGACGCTACCAGAGTCACGGGTTGAACTGAGGGTGGTATATATGATACACAGCACGACAAGCCGCAAAGACGACCAGCGCTCCGATTCAATCGCCTCTATACCCTCCTGGCCTACGTAGCATGACGGATTCCGGATCGATCTGAATCCCATGCTTCAACGATGAGGACGCCTGCGGTGTTCTACGTAGTATTTTCAATCGACTGCCTCATATTTCGTATCAGGGCTAGTGCTTAGACGGAGGTGCATGAGGGGGTGTACTCGTGTCATCTGGGGGCGCCGGGGGGCGTACTTACCTTACGCTTTCCTTGAGGAGGGCAATATCTTCCTTGTTGCGCGGCTGTTGAATAGAGGCGTCTATCCATCCCCGCAGAGTAAACGCCTGCTGTTGGATTGGCGTCTGAGCGGAGCTCTCGCCTCCCTGGACTCTGGCCACCAGCTTCCGGGCGTAGCCGAGATCGCCTGCCCCGACACGGCGGAGATATGGACATGGTAAAACGCGATGATCCTCACATACAGGGGTCGCTGGTGCCCTATCGAAAACGAGCGGCACTCGCGGCGATTCGACCATCTTACCGGGCTTGTCATTATTATACCCACGAAAAAATAATGAGGCCACACGACTTTCGTCCCGTGATCCCAACCTCGCCAAGCGTTTTTCGCATCAGGTCGAGATACGCTGTGTTTACTGTAAAAAGGGGGAAGGAAAGCCTCGAGGATGGACCTCGAGGATGGAAAGGTCGTCATTTATTTTCTGCCGCCGGTAGCTTCATCTGCGCGCCGTGCCACGGTATGGGTTGCACAACTCGGACAGATCAGATAGATCATGGTATAGATCATCTCCTGCTGTATGTCCACCACCTGCCGCTGTGTGAGGCTGCGCAGGACCTGCGTAGTGCAGATCCGAACGAGGACGCATGTGCTACGAGTAGATCATGCAGATGTTTTTTTCGTATCCCAACCCGGCAGCATGAGCTATGTATATAGATCGCACAAGATCGAGAATAGATCTGCCTTGAAAGATCTTGACCATGAAAAAGAGGGGAATGACGATCTGTCCGAGGTGTTGAGTTTTTTCACCACTGGTACCACTGGTACCACTGGTACCACTGGTACCTCAACCAAGGAACCCTCCGATATATATTTGGGTCCGATGTGTGTTGAATTTTACCAAAAAGTGTTATTTTGGAAAAAAGTACAGTTCGAAGCCAAAGGGAGTTCTTCATCAGGGCGTAGCTTGCAAATGTTCTCGAATCCGGTAGCTGGGGTGAGGATTAGAGCTCTTCACACGATGAGTCTCATGACATATTAGATGCTACCAATACCGCAGCATGGGTCCTGTGTATAAAGGCAGGACGCGTGCTAGCACCGGAGCGTACCGACACCCGCCCAGCCGCCCGCCCATCCATCCAGCCGCCGCACACATCTAATTGCGGTACGGTTCTTTTGTACACAACAGGTCCTCGTCATGAGCGGCCCCACAAAACGAAACAAATTGCATGCAAAGATGAGTTTCGACAAAATCCTCGATCTCACAGCTGTTTTTCTTGGCTTTTATAAATATATGGAGGCTGCGTCGCTGCGTGGGCTGCCCTCAACTGTGTGAACATTTCCCTCAACCCTGCCATACCCTTACCTATGAGCCATTGGAACCGGGCTGCCGTAAGAACGCCTCCATCGCTCGCCATGTCCTCCGTTATCGTCAGCGTCGCCGTCAGGGTTTCCACAGCCTCCCTGGTGGCGAACACACATAATTTATTGAGTGACAATGCAAGGCCGTTGCACAAGAAGAGGAGCTTGCTCGTTATGTGTGGTGTAGCTAATCGGTGTCGACGTGTCGACAGCTTGACGGAGGACATCCATAGACGTTTTCTGGGCATAAGGGCTACCCCCCTCAACATGAAGATGCTACTACAGTATTGTAATGTCCATAACACAGTGACAATCCACATGACAGATGGTAGTGACTATATTATTGATATTTCCGCCCCCCCCCCAATAAAGTCTCCATGCCAGATATGGATATCAACGCGGTGGATACGACGCGTTAGGGAGGTTAGGGGCTGAGGTAGTGCAGCGACTCGTACATACCGGGGTGTCAATTTGAATTGCTGATATTTTTTCACTTGAAGTCAAGTTGTAACCCACACGCTTTTGCGCCCGAATCAGCTGCAGTTGCCCCAAAGAATTGCCTCCAATACCATTATTTTACGCCGTCTCCTAAAACAAACACTTATTCAATTCACGCCAACTCAAGTCACTATTCAAACAATATCACCCACCCCAAGCTCAAAATGACAATTCTAGGCAGTTATCAAATTGCTCGAAACAATATTTTTGCTCGATGAGTTCTACGTATGCCGCTAATGTTGAAATAATTCTTCCAGAAGAGCATGTTTTGATGAAAACGTGGTTTCTCATGGAGGTAGGACCACGGTCGCAAAGGAAAAAGGAAAAAGGTAACGACGATTTCGGTTCACAACCGTTGTTCGCACCGGAACTACTGTATTGCAGTGCTGCATGTTAAGATGGCCCGCGCATGAAGAGGGACACGTTCGACAGATGAATCGTCCTGGGGTGGGATAAGATGATTACGTTGCCGAAACTATTGTGCAGTTGCTCTTTAGCTCCATAAGCGCATTGGACGTATCGATTTCTGATATCTTGAGTACGCATATGCTAATACTTTTCGAAGCGCGGCTCCAATTAATCAAAAGCATGAGCGCACGCACCTGGTATTAATAGCATTGTACGGTACACGAAGTACTGCGCACAAAACAATTTGTATTTTCCGGTAAGCCGCTAGATAGGATATGCCTTAATTTCGTCGGATTCGTCGGACAAGGGGCAAGGGCTAGGTGAGGAGACCAGTAACTACCCGTACCTGTCGACCATCTTGGCCTTGCCGTGGAAGTGAAGCAAGGCCATCGCCACGCCCAACTCCACATCGTGCTTAGACCGGAGGCTCTCCATCTTCCGAATGGCCTCCGGTATCAGACCCCCCATGCCCAAAGCGAACGCTGGGCATTTTTTATAGTGTATTGCATGAACACGCACACAAGAATCGTTGCAGAAAAGCGGTGTTAGCACGGAGGACCATATTAAATAGGACCACATATTTTTAGTAAAAATAGGTAAAAATATACCTGGTAGGCTTTTGTGTGTACCGCAGGTCCTATTCACTAGTATTTACTGTGGTCTCCCGTAATAGTAGATCGAATCGTTAGGAACGCCTCCTGGTATGCAAGAGGCTTGCTTACGCAAGGGTTTGGCGGTACAAAGTAAAAGCTACATATTGTTGCGACCATAGAGGTATATACCGGCCAAATATACAACTAATACCAATAGAGGCGTTTTCAATGAGGGGCCTATCACCGATCTTTACCGCACAATGATGCCAGTACCAAAATTCTTGATATGAGTTTTTTTGTGTTTTCGGATGTGTGTGTTTTTTTTTCAAGCGCAAGAAGGCTTTGACTCACTAACCCTAACCCTAACCCGAACCCGAACCCGAACCCTAACCCGAACCCCAGCTCTAATCCGGGCTAAGGCTCGACCCGAGCACGGGATTTAGACATTCTGAAAAAATGTGCGGACCGTCACAAAAATCATACTTCGTATACATTACGTTTGGTACTTTTTTGTGGTGTGCTTTGTGTGTCAAGAACACGGTAACGGCTACTGCGTATATTTCTTTCAATGGGCAACGCCGAGCGAAACCGTAATTGTGCGTCCCTCGCAATCCACGGGTGGGCAGCACGCAGTCGCCATTCACGCTGGCTCTACGTTTAACCTTGGAAATCTACCAGTCGCCGCACTTTTTTTTTAACGTATCCATACGAGTACATCGTGGGTGGAGTCGCCAATTTTGATCGCGCATCCGTACCCTGGCTGCCAACCGAGGCGTACCCACGGTACGACTGTTTGTAGGCACGAATTAATGGGAGAATGTTGCAGCAAAGCAAAAAAATACCCCATCGTCAGCCCACGTGCCCGTGCCCCAGGCGCTTATTGTTTTGGTCGTCGCAGAGTGTGAAAGGTATGCGCTTTGATTTTCCGTCATTGCATGTGCTGGCACACCACCCACGGCGCACACTTAACTCGCTATTTCACGGGAAGAAAAAGTGTGGACCCACCTTCCCAGTAGAGAAGATAGGTGTCGTTACCGCGGCGCTGTATTTGCTCGGCCGCCTCGTCCGCGGCATGCTGGTACAACTTCTCCCTCAAGTAGTAGTTGATGAGGCTCTTGTAGTCGACCTTCTCGGGCCAACGTGACGATAAGGGTGTACCGGTATACCCGGTAGCGTACATTTTAGCAGACCATTGCGATATGGCGGTATGTACACGTGCGCGACATGACGTCCAGCAGTGGACCAGGAATCATGTACGAACCAGGTGTATATGATGATACTCTGCACGTATGGCGTGGAAATTGTTTTCTTGGCGGGAAATCGTCCGATCCGGGTCTTCGTCGCTGTGTACGTAAATATTGAATGCATCGTGCCCGTGGACTCGTACGCATCTGTTCCTGGCATTACAAACAGTAGTACGAGCTTTTTTCCCTGAAACCTCGCCCGTAGCATCCGAAGTACTGCATGGGTTGCCGCAGCTCTGGTCCAGGCTAAAACGCCAACTATGTACTCGTACGAACGATCATATTAGTGTACCGCGCTCCTCTGTCCCCCTCACGATACGGTAGGCCCAGGGCACGCAGGGGCCATAATTCGTAATTCGGCATGTGTGTGCCCGATTCCCTCATGCGTTTTGCATGTTCAGCAGTATCATACTTCGTATGAGTATTTTCAGTTTTTATCGGGATGATACATTGCTGTACCGTATGTACGTACTCGTACCTATACTGCTGTACTCGTACAGTTTACAGTCGTAGTACGCACTGCTGTACAACTAACCTCTGCTGTAGACTGTACTCGTACAGTTTACAGTTGTAGTACGCACTGCTGTACAACTAACCTCTGCTGTAGTACTGCTGTGCTGCTATACGTAGACATACCTGGTGTTCCAATAGAAAGAAAAATACCGTCGTACCGTCGTACTCGATACTACAGCAGTACTGGTGTACGTGCTCGCACGTAATCGACCGTACGATACGAGTTCGTGTCATATCATAGAGCCCGAGGCGCATCCGAAAGACATCATCAGCGTTATTGTTTCTGTACCTGGTATGTGAACTACAGATACACGATCCACACATGACCGATCTCTACTACGTACAGTACCGTAGCACCAGCAAATGGAAGAAGCACACACCAAACGCAAGTAAACGGCAAGATCGTGCTGCAGTACTCCTCCTCTCTCTCTTCTCTGGTTTGCTTCCCATCGACGCAGACACCGGCCGGGCGTTCGATCGCGAGTTTCTATCTGGCTGTCTGTCTGTTTGAGAAAAGACTTCGAACCTTCACCCTTCTCCTTTTGGTTCAAATCCCCACCCACCTTCGAGGCGGAATGACCACCACCTCCGCCAACGCCAGAAGCACTGCTAGAGCTTTCTCTCCTAGCACCGTACATCGTTCTGGACACGGGAGGTACAGACGCCGGGTGCTCCACACCACGAGAAGCCTGACGCTTGCTCTGTTTGGCACAACAAGAGAGGGACGAGTAGACGGAAAGATAGAAAGATATCCTTCGGAGATCCGACACAAAAAAACGCGGCGAGATTACAGAAGTTTGGGCGGGGCTTTGGTGACGGTTTCACCGTATCGACACGCCTCCACCGAACTCCTAATTTGATTTTGAACTTGTTGGTGCGGTACGCGGTGCAACCACAACAACAGCAGCACCTACCGCTGTAGTTGCACTCTCAACACAGCTCACAGCAGTTGTCTGCGTTAGGGCCCCAGCTCAGAGTCGGCCTGACAGCTATCCACAGCGTTTTAGCTCCAACCGGTGCCCGCCTCAAGTCCAGGATCGTGAGTGCAAAGTGCGCAGCCAGCAGTGGCACGCAGGGGTGAAACCATGAGAACCTCCACAACAGCAGCAGCAGCCTTCCTATCCCTCGCGTTTCTCGCGCAAGCTTTTGTTCCTTCCCTGGCGCCCCCACGTGGCCTGGGTCACACACGGGCCAGCAGATGCAGACCAAGCGTCTCCTGCAGGATGTCGCTCCAGACACCGCCGTCACAGAAGAAGCCGGCGGTGGGTGCCGCAAGTGGAGAAGTGGAGAAGGAGAAGGGTGCGGATGGGCTCGAGGCTGCCAAGGCGGAAGCTGCTCCGAGTCCAGGGAACGGCGGGTCAAAGAAGCGAGCCTTGGGCATCAAGGAGCCCGAGGAGCAGGACGTGATGTGGAAGTTGAAGGTGCGGTGGAGGTCCCTTGGCCGTCGTGGCTGAATGCTGCGGGGCTACGGGCGCGCGCGAGGGGGCTATTGGTGCAGCGTTTTGTGCTGATGCTGCTGCTGTGTCGTTGGCTGGTTCGGTTGTTCTGGAACCTGTATTTTTTCCTGTTTTTAGCTCTTGATATTATTTTCAGCATATTCTGCGGCCTATTATAGCGTCATGACTTGTGCTGCTTTTACGTATCATGCTCTCATGCGCCGCGTGCGAAGTATGTATATACTCGCAACTCGCACCAGTACGAGCGCCCGCGTCATGTATCCGTAGGAGCTTGTACAAGTGCAGAACCAATTCGCGCTTCTCTCTCTCGGCTGTGCCTAGCAGCTACTCCCGTAGCAGCTTACACCTGCTATTCGGGCGGCGATCATACATACAGTATCAACTGAAGCTCGTATATACGCGGATAGCATCACAGAAGCGGCACTGACTCCATTCTGAGTCATTTCCTCTTGAGTTGCGAGGGAGAGAAGAGCTGTACATATGATATCATACCTGGTTTGCGTTTTTGCTGTATACCAGGGTAACTACAGTAGCTGTAAACAGACCAGATTCCCTTGCATAGCACGAGTATCCGTATACCCAGTACAGCCTATATGTATTAGCTCTAGACTAGCGGCCCCAGCCCTCGGAGATCCAGGCAATGACTCACCAGTCCCCCAGTCATTTTCAGTCCCCACAAATACGAGGAGCCGCAATGAAGGTCCTTGCTTGTATATTTAAAAAATTTAAAAAAAAAACAACAGCAGTGAGCTCGAGGATTTCGTCGAAGCTCATCTTTGCTAGCTGAGTGTAATACTTCGATCGCGCGTACTTACAGATTTTGTATGTCCTCATGTAGGATGAACATCCCGTGAGGGGGGCACAGTCTGAGGCTGTACATTATTTGACTTTTTCGTCGCCCTTGTCGCGACACGTGTCGCGACATGCCGAGGCACGCCACGGACGCTGCCGCGGCGAGTGTCGCGGGGAGTGTCGTGGCGAGTGTCGCTATAAAACCCTAACCCTAACCCTGACCCTGACCCTGACCCTAACCCTAACCCTACGTGTCGCGGGCTGTCGCGAAATGCCGCGACACGAACCACGAAAAAGTCAAATAATGTAGATCCGTGCCCAAGGGTGTATAAGAGGAGTCGGAATGACTGAGTCATCGCTTGTCCCGAGAACGCTCTAGCGGAAAAGACTGAGTCCTCGCTTGTCGCAAGGGTACTCGGAGCTGTGATGACTTGGTTTCTCGCGAGTCTCAAGGGCATACTCGTAGCTGAAGCGACAGAGTCCTCGCGAGCCCCCATGAGTAAAAAAATATGCTGACCAGAGGGTATGATAGTTTGTTTTGTGTTGTCTTCTCTTGTAAAAAAACATCTCCGAAAAAATCGAGAAACGTGAGTCACAGCAATTAGTCCTCGGGACCCAGCCGATGACTGACCAGTCCCAGGAGTAGTTTTGGAGGACCCAGTCCCCAATAATAAGAGGAATCGAAATGACTGAGACTGAGTCCGCGCTTGCACCAAGGGTACTCGGAGCTGCAATGGTTGGATCGTCGCTTGCCCCGAGGGGACGAAGAGCTGGTATGGGTCCTCGCTTGTCCCAAGGATACGAGGAGCTGAAATGACTCTGGGTCCTCTTGGGTCCCAAGTGTGCTCGCAGCTGACAGTACTGGAGCCTTGCGAGTACCTAAAGCCGAAGGTCCAAACAACCAGAACATCTGATATATATATATATATATACGAAGTATACCTGGTACGTTTTTTGGTGATATCTCTTCTAAACATCACTCCGAAAATGTCCAGAAAAGTCAGTCCCAGTCCTCGGGACCCAGCCAATTGACTCCTCACAGATCCCAGCCAATCTGGAGGACCCAAGGGTACGAGAAGCCGAAAGTCCTTGCTTGTCCGAAAGGTACGAGGAACTAAAATGACTCTTAAGTCCTCGCTTGTCTCAAGGGTACGAGGAGCTGGACTGACTGGGTCCTCGCGAGTTCCAAGGGTAGTTACTTACTCAGAGCTGACATGACTGGAGCCTCGCGAGTATCGAGCCGAAAGGCCAATCAACTACTATTTACGGAGGGCCATATTAAATAGAACCTACGGTGTACACTAAATCCTATATATTTACCTTTTTTTACCAACAATATTTGGTCCTGTTTACTAGTGTTTACTATGGCCCCCCGTAATACTACTGTAGAACACATATAACATAACTATGTAGTCTACAGCAGTCTATAATACCCTCTGGTACATATATATGTACCTGGTATATACGTGTTTTCGTTATCTCTCTTCTAAAAACAACTAAAAAAACCCGATAAAAGTCAGTCCTCCCAAGTCCTCGGGACCTAGTCAATGGCTCGGTCATCGGTCCCAGTCAGTTTTGAAGCCGAAATGGCTGAGTCCTCGCTTGCCCTAAGGGCCCTCGGGGCTGAAATGACGAAATGACTTGAGTCCTCGCTTGTGGCAAGGGTACTCGGAGGAGCTCGTAAAAATGGCTTGAGTCGCCGCTTGTATGTATGTGCCGAATATGTACCGAAATGTGTACGTATACATGTACTGAAATGTGTGCATATGTGTATATACTCGTACATCCCGGCAAATAACTCTGCCCTCCGCCCGCCACTCCACTCCACCCCAAAGGTGTACGAATACCTGCTGGTATTATATGTAGGAGTATGATGTGGTGCATGCGAGTTCACCAGTACCTCCTCGCCTTTCGCGCGCGTCGGCCGAAACCTACTGGAACTGCTGCTGTACGTACCAGCAGATAGCGCTGCACGCCAGGTAGCAGCAGTACGTATATAGCTCTGCGTATAGCCTAATGTAGCCAACCGGGTACCGGGTACCAGGTACCAGGTAAATAATGCCGCAGCGTGGGTACGTTGGAGAAAAATGAGGTATCAGACAGCAGCGTCAACGAGTATTAATGTATTAATATTACGGAGGACCATAGTAAATAGGACCAAAGTTTGTTATAGTATTAATAGTAAAAATACGCAAATACTGCGAACGGCTCGGTGTACTTGGCACTCTTTTATTCCGTCGGTCTCATGGGGTCCGTTGACGGACATGGGACATCGAGCCGACAGGTGGTTTCGATAGTTGATCATGCACACGCAGCACGAGTGCCAAGGTATACGTCGTGTGTACAAGACTCCACATGTATGTGCGCTCCGGGAAGGGGCAGGACAAGCGCTTGGGAAGTGAAGTGACCTGGGAGTTTGTTTTTTTTGTTCCATCCCATTCATTATCTTTGCACTTCTGTCTTTCTCCCTCCCTAGTCGTAACTCAGATCCGGGGTCACAAAGTAGGCTCCTCTCCCTCCTCCCCCACTACGGTTCTTGCCGTGATTTGTATCGCGCAGAGGGTTCAACCTTCCCACCGCTCGTCGATTTTCATCGAATTTTGTTAACTCACGCTCTCGCGCTTTCCGCTAGTCAAGATATTTTTTGCGAAAAAAAGTCCCTATGAGCATGCACTCGGGGGGGCTCGTTATCACGATCTTGACACTAACAAGCTTTGTGGTTACCTGCTAGCCCACCGGGGAGATGCTTTTGATTTGAACGGGAAGCCGTGAAATGAAATCAATTGCCTTATCACTGACGATGCCACGTGTTTGAACGTAGGCGAACCTTTTTGTTGTAGACCAACGTTTCTAGCCCTGTGTGGTCGAAGAACCGACTCCAATCTCCAATGGTATAACAAATGAGAACATGAGTATCAATAGTAGAGTTGAATATCTATACTTTCTTGTGGGAAAAAACGTCATGTCGCCAAAGAAAGAGCAAACCTAAAGAAAATGCAACGCGTACATATGTTGCAACCACATTTGATTTGACATTTCGAGAGAAGTGCAGCAGCAAGCCCGTAGGTTTTCGTTTCGTTTTAGAGCATCACAAAAACAACACGGACGCATAGAAACGTACAGCAAAGCACTACGAGTACTACTGTCTTGGGCTGTGATTCTCCAGGCTTTTGCAACAGAGAAGAAGGCGTTTAGGGCAGGGGCTGAGGTCATGAAAACGTATTACCAGCCGCCTACAGGCCGTCGTTCAAGGGGAGTGTTATGCATGCTCATCACGTCATGCTGCCACTGTGTTTTGCCGAAAAGCGTGAAAATCTATATTCACAAAACGCATCGGCGTGTAAATCCCCGATCCAAGTAAGTTACACACGCTGGCTGCGATCCAAGTAAGTTACACACACTGGCTGCGATCAAAATCAAGAGCCACAGCCATTCCCAGCTGCAACAGCAGAAGCCACAGCAGTAGCAACGGCATCAACAGCTTCAGCGGCAGCAGCAGTATGTATGTACGCAAGCATAGAGTTCACCCTCTCCTGGACTCGTACTGTGGTTCTCCAAGTTCTGCAGCAGAAATTTATGTTGCGGGCGCTCTACAGGTACGTACGTACGTACTACAACTACTGTGTATGTTGCCGCGGAGTGTTACCCATGTTCAAATAGTATTATAGACACCATCGATGTATGCACATACACATAAACTAGGTAAAAAGTACCATTCAGGTAAAGTGTGTGTTTCGCTCGCGTTGTCTACGTATATATTAATAGACTCATTTTGCCAAATATGTTTATCATACATGACGATTTCATCAAAACGAAATGGCTGCCTTCGAAATCAAAAGCTAGCTCACAGCAGCAGCTCAGCAGCAACAGCAGCAGCAAAAACGTCAACAACAACAGCAACAGCAGCAGCGGCAGCAGCAGGAGCAACATTTCAACGCATCAACCTATCAGCGTTTTTAACCTATCAAGATATATATATATACGAGTACAAGTTTTCAACGTACGATTACATCAAAACATGCTGCATCATTTTCCAATGTATCAACATCTCAACATGTGAATTATGATCAACTTATCGACGTGTGAATATCAACCTGTGTTGTGCAGGTTAGCAGCGACGACCTCCTGGCCTTCGCTGACAGAGCCATCGACACAGCCGAAGACGTGTTCATGCACGCCTCAAGAGCCTTCGCCCCCGCAGAGAAGATGAACCTCCCCCTCACGCCCGGAGACGAACCACTCACGGCGACAAAGAAGCAGAGACTTGTCGTCCTAGGGACGGGATGGGGAGGCCACGCCATCAGCAAGGTGGGGAGGAGAGGGGGGGGAGGGGGGAAAGACTGTCTCTTCTTCTCCTCTTATTATATTATACGCACAAATAATACAAAAAAAAACAAAACAAAAAAATGCATCGCTATGAGGATCGAACTCAACCCTTCACATTCAAAATCGGACATGGTGACCATTTGACTATATGACCAAAAATGATTTGCCCAAATACCGGTACAGTATTATTTGTCGCGACTCGCGCCAGGCGCACGACACATACATCAKGCAAGCACAGGCAGGCAGCAGACAGCAGCGCACGAGAGAGAGAGAGGTGTGGTGTGATTGCTGATGACGGATGTGCAAGCCCCCGATGAAGTAACCACTAACAGCTACTACAGCAGTACCCGGCGAACCTGCCACAGGAACGCCTGCTGCTGCTTGTGCTTCTAGGCGGGGCTGTGACCTCGTTTGTGTTCGTTGCGTGTTGTCTGATGTCTCGTAGATTTCTGGGGTGAGCTTCAGTATACTCCATGATCCTACTCGTACGAATGATATTGGATTAAAGAGGCCATTACATTTCCGGCTAGCGTGAGCGTGAGTCAGTCGCACACATCATCAGGACAACTGAAAGAGGTAGATAGATGGTGGATTACGGGGCAGGCTCCGATAGACACAGCTAAGCCACAGCAGAACAGCGCAGATGGGTGTGTCACCCACGCACGGTGTTACCTGCTGGTGTTTATTAGGCAGAGTTGTAACGTTGTGCTCTCTGCACATGTTATGTTGCCTATCTGTGTCTGGGCTCTCCTGTGTGCTCATGATCAGCCCGTGAAAGCAGGGCAAACAACAGGACATTACGGTATTATTTACTGGCACGTACGTACGAAACACGGCCTCATGCAGAAAGCCCGGGAAATCGGCTTATCCACTCCCGCGGGAAAAAAAACTTCGAGCGCCCGCCACGCGAGCCACAGAGCTCGGATCGAGCCCAAACCTCGACCAATGTGTCCGGCCGGGCTTGCTGTGTCGGGGTACTTAGCGTTTTGCCGAAAAGTGCTCGTACGAAGAGAAAAGTTGCGAAAAGTGCGAAAATTTCACAAACATAACTATACATATAGATGGTGGCCACAGGCGGCGAAACAGGAAGGGGATAAGATTAGCAAAAAGTTTCTTTGTAATATATGGAAACAACGTAATGAGCGCCCAAGTGTTGGAGGTGTCTCTATTAGGAGTAGGAACGGTGCCCCGTCTCGAAAGGGATGCGTGGTCAATGGTCAAATGACTAAGGCAAGCAACAAATGAGTACGCCCCCCCCCCCCCCCCTGTCATAATATGAATAACAAGTATTAATATGTATGACTACCTTCTTTTCCCCTATTTTGATGTCGATCGCCTCCCCCGTGACGTACTTGACGCAGGGGTTCGCCATCCGGATCGGCTCCGTGATGCTCCGGACGTCCACCGTGCCCACGCTGGCCGCCGCCAGCATCGGCGTGAAGACGAAGTAGTTGCGAGGGGAGACGTAGATCACCTCGTACTTTTCCACGTCGATCACCTGGCACGCCGCGCACCAATACAAAAAAAAATGAAAAATAAAGAGTGAAAGCGAAAAGCGAAAGGAAAAGGGATAGGGAAGAAGAGGTTCACTGCCTGCGAAATATCATCAGATATTCGTATACTATAATACCTGCGCGTACTCCTTTCCAAGTGTATTTGTTCAACACGTACGTAAGTGCAGCAGTTTCAAAGGAAAAGAGCAGGAAGGGGCGCGGTGGGGGGGGTGGGGGAGTGGGAGGGGTGGAAAAGCAAAACTATTAATACAAAATAATCATGGGCAAAAGAAAAAAAGAGGGGGGGGGGAAAGTTGGCTACCTATTAATAGTGCTTTATTATATAACCCTTTTCACGCCTCGAACGGACAAACGAGACATCCATCTATCTGTCTTTCTACCTATCTATGTATCTATCCACAGGAGGTCATGAACTACTAGCGTTGTTGGATCGTCCACAGGAGGTCATGAACTACTAGTGTTGTTGGATCGTCCAGGGTTCCCTACCTGCCGTGTGAGAGATTGTGTAGGATGTGTATGAACTACATGTCCAACCCAGGAAACATGTGCTACGTACTGCTGTGGTAGACCATGCAGATTACACTACAGCAGTACTATTATTTCACACTGCCAACGATCGTTCAAGTGTCAAGTATTGGATTGGATGAGGCCTCCTCCCCCCCGCCCCCCGTATATCATCCCCCAATAAATATATGATGTATTTATAGGTTGGGTTGGCGTCGGTTGGCGACGACGCTATAAAACACGCCTCTCACTGCGTGGGCTAGACAACCAGGGTACCGTGTTTTGTTTTTTGGCAGTCACCAAGGCTGGCGGTTTTGTTAGATCATTTGTGCGGGGTTGAGAACCTCAACTTCGCACAAGGGGAATGATCGGATCACGTAATGTGTATATGGTAAGGCACCCAAGAGGCAGATACATAGAAATACCCATTGCTGTCTCTGGAAGTGGCCACACCAGAAGTTAAATCAATTCATTAGAGGCTGTCGCCAATATGCGAGTCCGCCTCACAGGCGGTTCTTAGCAGGATGCAGCTCACCCTCCATGCGACTCGCCCAGTACCTCACGGCGCTTCGCGCTTGGTGCACGCAATGTCTGCCTGGTTGGTGAAAACCCAACGTGCTCCGTCCCGACATTGTAGGGATGCGAGGGTCTATGGTCTAGACTACGCCACTATGAGAGACCCCCCCCCTAGCCACTCGACTGAGTATCCCCCGACCCCCCCCCCGCCCCCTTTCCCCCCCTTCTCCCACCTTGCTGATGGCGTTGGCTCCATCGTCCTAGGACGACAAGTCTCTGCTTCTTTGTCGCCGTGAGTGGTTCGTCTCCGGGCGTGAGGGGGAGGTTCATCTTCTCTGCGGGGGCGAAGGCTCTTGAGGCGTGCATGAACACGTCTTCGGCTGTGTCGATGGCTCTGTCAGCGAAGGCCAGGAGGTCGTCGCTGCTAACCTGCACAACACAGGTTGATATTCACACGTCGATAAGTTGATCATAATTCACATGTTGAGATGTTGATACATTGGAAAATGATGCAGCATGTTTTGATGTAATCGTACGTTGAAAACTTGTACTCGTATATATATATATCTTGATAGGTTAAAAACGCTGATAGGTTGATGCGTTGAAATGTTGCTCCTGCTGCTGCCGCTGCTGCTGTTGCTGTTGTTGTTGACGTTTTTGCTGCTGCTGTTGCTGCTGAGCTGCTGCTGTGAGCTAGCTTTTGATTTCGAAGGCAGCCATTTCGTTTTGATGAAATCGTCATGTATGATAAACATATTTGGCAAAATGAGTCTATTAATATATACGTAGACAACGCGAGCGAAACACACACTTTACCTGAATGGTACTTTTTACCTAGTTTATGTGTATGTGCATACATCGATGGTGTCTATAATACTATTTGAACATGGGTAACACTCCGCGGCAACATACACAGTAGTTGTAGTACGTACGTACGTACCTGTAGAGCGCCCGCAACATAAATTTCTGCTGCAGAACTTGGAGAACCACAGTACGAGTCCAGGAGAGGGTGAACTCTATGCTTGCGTACATACATACTGCTGCTGCCGCTGAAGCTGTTGATGCCGTTGCTACTGCTGTGGCTTCTGCTGTTGCAGCTGGGAATGGCTGTGGCTCTTGATTTTGATCGCAGCCAGTGTGTGTAACTTACTTGGATCGCAGCCAGCGTGTGTAACTTACTTGGATCGGGGATTTACACGCCGATGCGTTTTGTGAATATAGATTTTCACGCTTTTCGGCAAAACACAGTGGCAGCATGACGTGATGAGCATGCATAACACTCCCCTTGAACGACGGCCTGTAGGCGGCTGGTAATACGTTTTCATGACCTCAGCCCCTGCCCTAAACGCCTTCTTCTCTGTTGCAAAAGCCTGGAGAATCACAGCCCAAGACAGTAGTACTCGTAGTGCTTTGCTGTACGTTTCTATGCGTCCGTGTTGTTTTTGTGATGCTCTAAAACGAAACGAAAACCTACGGGCTTGCTGCTGCACTTCTCTCGAAATGTCAAATCAAATGTGGTTGCAACATATGTACGCGTTGCATTTTCTTTAGGTTTGCTCTTTCTTTGGCGACATGACGTTTTTTCCCACAAGAAAGTATAGATATTCAACTCTACTATTGATACTCATGTTCTCATTTGTTATACCATTGGAGATTGGAGTCGGTTCTTCGACCACACAGGGCTAGAAACGTTGGTCTACAACAAAAAGGTTCGCCTACGTTCAAACACGTGGCATCGTCAGTGATAAGGCAATTGATTTCATTTCACGGCTTCCCGTTCAAATCAAAAGCATCTCCCCGGTGGGCTAGCAGGTAACCACAAAGCTTGTTAGTGTCAAGATCGTGATAACGAGCCCCCCCGAGTGCATGCTCATAGGGACTTTTTTTCGCAAAAAATATCTTGACTAGCGGAAAGCGCGAGAGCGTGAGTTAACAAAATTCGATGAAAATCGACGAGCGGTGGGAAGGTTGAACCCTCTGCGCGATACAAATCACGGCAAGAACCGTAGTGGGGGAGGAGGGAGAGGAGCCTACTTTGTGACCCCGGATCTGAGTTACGACTAGGGAGGGAGAAAGACAGAAGTGCAAAGATAATGAATGGGATGGAACAAAAAAAAAAAAAAAAAAAGTAAACAGGACCAACGGTAGATACAAAAGCCTTCCAGTGTATTGTGAATTATGATCAACTTATCGACGTGTGAATATCAACCTGTGTTGTGCAGGTTAGCAGCGACGACCTCCTGGCCTTCGCTGACAGAGCCATCGACACAGCCGAAGACGTGTTCATGCACGCCTCAAGAGCCTTCGCCCCCGCAGAGAAGATGAACCTCCCCCTCACGCCCGGAGACGAACCACTCACGGCGACAAAGAAGCAGAGACTTGTCGTCCTAGGGACGGGATGGGACGCAGCATAGGTGGGAAGAGGAAGAGAGGGGGACAAGGGGGGGGGGGGGGGGAGGTGGCGGGGGGGGTGTACTCATGTCATGCATGGCCGTAGTCGTGTGACCATAGACCCTCGCATCCCTACAATGTCGGGACGGAGCACGTTGGGTTTTCACCAACCAGGCAGACATTGCGTGCACCAAGCGCGAAGCGCCGTGAGGTACTGGGCGAGTCGCATGGAGGGTGAGCTGCATCCTGCTAAGAACCGCCTGTGAGGCGGACTCGCATATTGGCGACAGCCTCTAATGAATTGATTTAACTTCTGGTGTGGCCACTTCCAGAGACAGCAATGGGTATTTCTATGTATCTGCCTCTTGGGTGCCTTACCATATACACATTACGTGATCCGATCATTCCCCTTGTGCGAAGTTGAGGTTCTCAACCCCGCACAAATGATCTAACAAAACCGCCAGCCTTGGTGACTGCCAAAAAACAAAACACGGTACCCTGGTTGTCTAGCCCACGCAGTGAGAGGCGTGTTTTATAGCGTCGTCGCCAACCGACGCCAACCCAACCTATAAATACATCATATATTTATTGGGGGATGATATACGGGGGGCGGGGGGGAGGAGGCCTCATCCAATCCAATACTTGACACTTGAACGATCGTTGGCAGTGTGAAATAATAGTACTGCTGTAGTGTAATCTGCATGGTCTACCACAGCAGTACGTAGCACATGTTTCCTGGGTTGGACATGTAGTTCATACACATCCTACACAATCTCTCACACGGCAGGTAGGGAACCCTGGACGATCCAACAACACTAGTAGTTCATGACCTCCTGTGGACGATCCAACAACGCTAGTAGTTCATGACCTCCTGTGGATAGATACATAGATAGGTAGAAAGACAGATAGATGGATGTCTCGTTTGTCCGTTCGAGGCGTGAAAAGGGTTATATAATAAAGCACTATTAATAGGTAGCCAACTTTCCCCCCCCCCTCTTTTTTTCTTTTGCCCATGATTATTTTGTATTAATAGTTTTGCTTTTCCACCCCTCCCACTCCCCCACCCCCCCCACCGCGCCCCTTCCTGCTCTTTTCCTTTGAAACTGCTGCACTTACGTACGTGTTGAACAAATACACTTGGAAAGGAGTACGCGCAGGTATTATAGTATACGAATATCTGATGATATTTCGCAGGCAGTGAACCTCTTCTTCCCTATCCCTTTTCCTTTCGCTTTTCGCTTTCACTCTTTATTTTTCATTTTTTTTTGTATTGGTGCGCGGCGTGCCAGGTGATCGACGTGGAAAAGTACGAGGTGATCTACGTCTCCCCTCGCAACTACTTCGTCTTCACGCCGATGCTGGCGGCGGCCAGCGTGGGCACGGTGGACGTCCGGAGCATCACGGAGCCGATCCGGATGGCGAACCCCTGCGTCAAGTACGTCACGGGGGAGGCGATCGACATCAAAATAGGGGAAAAGAAGGTAGTCATACATATTAATACTTGTTATTCATATTATGACAGGGGGGGGGGGGGGGGCGTACTCATTTGTTGCTTGCCTTAGTCATTTGACCATTGACCACGCATCCTTTTCGAGACGGGGCACCGTTCCTACTCCTAATAGAGACACCTCCAACACTTGGGCGCTCATTACGTTGTTTCCATATATTACAAAGAAACTTTTTGCTAATCTTATCCCCTTCCTGTTTCGCCGCCTGTGGCCACCATCTATATGTATAGTTATGTTTGTGAAATTTTCGCACTTTTCGCAACTTTTCTCTTCGTACGAGCACTTTTCGGCAAAACGCTAAGTACCCCGACACAGCAAGCCCGGCCGGACACATTGGTCGAGGTTTGGGCTCGATCCGAGCTCTGTGGCTCGCGTGGCGGGCGCTCGAAGTTTTTTTTCCCGCGGGAGTGGATAAGCCGATTTCCCGGGCTTTCTGCATGAGGCCGTGTTTCGTACGTACGTGCCAGTAAATAATACCGTAATGTCCTGTTGTTTGCCCTGCTTTCACGGGCTGATCATGAGCACACAGGAGAGCCCAGACACAGATAGGCAACATAACATGTGCAGAGAGCACAACGTTACAACTCTGCCTAATAAACACCAGCAGGTAACACCGTGCGTGGGTGACACACCCATCTGCGCTGTTCTGCTGTGGCTTAGCTGTGTCTATCGGAGCCTGCCCCGTAATCCACCATCTATCTACCTCTTTCAGTTGTCCTGATGATGTGTGCGACTGACTCACGCTCACGCTAGCCGGAAATGTAATGGCCTCTTTAATCCAATATCATTCGTACGAGTAGGATCATGGAGTATACTGAAGCTCACCCCAGAAATCTACGAGACATCAGACAACACGCAACGAACACAAACGAGGTCACAGCCCCGCCTAGAAGCACAAGCAGCAGCAGGCGTTCCTGTGGCAGGTTCGCCGGGTACTGCTGTAGTAGCTGTTAGTGGTTACTTCATCGGGGGCCTGCACATCCGTCATCAGCAATCACACCACACCTCTCTCTCTCTCGTGCGCTGCTGTCTGCTGCCTGCCTGTGCTTGCCTGATGTATGTGTCGTGCGCCTGGCGCGAGTCGCGACAAATAATACTGTACCGGTATTTGGGCAAATCATTTTTGGTCATATAGTCAAATGGTCACCATGTCCGATTTTGAATGTGAAGGGTTGAGTTCGATCCTCATAGCGATGCATTTTTTTGTTTTGTTTTTTTTTGTATTATTTGTGCGTATAATATAACCCAGACCCCACATATATAAGACAGACAGCAAACAAAAACCAAGTGGATTTTTTTACGTAGGCAGGTTTGGTCGAGAGTTTCAGCCCCTTCTTCGGTGCATCCTTTTCTACTTCTGCTGCAAATACTATCCCACCACTACTGTTGTACGAGAACTGCTGTGTCCCATATGTCACGCGTGCGTGCGTGTGCGGTATCCTGACCTTGAGCGCCACAACAATAAAATATTGACAATTTTTAATATTATAATACAAATTTTGGCGGGATCTCTAACGGTCGAGTCAATATTAAATTTAATGGTTCCATCATATTTCCGAGTATGTTTTATCCTCAAAAATGCAGGTACAGTTTTTTAAACGTCTGAGTTTATGTATAGTACTACGCAGATATTTCATAACGTCGTACTTATGTACTACCAGTATGCAATATGATACTATGCGTATGATACAATATCGCATGTTTTTGTATTAATAGTAGATTTTCGATTTGTCCTTGCGCCACTCCCCTAGGCACGTCCCGGAGGGGAACCTTGTATCTCCTAAGATAGCGATCGTTTTCTCGCGACTATTTAGTGTGCCAAACTGCTCCATGTCACACTCGTCTATTTTTCTCATCTCCCTCCTCTAACACATCCCTTTCCTCCTTGTACCTTTCACATTCTCCCACTATGTGAATTCTACTCTCTATGGCCTTGCCACATGGGCATGGGGGGCATAATAGTAAATACAGTGGGTATCCCCATTTAAGAGCGGCCCAAGATAAGAGCATTCGGGGTTTAAGAACGGCAAAAAAAAAATCGGCAGGTATGTCCCGCCTATACTAAAAAGCTATGTATTGCCTACTACAGATAAGAACAACGTGTAGTTAAGAGCGCCCCAAGAGGAAAACGTGCGGGATTTTAAAAAGCGATCTAATCGGCATGTATGTCCCGCATATACTAAACGCTACCGTATATATATTGCCCACTACAGATAAGAACAAGGTGTAGTTAAGAGCGCCCCAAGAGGAAAACGTGCGGGATTTTAAAAAGCGATCAAATCGGCATGTATGTCCCGCATATACTAAAAGCTACCGTATATATATATTGCCCACTACAGATAAGAACAACGTGTAGTTAAGAGCGCCCCGAGATAAGAGCATTCGGGATTTTAAGAGCGGCAAACAAAAATCGGCATGTATGTCCCGCATATACTAAAAGCTACCGTATATATATTGCCCACTACAGATAAGAACAACGTGTAGTTAAGAGCGCCCCAAGATAAGAGCATTCGGGATTTTAATAGCGGCAAAACAATCGGCATGTATTCTCCGACTATACTAAAAAGCTATGTATTGCCCACTACAGATAAAGAGCAATGTGTACTGTTTGTAGTTACGAGCGCTTGTTTTGTCTTTTGTCTCGGGGCTCTCTTAGATCGGGACACCCACTACCTACCGTGATCAGGACCCATGATGGTCCGAACAAACAAAAGTTCCCCCTTATGGTTCTGATTTCTACTATAATAGTACCACTCTGTCCCGAAATATAAGTAACGTTTGTATGTGATACTAATGATCAAACGGTCCTTATATTTAGGTACATAGTGGTGTATTTCCCCGTAATACGTACGTAGTAGTGCTGTGTTCGTTTTGCTGTTGTTGGTGCTGGTATGTTTGTTGTGTTGTTGTTTTTATTATTGTTGGTAAGTGTTTGCTTTTACGTAGCCTCCGGCGGGTATGTCACCTGTATGTTCGTCGTGTGAACTACTGTGCTTTTGTTTTTTAAGCGTATGTTTTCGTTGTATTGTCTGTATTGCCTGGTGTTATGGTGTTTTGTGTTTAGCTTATGGCGGTGAGCTTGTGCCAGAACTAACAACAACACGCGTGTCTTGGCGTAAACCACAGCCGAAACTAAGAACAGCGACAACAGACACCACCCGTGTCTTTGCTCGTGAACCAACAACCCAAACCACCATCACCACCAACAACAACGACCACAACGACAACAACAACATATCTCCGTAAACTCCCTCCCTCCCTCCCCCCCCCCTCCAGGTGGTGGTGGCTCTTCCGTCCCCTCAAGAAAAACGCCCGCCCCAGGTCATGAACGGCGCCTCCCCCTCCTCCTTCCAATCGCCATCGTCACGACCGCTCGTCTACCCAGAAGGTAGCTTGGAGCAAGAGCAAAAGCAAAAGGGGGGGGGGAGCGGGGGGCTAAGCCTGGAGCCGATAGACCCCGAGCAAGCGAGGCCCCTGATGGAGCTGTCCTACGACAAACTGGTCTACGCGGTGGGCACCAAGACGGGGACTTTCGGTGTCCCGGGGGTGCGGGAGAACTGCTACATGCTTAAGGTGGGTTTGGATGGGGGTAGGGAGGGGATTTGGGGGGGGGGGGGGGGGGGGGGTNTATGACCATAGACCCTCGCATCCCTACAATGCCGGGACGGAGCACGTTGGGTTTTCACCAACCAGGCAGACATTGCTTGCACCAAGCGCGAAGCGCCGTGAGGTATTGGGCGAGTCGCATGGGGGGTGAGCTGCATCCTGCTAAGAACCGCCTCTGAGGCGGACTTGCATATGGGGGAGGGGGGGGGGCACTACGCTCCGGCTATACCTTGCCAAGTTGTCACGTCTGAGAGGTGTAGGACGGCCAAGCTCTGGCGTGGTCAGATAGGTCAAAGTTTGTTTTGTGTATTCGTCGCGTTGCCAAGCAGCCAAGCGTGGCGATTGAGCCCGGTTGCTCGGGGTTGGGCGCTGTGGATGCGAGTGGGCGTCGTACTCACCGCACAAGACTCCTCTCACAGCGTTGTGTGATCCTCCGCCGTCAGTCATAAACGCTGTTCACTATAGTGTACTTTGGGGGGGGGGGGGGGGTCTCGATATTCATGCATGACCGTAGTCGTATGACCATATTGGGGGGAGGGCGAATCGGTCGTTGATGGGTCAAACAACGGCTTCGCAAAATAGTCACCAATCATGGGCACAATAGACAAGACACACACACAAACGCGCTATCTGAGTACAGAGACAACGGAACTAAACACACACACATGAGAGAAGCACGGTCTCCGTAATCGCCCGGGGCAAGCAATTCACACCACGACCCCCCGTCCCGCCCCGCTCTGCCCTGCTCTGCCCTATCCTACAAGTTGTGGTGTTCAGGAGGCGCACGGAGGATAACATGGATCCCATTATGAAATTGTGCGTATCATATCATGGCACTCCTTCTACTTGTTATGTCGGTGTGAACGAAAGCAAAGTTGTCCCCGCCCGCCTCTCCTCCCATCCCCTCCCCGCCCGTTCCCTCCCCCGCCGAAACCCCTGTTTCCCCTCCCCTTCCCGCCCCCTCCCCCTCCCTGTAGGGGTGCGAGAGTCTATGGTCATATGACTACGGCCATGCATGAAAACGAAAATGAAGTACACCCGCCCCCTCCCCTCCCCTCCCCTCCCCTCCCCGGTAGGAAGCCTCGGACGCGCGACTCCTGCGTTCCGCTATCGTGAACATTCTGGAAGAGGCGTGTTTGCCGGGGGTTACGGAGGAGCAGAAGCGCAAGCTGCTGTCCTTCGTGGTGAGTTTGTTTTTTTCAATTGTTGTTATTTTTATTGTTTTATATTATTGTTTTGCCTCGTGTAGATTTAAGTTCGTGTGGTACCGCTGCACTAGCGGGAGGGAGGGGGGGAGGAAACGGAAGGAAACGGAAGGAAACGAAAGGAAAAAGGTAGGTACGAGATTGATAAAGAGGCGCACTTTGTTCTTGGTTGGGGGGGGGCTTGGGGGTTGGGTAGGGGGGGAGGGGGGGGGGCTCCTGTGATGGATACTTGAGTGAGTGTCAGGAAAGGCTTTCAACCGTGGGCGGCTCTTCTATTTCGTTTTTCGTCCCATGTTTTAATTTCCACCTTCCTGCCTTCCTTCCTTCCTTCCTTCCATATTTCTTTCCCCCTACACCTTCCTTACTTCCTTGCATATTCCCTTTCCTCCCCTACCTTCCTTCGACTCTTTTATTTCCCCCGTATGGTTTTTCACCCTCCTTGCTTCCCTCCATATTCCTTTTCCCCCATATGTTATTGTTCCCATATTTCATTCCATCTCGTATTATGCGGTTCTTTGTTATTTTTTTGCAAGGTGATTGGAGCGGGGCCGACAGGCATAGAGTTCACGGGAGAGCTCACGGACCTGATCGGCAGCGACGTGCCCAGGCTGTTCCCCGAGCTGGTGGGGATGATCAGCCTCACGGTCGTGTCCACCGGAAAAGTTCTGCCTATGTTTGAAAAGGTAGGCTGTAGTATGCAAGTATGTGACAATATACCCACTCGTAGTGTATTATTAAAACATTTTGTTGTTGTTGTGTGACCGAGGGGAAGGAGGCGGTCATTGGGGGGGGGGGGGTACTCGTGTCGTGCATGGCCATAGTCGTATGACCATAGACCCTCGTATCCCTACAATGCCGGGACGGAGCACGTTAGTTTGTTTTTACCTACCAGGCAGACATTGATTGCTTGCACCAAATCTCTGCGAAGCGAAACGTGGGAGGTGTTGGGGCGGCGGTTAGTCGCATGAAGGGTGAGCTGAATCCTACTAAGAACCGCTTTGTGAGGCGGGCTTGCATATGGACGACAGCCTCCAATGAATAAATTTGATTTCTGGTGTGGCCGCTTCCAGAGACAGCAATGGGTAGTACTATGTATCTGCCTTGTGGGTGCGTTACCTTAAACACTACGTGATACGATCATTCCTCTTCTGCTTTAACCTTATCTGCTTCGTACGTACATGTTTGTTTTTATTTTTTGTTCGTTTTGTTTTTCCCCAGGTTCTGCAAGACAGAGGTCAGAATCTCCTCCTCAACCAGGGCGTCGAAGTTCTCTTGGGGGATGCTGCCGCCGAGGTCACCAGGGAAGACGTAAGCCAACCAGAAACACGCAAAGTACAATGCAAAACCCAAACCCCGTACAGTGCACACTTCAAGTATAAAGCAGTAGCGCGCACGATCGAAGAGAAGTAACACATGATATCAAGCATTTTTTTCAAAGACGATTTTCGACGAAATTCTCGAATCTCACAGCTGAGGATGTCTTTTTTTCGTTTTTTTTTTCGTTTTTGTTTTTTTCAAAGCACTTAAATACAAGCACCACCACGAACGGAAATCTGGAGTGTTTTTTGTTTTTACTTTTGAGAAACGAATCTCCAAACGCTCTCTATACCTGTTTTTCATAACCCGACCAAATTAAATCTACAGCAGTAGTACCGAGGGTGGTCGTTTTTGTTTTTCGACATCTCACAGAATTTTTTGTTCGTTAGGGGGGGGGGGGGGGTTTATAAAACAAAG
>MEHQ01001636.1:257158-287592 GCA_008828725.1 Saccharina japonica | reverse complement strand
GGGTTGGGTAGGGTTGGGTAGGGTTGGGTTGGGTTGGGTTGGGTTAGGTTGGGGTGCGGTGGTTTGGGGTGGGATGGGTTGGGGGTTAGGGGTTGGGTTGGGTTAGATTGGGTTAGGTTGAGGTGCGGTGGTTTGGGGGGTGGGGTTGGGTTTGGGTGGATGGGTGGGCGAGGTGGAAATAGGTGGGGGAGTGGATGGGGGGATGGGTGGGTGGGTGAATGGGTTGGTGAGCGGGTGAGTTGGGGGGGGTTGGTAGGTTGGTGCATGGGTGGTTAAGTTTGGACGACGTTGACGAAAGAGAAGTAGTGGAGGGCAGTAGTATTGAGGGTTCAAGACAGGGGGTTTAAGAGAGAGGAAGAGAGAGCACAAATGCGCAGCCTTGTTTCTACTTTTAATTTTCCATTATTACCTTAATGGTTGTTGTAGTAGCCCTCGGACAATGTCCAGCTGAAAACTCAATGCCCTCGATACTCGTAGCCAGTAGGAAAACCGTATTTCCAATACACGATGAAAACAAAAGAAAGACTGCCTGTGGATGCATTAGGTTTAATTAGCTCACACGACGCACACGCTTCTATTGACAGGTATCTGCGCGTGCTTGGAACGAACGGAACGGTACTGGCGCTGGGGGACGCGGCAACCATTGAGGGAGTCAAGATGCCCACCACGGGGCAGGTGTGTGTGTAGTGTGTCAGTGTTAAGGACCAAAGGTTATGCGATGGTTGACGGACGGTCGTGAAGGAACTCCCCACACCATAAAATAGTGTATCAAGTCTTAACGAGGCATTTGCATGCCAAAAGCACCCCAACACCAGGGTGGGTAGGCGCGGCAACGAGGATGTACCGCAAATCGCGCAAGATAGCACACACCCATCGGACGGATTGAAGATGCCCACCACGGGACAGACATGTCAGGAGACATGCCTAGAAAGGCAAAACGCGCGATATGCCAACAAAACGTTTTATAAGCTAAATTCTGTATATATATATACATAGCCACAACTCGGAAGTGAAAATGGAGGCGGCCCCCCCTACCAACCTCCGTAGGAAAATATATTAAGATATGCGATCGGTCGGGCCAGAACCTTTGGCCTAACATGATGAGTAGCCCTATTAATTCCCTATAACATATGTCCATCCCCTTCCCTTTTATGTATCCATACCCCCCCCCCCCCCCCAATCACATGGTCAATGGTCAAATGACTAAGGCAAGCAACAAATGAGTACGCCCCCCCTCCCCCCCCCTGTGAACCGTGAACAGGTAGCTGCCCAGGAAGGGGCTTACCTGGCGCGCTTGCTTAACCGGGGGTACAACACATCCGTGGAAGCCGCGCCCCAGGTCCGTCCCAGTCAGACAGTCGAGCTCCCCCCTTTTGATCCCTTTGGTGAGGGACCCCCTTTAAGGGTTACGTGTAAGGGATATAAGGGATATAAGGAATTTTAGGGGTAGTGGCCGAACTAAGGATAACTTTGGTGTTATTCATATCGGCCAACCGTCTACGATAACTACTATTACGGAGGGCCATAGTAAATAGGACCTACGGTAACCACCAAAAAAACTAAATATTTCCCTGTTTTCACTCACAGTATTTGGTCCCATTTACTCATGGTCCTCCGTAATATATAACCCCTTTTAAGGGGCCCCTTTTAAGGGACACAAGGGGGGGGGGGGGGGGGGGCGTACTCATTTGTTGCTTGCCTTAGTCATTTGACCATTGACCACGCATCCCTTTCGAGACGGAGCACCGTTCCTACTCCTAATAGAGACACCTCCAACACTTGGGCGCTCATTACGTTGTTTCCATATATTACACAGAAACCTTTTGCTAATCGTATCCCCTTCCTGCTTCGCCGCCTGTGGCCACCATCTATCTCCCAAGGTAGCGATCGTTTTCTCGCTACTATTTAGTGTACCAAACTGCTCCATGCCACACTCGTCTATTTTCCTCATCTCCTCCTCAAGCACATCCCTTTCCTCCTTGTACCTTTCACATTCTCCCACTATGTGAACTCTACTCTCTATGCTTTGCCACATGGGCACATCTGTGCATCTACTTCCTCCTCCTCCGGCTACTGGTATACCTCCGTCTTCTTTCTGCAGGTCCAGGTCCCCTACACGAAATCGCAGTTTCAGCTTTCGCGAAGTCCATTGGCGCTGCAGATACCCTTTCATTCCTATTCCTTCTCTCAACCCCCGTATATCTCTAAGTGTTCTTCCCCTTCCACCTTCTTTCTCAGCGCTAGCCTTTCCCTTCTTTCTATCCTTTCTTTTACTTCTGTCTTGTATCGCTAAATTTCTCCTATGGCCAGCGTCTCTTTTTGGTTTCCTATATCCTCTCCATACTTTCTCAACTACGCTATCCCACCTTATTCCAGCTCGCCCTTTGCGTTACTTTCTCCCATACAGCTTTACAGCTATGGCTGGCAACCTCTTATTTGCATGTTCTTTACTTTATATTGCCATTTCAACTTACGCCACGTCTCTATTTGCTCTTAGGTACATTCCCAGTTCTGCTCTCAATACTGTATTACTCGTCTACTTGAGCATCCTAGTACTTTTTTAGCTTGCTGTCATCTGTACTGTTTCCAGCTGTTTTACGAGCTTCGCGTTCCCTTCCCATACTTCTCCTGCATATTCTAGCTTTGGTACAAATCACATTCATCAGTATACATCTCTTAATTCTAGTGTCAAGGTACGAGTCTGTTAGGACTGCTTCCATCTTGCCTACGTGTGCCCTACCCTTGCCTAGTTATTTTATTTATGTGTGCATCCCAAGCAGCAATCTTTTGAGATTTCTACGCCAAGGAGTCGTATACTGGTTTACGATCGGAATTCATCTTCTCCCACCTTCACTTACAAGTTACCGGACTCTCCTTATCTTCGTTACATACAACTACTGCGCACTTTTACGTTGCGCCGTCACTCTCCACTTCCTGGTGTACTCGATTGCCTTCTCTATTTGTTTCTGCCAGCTCCTTCGGGTGTTTCTGATATGCCAGACGAAATCATCAGCAAACATCAATCCCGACACCGTATCTTCCCCCACCGTGACTCCCTGCGATGCTGCTTCTACTGCTACTATCATGTCATTAATGTATACCTTGAATAGGTTAGGTGATAGCGTACATCCCTGGGCAACTCCCTGTAATATATCAACGTACTTCGATATTTCCCCGTCCAACATCACAGCACTTCTCGCACATTCCGTCATCTTCTTCATCATTCTCCACATCTTTCCTCTGACACAAGGGGGGGGGGGCTTTTTAAGGGAGCCTTTTTTAAGAGACCCCTTTTATGGGACCATTTTTTAAAGGGACCCCTTTTAAGGGACCCCTTTTAAGGAGCCCCTTTGAAGGGACCTCTTTTAAGGGACCCTTTTTGTAAGGGACCCCTTATAAGGGACCCTTTTGGGGGTGGGGGCTTTTTAAGGGAACCTTTTTTAAGAGACCCCTTTTATGGGACCATTTTTTAAAGGGACCCCTTTTAAGGGACCCCTTTTAAGGAGCCCCTTTGAAGGGACCCCTTTTAAGGGACCCTTTTTTTAAGGGACCCCTTAAAAGGGACCCCTTTTTTTAAGGGACCCGTTATAAGGGATACAAGGAATAGCGATCAAAACAATGCCACTGCTGCTACTGTAGCTTTGGTGTTAGCAGCCGTCTACGAGCAGCGGCGTGAGCGCCCAGCTGAGTTGCTGGTGCCCGTGTCGCACGAGACTCCCTGCTTTGTGACCGAGGGACGCCAATTTCGACGTTTGCCCCAATCACACAAGTGGCCGCTCTCGGTGCTGCAGATGTCGTTTTGGGTCGTCGATTTTCCTGTCTGGTGTCTTGAGAGGGAGTAAAACTGCGAAACATGTCCCGCACTGATTCCAAGTAGCTTTGTCCTCAGAAACGTGAAAGGTGCAGTTTTCAGAAGGGAGCTTCCAGGTAGCAGCCCTGTGCGGTTTGTTTGTATTGTTGATTTGTGTGTTTGTTTGTTTGTATGTCTGTCTGTTTTGTTGTTTTTTGTGTGTATTTTGTTTGTTTAGATGCTCGTTTGGTCGTTTATTCGTTCGTTCGTTTGGTCGTGTACTTCCTGTATTCGTTTATTTGGTTGGTTGTTTGCTTTGTGTTTTCCTTCCCGTTTCCTTCTAGGGCTGGCTATCTATTCTATTTTATTTTTTGTCTTGTTTTCTTTCCCCTGTTTTTTCGTTTCGATGTGACTGGTTACTGTTTTTCAGGCGTGCATTATTTCGTTTGTTTGTTGGCACATATAGAGGTATATTCGTTCGTTCGTTCATTTTGTTAATTCATTTATTTATTTTTCGATTTTTTTGTCACGTCTTTTTTTTTCCCCTTGTCTGCACGCATCCCACAACAACTCGCGAAAACAAAAAGATGACGGGGTACTCAGACGGCACGGCCGGGGTGACGGAGAGAGCAGTCGACTTCCTCAGGCTCAGGGGCCGACTGCAGGCATCGCCCTTCCACTTCATCAACCTGGGAGTGCTCGCCTACATCGGCATGGGGCAGGCAAGCAAACAAGACCTTTTTGTTTTATCATGCCCATCCCAAAAAATGTCCCCGAGTCTTAGGCTTCAAGTAATTTGTCTCCCGAAACGTGGACTGCTGCTTTATCCCTTTTTGAGCTTGCACTGTACATAACCATGTAACTCTTACATTTCAAGTAACTCACCCCCCCCTCCCCTCATGGTCATACGACTACGGCCATGCATGAAAACGAAATGCACCCCCTCCTCCCCGAAACCGGAAATTAAATTTACTCATTGAAGCTGTCATCCATATGGCAAGTCCGCCTCACAAGCGGTCCTCAGTAGGATGCAGCTCACCCTTCAAGCGACTCGCCGAACACCTCACGTTTCGCTTCGCGCTTGGTGCTAGCTAGCAATGTCTGCCTGGTCGGTGAAAACCCGACATGCCCCGTCACGGCATTGTAGGGGTGCGAGGGTCTATGGTCAAATGACTACGGCCATGCATGAATATCGAGTTCACCCCCCCCCCGCCGCACCTTGACGAGTGTATCTGCTGGATGAACCCACCCAGCCTTTCGCGGACATGGGCCAGCGACGCGTAGTTTTCTTCTTGGAAGAACTCCTGTTGTAACAGACGCGTCGGGGGGCAGCAGAGGCCGATCGATTCAGCACAGGAAAGGAACGCACGCGTGAAAAGGCAGCGAAATGGCCGCACCGTTCACGCGGAAGCGATGCGCCAGAGGGTTTTTCGTGGTAAAAATGCGGTCTTGCGACAAAACATGAGGCGGGGGGGGGTACGGCTGCTGCTGTTATGGCAATCTCACCGCGAACATAAATACGAGCACTCTCACTTGGCCGCTACGTAGGTCAAGCTACCCGCTATATACATGGCGTACTTTTAGTCAGCAAAAGCCGAATAAAATAGCGTTCCTGCCGACGCTTAATGGCATGCTATGTATACGTACAGCGCGTATCATACGTAGCAGCTAAATTAATAGTAAAAAGCCTGGAAACAGCAGAAAGGCTGCCCTTCGTTTTTGACAAGAACCGCGCGCTACAGTATGCATCGTCGGAATCCGGACACACTCGTCAAACCGATCCAGGTTTCTGAACGCGGCCGCACCGAATTTTCGGAAAATTCGAAAATTCCGAGAGTAGCGGCGACTGTTTCCTGCAAAGGTGCGATATATGTATGATCGGAAAAAAAAAACGTCACCGGAAAATAAACAAAAAACTAAAAACTAAAAACTCCCGCCGAAGCATAGCTCCGATCCCTCTCACCTCTCGGCTAGCCACCGCCTGCACGTTGACCTGGAGTGGGACCAGCTCCTCCAGCGTTTTGTAGACATCAGCCTGCAATTTTGGAGCGGAGCGGTCACACAATTTTCGAGTCGCGGCGTGAAACAAACGTTCAATATGGGGATTAGGCACGTCTCGAGCAGCGGCTTAAAATAAAACTACAGCTGGGGGGTCGGCGGGGGATCGGCGGCGGCGGCGGGGAGAGGGGGGNTTTTAAGAGACCCCTTTTATGGGACCATTTTTTAAAGGGACCCCTTTTAAGGGACCCCTTTTAAGGAGCCCCTTTGAAGGGACCCCTTTTAAGGGACCCTTTTTTTAAGGGACCCCTTAAAAGGGACCCCTTTTAGGTTTTAAGGGACCCGGGTTATTTTCCCAGGGAATTTTTAAGGGATTGCTTTTAAGGAGGAATAGCGATCAAAACAATGCCACTGCTGCTTACTGTAGCTGGTGTTAGCAGCCGTCTACGGAGCAGCGGCGTCGAGCGGCCAGCTGAGTTGCTGGTGCGATACACCCCGTGTCGGCACGAGCACTTCCCTGCTTTGTGACCGAGGGATCGCCAATTTCGCACGTTTGCCCCAATTCACACAAAGTGGGCCCGCTCCTCGGTGCTGCAGATGTCGTTTTGGGTCGTCGATTTTCCTGTCTGGTGTCTGGAGAGGGGAGTAAAACTGCCGAAACATGGTCCCGCACTTGATTCCAAGTTAGCTTTTGTCCTCAGAAACGGTGAAAGGGTGCAGGTCTTTCAGAGGGGAGCTTCCAGGGTAGCCAGCCCTGGTGCGGTGTTTGTATTGTTGATTTGTGTGTTTTGTTTGTTTGTATGTCTGTCTGGTGTTGTTGTTTTTTGTGTGTATTTTGTTTCGTTTAAGATGTTCGTTTGGTCGTTTATTCGTTCGTTCGTAATTGGTCGTTGTACTTCCTGATTATTCGTTATTTGGTTGGTTGTTTGCTTTGTGTTTTCCTTCCCCGTGGGTTCCTATCTAGGGCTGGGCTATCTAATTCTACTTTTATTTTTTTGGTCTTGTTTTCTTTCCCTGTTTTTCCGTTTTCGATGTGGACTGGTTACTGTTTTTCAGAGCGTGGCATATTTCGTTTGTTTGTTGGTGCACATATAGAGGTATTATTCGTTCGTTCGTTCATTTTTGTTAATTCATTTATTTATTTTTCGATTTTTTTTTGTCACGTCTTTTTTTTTCTCCCCTTGTCTTGCACGCACCCCACAACACTCGCGAAAACAAAAAGATGGACGGGGTACTCAGACGGCACGGCCGGGGTGACGGACGAGAGCAGTCGACTTCCCTCAGGGCTCAGGGGCCCGACTGCAGGCATCGCCCCTTCCCACCTTCATCAACCTGGGAGTGCTCGCCTACAATCGGCATTGGGGCAGGGCAAAGCAACAAGACCTTTTGTTTTATCCATGCCCATCCCAAAAAATGTTCCCCAGTCTTTAGGCTTCAACGTAATTTGTCTCCCGAAACGTGGACTGCTGCTTTAATCCCTTTTTGAGCCTTGCACTGTACATAACCATGTAACTCTTACATTTCAAGTAACTCACCCCCCCCTCCCCTCATGGTCATACGACTACGGTCCAATGAAAATGAAAACGAAATGCACCCCCTTCCCTCCCCGGAAACGGAAATTAATATTACTCATTGAAAGGCTGGTTCATCCATATGGCAAGTCCGCCTCACAAGCGGTCCTCAGTAGGGATGCAGCTCACCCTTCACAGCGACTCGCCGAACACCTCACGTTTCGCTTTGCGGTGTGTGCTAGCTAAGCAATGTCTGCGGCTGGTCGTAGAAAAACCCGACATCGCCCGTCGACGGGGCATTGGTAGGGGGTGCGAGGGTCTATGGTCAAATGACTACGGCCATCGCATGAATATCGAGTTTCACCCCCCCCCCTCCTCCCGCCGCCGCCGCCTGCTACCCCGTCCCTCCGTTCCCCCGCTCTCCGGCCGACGTTCTTGTATTATCTGGTATCTTGCCTCGCCTCGTGGGAACTGGTTTGTGCGGCCCACCTTCAACTTCAACTTGAAAAATCAAATCTGAACGTTCACCACTTGGAATTTTTAGGCGGTGGCGGAGGTTCGTGCGGGAGACAACACGCCTCTGCTGGATGCCGCCGGCTCCGCGGGGTTCTTCTTGTGGCGCTCCACATACGTCGTCAAGCAGGCAAGCACCCACGTGTTCAGTTTTTGCTGTAGTGTTTTCATCATACCGTTTTTTTTACCAAGCGGAAGCGAGATACATCTATATGCCTTAATTTGCACGACCGCCCTCAATAAAGCCAAAAACTTTGCGCCGCCCTTTACGGATGGAAATCTCCTCTCTCTTCGCTCCAAACTAAACGTGGTTTGTTTTTTGTTTTTATGCCCCCCCCGAGCGTTACCCCACCCCCCCCCACCACGAATGGTCTCATACGGACTATGGCCATGCATGAAAATGAGTACACCCCCCCCATACACCCTCCTTTTTTTTTGTTTTTTTTGTTTTGGCGGGTCACCCAGAGCTGGAACAGTCTGGTTTTGATCATTTTGTGCGTGGTTGATAAGCTCAACTCCGCACAAGGGGAATGATTGTAACCACGTAGCGATGTGATATGGGTAAGGCATCCATGAGGCAGATATCTAGTAATACCCATTTGCTGTCTCTGGAAGTGGCCCACACCAGAAATTAAATTCAATTCATTGGAGGCTGTCGTCCATATGCCAAGTCCGCTCCAGAGGCGGTTCTTTAGCAGGATGCAGCTCAGGCCTCCATGTCGACTCGCCAATACCTCACAGCGCTTCGCGCTTGGGTGGCAAGCCATGTCTGCCTGGTTTGGTGAAGAACCCAACGTGCTCCGTCCCGGCATTGTAGGGATGCGAGGGGTCTATGGTTCATATGACTACGGCCGTGCACGGACATGAGCACACACCCCACACCACACCACACACCCTCCGCCTCCGTCCCCATTGCCGCCCCGCCCTCCCAGCCCCACCCTCAATGGCCATCTCCTCCCCGCTCCCCCGTCTCCACCCCAATTACCCCACCCCTACCCCCTTCCCCCCCTTCCGATCCCAAACCCCACCCCGTCCGCTTGCGTGCAAATAATGTCTTGCCTAGTTGGTGAAAACTCTATGTGCTCCGTCCCAGGCATTGTACGGATGCGAAGGCCTATGGAGTCATTCGCCTACGGCCCATGGCACGACATAAGTACACCCCCCCCCCTACTTCCAACCCCCCCCCAAACCCCAAACGCCCACCCCGTGTTCCCCACCACCACCCCATCCCCGCTTTTCTCCACACCCATCCTGACCCCCAATGGGACCTGACGAATTGCATTATCTCGGGCCGCCTTGGGTTATGACAGGTTAGCCCCCGGAACCGAATCAACGTGGCGGTGGACTGGCTGAAGGTCAGGTTCTTCGGTCGCGACATCACACGACTCTAGAACGAACCCTTGTGACGAACAAAATTTGAGATAGGCTGAACGAATGGGTATTGAAATGGAATGGATGAAATGGGGTGGGACGGGACGGGTATATATATGGGATAGGAGGGAGTGAATGCTGGAATGGAAATATGTTGGAAATTGTAGCATGGAGTTGGAGATATAACCCGCTGATTTGTGTGGAGGACAAGCTCTCGCCTGCCAGTGATGTAGGTTGAACGGTTAACACTCCGTGAAGAATTTGGGTGGAAGTGGAACGAATGTAGCGGAATGGAGAATGGAATGGGTGACGGAATGGATGATGGCGTGGGATGGATAATGGGGAGTGCAACTGAAATGGGATTGGAGAGCGAGCTGCTGGTTTGGTTAAAGAATAACACTCCTGTTGGCGATGTAATTGGAACTAGAGTTGCACGGGAAAACATAATTGATTGGAACGGAAATGGAGTGCAAGTGGAATGGAAATATAATGTGATTGGAATGGAACTTGCACTCGCTGATTGAATAGAGAAAGACGCGCCTGCCAGCTCGTACGCGAACCTCCCGGTGCAGGCAGAATAAGGATTATGTTTAGTGTTTTGTTGCGTGTTGGGGTTTTGTCTCTTCGTCGAGGACGGTAGAATGGGTTCTGTGTTTTGTAGGCGATAGGATATGGGTGCCTCGCGATAGGTGAGGGCTGTGTCGGCCAGCAAGCAGCCCGCAGAAGATCTTTCGAAAAGGGTGCTGGTGCTGTTGCCGCTCCTGCTGCTGCTGCTGCTGCTGCTTATGGACTTGGCATTGACTCCTGCTGCTGCTGCTGCTGCTGCTGCTCTTGATGTCCCTTCTGATATTGTTGGTGATTCTCTTCCTAGTGCTTCTGCTGCTGCTGCAGTCGCTTGAGTTGCGCGCACCACTGCTGTTACCGCTGAGCTGCGCTGTACGAAACTTTGGGATGGTGGTGGTAGTTTTTTCGTCTATATAGATGCAGAGACTCCGGGCCGAGCACGCATAGCTGCGACAGCAGCAGCAGCAGCAGCAGCAGCAATAGTGCGTTTGCTGGTCGGGTTGTCGAATATATTTGTGGTAAAACTCGAGCCCGGCATAAAACACAATCAACAAAAAGCGTCACCAAACGCCAAGGCTGGCAACGACGAGCGATGATCGATAAAAAAAAATCGGGTGTGCTGGTTGTCCGTTCCCCGTATATTATTGTAAAGGTGGGACTGTTCTTAGTAGGTTCGTGTGTGGTTCCTAGCCGGGCCCGACGCCTCGTCCGATCGGATCCGGTTGGTGTTCGTTTCCCATTTCATATTTTGACGAGTAGGACAGGGCCAGAACAGGACGGGGTGTACGTGTACAGGTGGATAGGTTCGGCTCGTGGGTCCTGCCAGAGCCCGGGGACGCCGGCACGAACCTGTCTGTGGACGGAATCGGTCCGGCGAGGCTCGCGCTTTGTTGGAGTGACAGAGCGGGAAATATTTTGTTTTAGTTCAGCTTGGTATATTTTGCTTTGACTACACACCAGGTGCCGGGACCAGATAGACATGATGCACGTTTGGCTTAGTTGATTTGTTTGAGTGGCAGGGAAAGGTATATTCCCACAGCAGTCGTTTGTTTTGCGCGTGTAAGCTGCTTGAACCTTTTGTTTTCAGGACGGGCAGTAGTAGAAGTATTGTGGTAGTAGCAGTTTTTATGGTGTAATAGGGTGGCCCTAAATAACTTGACATGAACCGTCACACGGCCCTCAAAAGTAGTTTTTTCAGGTCTACACTCACCCCAAGACGATGCTCCACACGGCCGTTTGGGGAGAAATGTGGGAGGGTGGAAGTCGGGTGCTGTGGTGTGGTTGGTTCTGGTTGAGAAGGCAAGGGAAGGCGCGTTGCTCAATAAGCGCATGCGCCCGCCCACCCGCCTTGTAAAGTTATTTTGCCGGAGACGGTTGTCCTTGTGTGTTTTCGTACGTAGATTTTTATTTATACGAAGTATATACTTGTGTGTTTACCATGGAATCAGATGAACTAATCTATGCACCATGCATCTGGTGTGTACGACATACCGGCACATGCCAATCGCTTTGGCTGTAATTCGTATATATACGATGACGACCAGACAGCGATGACACTGCTGCAGTGTACGACTGTGCCGAGTGTTCGCTGCGCGTCTTCCCATCAGTTTCCCTGACTATCACCTTGACCTATGACCTATGTCTATATGAAACGACCCTCGACGGCCCCTCGGCCTCACGCTTCGCCGAGATATGACACCCTCATGGGCATCGGCTTAGTGGTGGTGTATGCTTCCAATGTTACACAGAACCACAGCAACCATCGCGCCTGGTATTCACTATTATTTGTTCGAGCAGCCGTAATTGACGTTTGGCGAGAAAATGTACCGACAGGTTGTGGAGGCGAGTAGGAAGTGACGGACAGTCTCGAGTCGCATGAGAACTAGAAATATGTACTCGGCGATCTAGTTATGGTCGTCGGTAGCAATGGCCGTCTCGATGTTGTTATCCGCTCGACGTACAGATCTAGTAGCGTCGTTGTATCGTATTTTGGGGTATTTGGCTGGCGTTACATTTCAAAAAGCCTTCGAGCCTGGGCTTCAGATTTCGCTGTACGATCCCTGGTCGTCACTCAATATGTTTTCCCGCTCGGTGTCGTCGCTGTCGCTGTGTTTCTGTGTCTATCATCTGACCGTACTCGAGGTGTTTACGTCTTTGTGTTGGCCCCGAGAACGCGTCTTAAGGTCATTCCCTGCAACACATTTGTGCAAGCCTGATCGGTCATACATCTGAACGATGCAGCGTCATCCTGGGTGAGGATAACAGCTATCCGCGCCATCCTCTGCCCGATCGATATTAATCGGCCAGATAGGTACACAAATGTAACACGTATTTGCGATACGGTCGTGGTATATCTATATCGGAAACTCCAAACCTGTCTGTCTGTCTGTCTGTCTGCCTGACCCCGGGTCCGACTTGCTGCTCGCTGGGAAAGACTTGCAAGGATGGAGGCCCGCGATACTGAGCTGCGGGAGACGGAGGAAGGGGCGCAAAGAATGACATCCGTCCAAACTTATAATAATTGATAACCCCTAGGGAACAGCAGGGCAACGATTTCCCTGCTCTACATGTGTCAATGGACAAATAAGTTGCTGGCCATACTACTCCCATCGAAGAGGCGTGTTAGAAATACGTACACAGTTACTCGTACCTCGTCATTGATGGTCGGTAGCAAGGGAAGTCCTGATATTGATACGGTGTTGTCAACTCGGCGTACACATCAAGCAGCGTGATTTGTATCGTAGTATGTACCGTATACCAGGTATTTGTTTAGCATCTGTTTATGATCAACACTTAATCTGAGCTTTAGACATCTCTATACGATCCCCGACCACCCCTCTCTCTCTTCCTTTTTATCGCCGTGTTCGTGGCGTTTAGCTCTATCTGTTGGCTCAAGAGTGCCTGACAAAGCCGTCTACATGTACGCCTTTGTGCAAGCCTGATCAGTCATGTGCCTCACTGAAGCAGCATCATTTCGGATAAGCCAACACGTAACAACTATTCGCACCAATGCTGCCCGATCAATTCCAATCGGTCGTGCTCAACTGAATCCAACAGACATTTGTAACAACTTATTCATCGTATTGCTGGTGAGTTAGACGTTGGACGAGCGAGTTGCTAGACATTATGCCTCCATCGAGGGGGGGTGTTAGAAACAGATATCGATACCCAGTGACCTATTTGTTGATAGTTCCAATTTTCCTCGAAACTCGTATTGGCAAGCTGCGTGTGTGTCATCAATCGATCGTGCGTGCTGTACGACTCATCAAGCTTGATTACATAAGGTATGACAGGGGATATACCAGTGGATCGTATCTTCAACCGATGCTCTCGGGCCGACACATAGGCATAAACACCACGTGTACGGTGATACAGTAGCGAGAGTGACAACCGGGGACTGCACAGAGACATCTAAAGCCGGGGTTTGCAGTCCGTCCGAAACGTAACACCGAAACAATACACACAACACGATGCATATGTGACCACTCGATATGTACGTCAAATAGATCATAACATTGAGATCTCCACAGCTGAACTGTAGTTCATACTCATAGTTTTCAAACATATCTGACTCATGAATCATCATTCCGGATCAGCTTAACAGCTATCCACGCCACCTCTATATATGTATTCACTCGAGCACACTCACCATAATCCAACAGAGGCGAACGTCGGCATGTTTTCAATGTTCGTTGGTGGACATTTTACAAGAGCAGAGACAAGCACACAGCAATTGCTCTAAGGATGGGTGAGCAATACTATGCCTGGCACGGTACATCGTGCACACCAGCAGTTTGTGCATACACTGCCGGTACAAAATAAAACTATGCAGGCATGAATTGCTTTAATAGGGCGGGTGCGTGGTTCAGGATCGTGCGCACTAGTGTACGGCATGCTTGGTGCTCCACAGTTTACGGTTGTGGTCCCTCTGCCTCAAGAAGCCCGAACTTGTCTGTCTGTCTGCCTGTCCATCCGTCTAACCAATCTGTAGTAGTAGTAGTAGTAGTAGTAGTAGTAGTAGTAGTAGTAGTAGTAGTAGTAGTAGTAGTAGTAGTAGTAGTAGTAGTAGTAGTAGTAGTAGTAGTAGCAGCAGCAGTAGTAGTGATGGCAATAGTAGTAGTAGTAGTAGTAGTAGTAGTAGTAGCAGCAGCAGCAGTACCGTAGTAGAAGTAATAGGAGTAGTAGTTATAGCAGGGTCTACCACATTATTTGTCTTTTTTGCATTTACTTCCATGGAAGTAAACACTCACTTCCATGAAATTTTGTTTCCACTTTAATGGAAGTACATTTTTACTTCCAAGAAACGTTTTTTGCTTTCAAGGAAGTAAATCTACTTCCATTTTTACTTTCATGAAAGCGAAAAAAAGTTTCATGGAAGTACAAATGCAGATGTGGAAACTTTCATGGAAGTGAACCGTATTTACTTCCATGGAAGTAGAAACACTTCATGGTTCCGTGGAAGTTTTCGTTTGAAGAGGGCTATTAATAGACAGATCTAGTGCGGTTCCGCGCTGCGCGCTACACGGTTGTTAATATCCCGTTTGTAATTGGTCCACGTTTTGGCAATATGGACGGGCCCACTTTGGGTGGGACAGTGTACCAACTAGGAGCAGGGGGTGCATTCATACCCTCGCTTTCACGTTTTTCCTTCTACGGAAGTAAAACTTTAATTCACTTTCAATTCAATCACCCGGAAGTAAACAAACTTTCAAGGAAGTAAAAAAAACTTTTGGTGGGAGTAAACAAACTTTCATGAAAGTAAAATTTTACTTACATGTGAGTAAAAACAAATTTTCGTGGAAGTAAATTTTACTTCCATGGGAGTAAACAAACTTTCGTGGATTTAATGTTTACTTCCATGGAAACGTTTTTGCTTTTTCGTTGAAACTTTCATGGAAGTAAACTCAAAAGTCAAATAATGTGATAGATCGGGGGGGCGGGGGGGCGAAGAAATGTGCAGTCAGATTAGGTGCATCACAAAACCTTCCTTCGGTGCCGTGCCTCGGTAAGGGCGGCTACATTTCCCTGAGCACCCCATCTACCCCAGCGATGATGGGGGGTGGGTCGGCAAGACTAGCATAAGAAATCAGAATACAAGCAGGCGAGAGAGCGCCCACCTAATGTCCCATTAATATCCGGGGCACCAGCCCATCCACGAAAACGATGCTAGGAATGGGCGAATTGCGAGTTCACTGCTCATACCGCTAGCCGGGGGGTGAGGTGTATCGTCGCCCCCCCCCCCCATAAGCTAAGGAGCATGGGAAAAAGGAGGTTGCCAACCATAGCGAATAGTGCCGTATGGGAGACAGTAACGAAAGGACGAGCTGGAATAGGGTGGGATACCGCAGTCGATGAAGCATGAAAGCAAATAAGAGGAAACCAAAAAGGGACACTAACTGTCCATTGGGATGTTTGGGGGCACTCAAGACGTTAGCAAAAGAAAGCGGGTAGGAAGAAGAGAATGGCTCGTAGCGTTAAAAAAGAAGGTGGAAGTGTAAACACATTTAGAGATGTACGGGATGAGGTTAAGAGAAAGAGATTGTAATGAAAACGTGTTAGCACGGTCCAATGGAACTACAGTACGCGAAAACGCTTAAACAAAACTTAAATTTCGTGTAAAGGACTTGGACCTGCCAGAAAGAAGAAAGGGGAATACCAGTATAGCCGGGAGGAGGAGAAATAAGATACACAGATACTGTAGATGTTGCGCCCTTGCGTTAAATCGATGGAGAGTAGAGCTCACAGTGTGGAAGAAAAAGTGGAAGGGACGAGGAGGAACGGGATATGTTGGGGGAAGAGATGAGTTAAATAGACTAATAATGTGGCACAGAGAAGTTCCGTACACTACAGCCAGACGCATGCTACGGTTGAGGTGCACCTGCATACAGGACATTTTCTGAGGTTCCTCACGCGAGGAGCTCCATACTGATACTAAGTACAAAACCGAGTTGAGAGGAAAATATACCGGTAAGTGCTACCCGATAAACAATCTCCCATGGGCATTAACCCATTCAGAACTGAAAACAATGCCCCACACTAATTCTAAGTACTTTGTCCCCAAATTCGTGGGACCAGTTCTTAAGGGGTTAAGCACACGACGAAAAATATTGCAACCACAACAAAGACGAAATTCAGACGATTTTGGGCTAAGGAGCCCCGTCTTTCAAAAACAAAATTCAGCCAAAAAAAGGTATACCTCTTTCGTAGAGCACGTGCCTGCCGTAAACAACAGCGAGAAAACGACTATTAATAGTATCCTATATAGGAGGCAGAAGATGGTGGGTACAAAAGGAAAAAACAGGTAGGGGATAAGATAGGCAAAATGTTTTATCTAACCTGTGGGAAAAAACGTAGTGAGCGCTCAGATGCTGGAGGTGTCTCTGTTGGGAGTAGGAACAGTGCTCCATCTCAAAAGGGATGCGTGATAAATGGTCGAATGACGGATGCAAGCAACATATATAGGAGTGTATGCCCCCCCCCCTATCATATACGGGGGGGGGGTGGCGTGCTCAAGAGTCCATGTCCTGGCGTCGACGCCAAGTGATGAGAGGTATTGTTCGTCACATAGTTTAGACACAGGTATATCCCCTTCCACGTGTGTCCATCATATGGTTACTATTGTTGTTGTTGCATTTTGCCATCCGATAATGCTTGTGCAGGCAGCATGGTGAGCTTCAACGTTGGTCACTCGAAAACATTCGCCGAAAAAGCAAAAACAAAGAGAAACCAAACGTAAAAGTAAATTATGGACCAAGTCTGTCTCCCTCGCAATGCACCTACTTCCTGCGTTAACCTCTATTTGCTCCATTCAATGGATTGCTGCCCTCTCTCTTTCCGTATCTATTGTTTAGGAGCACGCCCCCGCGTTTGTCACTCAAGCGTGCTCTTTTCTTGGTCGGAAGAGAGATCGATGCTGTATTATCCTACGCTATAGTAATTGTTTACTTCCAGTGGAAGTATTTACTTCCATGGAAGAAGTAAAAGTATTTACTTCGAGGGAAGAAAACATTATTTTGAAGGCTTTTGGCCACTAGACACAGATCTAGTGTGTGGTCCAGCGCTGTACGCGCTACACGCGGTTTTTAATATCCCATTCGTAATCAGTCTACGTTTTGGTAACCGGGGTGGGCCCACGTTGGGTGGGACGGTGTACCAAATGGGATCAGGGAGTGAATTCGTGGAAGGTTCCCTCGCTTTTGTGGAAGCTTCCATGGGAATAAAACAAAACTTCCATTTGAGAAGTAAAAAAAGCATGGAAGTTGAATTTACTTCCACAGAAGTATTCAGAACTTCCATGGCAAAACTTATATGGAAGTAAACTCAAAATGATCGCGCCGAGGGTACTATGCCATTATTGTAGGTCATACACTCAGACGAGGGTAGGGCCCACAGCAGCCCATCATCGGGAGAGGTCTGTGGGTAGTTTTACTTATTATACAATAGGTCGGGGAACTACAGTATATCGTGATCCAGAGACATACCCTGTCTGATGTTTTGCTTTCCTGCCAGGTATACCTATCTCTACACACACCTGGTCCCTCTACGGTATTGCCGGTATGTGCCGCCCAATATTACCGGCACTATTGCGGCGACCGGCACTATTCTGCACAAAACCACGCTACTGGTGATTCCCACATCTGCCACGCGATTCCACAGACAGTATTATAGCGGGAAAACGGTACTATTGAGGGCTTCTTGGGGATTTTTGTGGCCATATATATAATGAGCTATTATAAATTGTGGCAAGACCACCGAAAAGTGTGTGGTGAGAGACCGACAAAAAAACGACAGCGAGCGGCAGCGAGAAGAACGAACGCAAAAACAAACACACAACAACAGAAGAAACAGCAGCAAAGCAGCAACGACAACATAGATAGCAAAAGGGGGCGCTATCAAATATAACGTTATAGCATCGGCAGACCTCTCTTCATTCAACAGACAACCATCATCAGCATGCTTTAATTCATCTGCGGGCGCGTATTAGTGAACGATTGAACGAACCACATACATACATCCATGATCTATATTCACAGCTATTATAGCTATACACCGGTAACATATTTCCAAATCATGTCGCAAGCAAAGCAACCGCGATCGCACAGGGACGCTGAACCTGAACCCGCCTCGCGGTGGGGGGTGAGCCGCCACGTCGCCACGGGAAGAGGGGAGAGGCGGCATGCAGTAACAGACACAGGCACGGTCCTCGAATATATAGCCAGGACATCAACAACAACAGAAGAGTACTGTTTGCAATAGTAGTGGCTGGCGTAGAGCGTGGAGTGTCAAGGACGCGTGAACGGGGCGGCAGGTTTGCGCAGGGTGGTTGTCGTAGTGTCAACTGGTGTGTGGCATAGATACTGCTGGTTGATAGCTAGCCATTTTACTATCATTAGTATACAGTCTGAAAATAAATGGGGTGCCATTGCAACTACAGCAGTAGCTGCTGCTGATCTTATTAAATAGCGGTACACATTAACCTACGTACAGCAAGACAAGTAAGTATGTTATGCCAGCTGTTTGGGGTTTTGTACGTACACGGGTTCAAGTTGGCAGGCACATAAATGCATGTAATTTGCAGCAATTGCATCCAAGCTTGCATGCAACTGCCAACAACGTTAACGTTGTAGCAAAACAATGAGTATGATTGGGTATATGTGTTATTCTAAATAACACAAAACGGCGGCAAACACAATAAAACGGAGTACAGAGTGTATAGCACAACACTCACTCCTAAAATCGTTGACCAATCAGCGGGCGGGAAACAACCGTTGGAACAAAAGAGGTGGCTCCAGGTTTGGTTCGATTGTATGAGATTCAAAGGGCTGCCGCTCGGTCAGTCGATCGAGAGCGAGCCGAGCAGCGAGGATCAGGGTAATAGGTGCAGGAAAAATACAGAGGGGTGGGACCATCGGCCGGGGCAGGAGGCCTCATCCAAATCAAATACTTAAATTGAATGATCGGCGGCAGCGCTAAATAACACTTAACCCTTTTAGAACTGCAGTCCCGTTTAGAACTGCAGTCCCGTTTTGGGGACAAACCAGTCTAATTCTAAGTGATTTGTCCCCAAAACGGGACTCCAGTCCTATAAGGGTTAAGTAAAAACATTTTGTTTTAAGAATTTTAATTACATTGATTTCACATTGTTTGCAGTCACATTACGTATTGTATGAATAGTATTAACAGCACCACAGCAGTAGCATCTGTAAAGTTTAAGTTTTGGACTACTACTGTAATACCATCATACCCAACTGTGTATATTATTATTATTATTATTATTATTATTATATTGGGGGACCATATCACAGCAGTAAATAGGACCAAATACTGCTGTTGCGGGGGGCTGTAGTAAATAGGACCTACGGTATACCCAAAAAACTATACATTTATATATTTTTAGGAACAATATTTGGTCCTATTTACTAGTGTTTACTATGGCCCCCCGTAATAGTAAAAGTAGGCAAATATATACCTGGGTCGTACCTGGTAGGTGTTTGTCTGTACGGTGGGTCCTATTTACTATATTGTGCTCTCCCGTATTATTATTATCGCGTTTGCCATCCGACAATAATGTGCAGCTGTGTCAATCGCAAAAAAAAAGTGACGAAGAAACCAAAGCAGCAGCAGCAGCACCAGCACCAGTCAGTACAAATGAAGACGCGTGAATGAACAAGTGACTGCTGGGCGTCTGCAGAGTATTGCGGAGCCAAAAGGCTATACTTCCAGAGCACTGCAGTTGGTTTTTTTAGTGGTTGGTGTTGATGGTGTTGGAGGGCCGCAGCCCAAGTGAAGAGCACTACGTACAAAGTAGTTTCGTGGAGGGCGAGCGCGAATCGCGTAACACGTACGACGGGCACATAGTTCAGCACAATATTTGGACGTGCATATATACTGGTATGTATGTACATACTTCGAAGTATATATGTATAATACCCAGGTAATACCTGGTAATACTCGTAGTTTCCGTGCATTGTAACACGAACGATCGATGGCTGATTTTGAGTGGAAAAGTATTATTAAATAGTGGGCAGAGGTGCTTGATCTGAAAGCCTAAAAACAATGCAACAGCGAAGACGAGGATGCCAACCAATTAATGGTCCAATTCTACACATACATACATACATACACACACGCCGATCGGGCGCAAACGTCTAATAATAACAGAGCGTATATAATAGCTGTGATATTACAGCGCCATCGACGGAGCGACGGCACGTGCGACGAAGGTGCCCCAAGGCCGCCAACGAGTTACCGAGCGAGGCGAGGGGTCCACCCACCCACCCACCCACCCACCCACCCATACCCAACCCACCCACGCACACCCACTATGAGAAGGACGCTATTTGTTAATAAGGACACTACTAGTATAGACACTATCGATAGATACATACACGAAGTATCATACTCCAAAGTCCATCGCGCACGCGGTTGTGCGTGGTCATGGGGATGTTAATGTTTCCCTGAATTTATTTGTTTTTGTTAAATACTGTTTGTAGCATTGTAGGCCAAAACACAAGCATTGCTGTCTTGCAACGAAGCGGATCATCAGCACCGCACACGCACAGCAGCTCACGCCTCGACTCTCGCCAAAGTAGACATACATCATACTATTCGGCGTAGCTTGCAGCTTGCCGCTTGCCACAGGCTCGAGCCCGAACTATCTAACGGCTATAGGCTAGACTAAGAAAAGACAAACTAAACAAGATGAATGCCGGGCCGTGTCTGCGGTACAGCAGGTATATCATAAGAGGTGGGGCTGGTGTACGTAGTGATGAACGGCTGACTATTTGTTTTGTATTTTGATCCGAGTCGTTTTAATAGTATTACTACTCTGTACAGTAGTATTAATTGTGTTACCTACAAAAAAGGCTGGTGTGGTACTGGAAGTTGACGAAGACATATTATGGAGGCTCTACAGCACAACACTATAGTATAATAATAACTCCTGCAGATAGATGTTATCTGTTGCGTTCATCACCAGGATAAATCTTGGAGGCACACACGCAGAAACTTCGGGGGGGGGGGGGGGGGGGGGGGGGGGGGGTCGATGCGGGAAGAAAAGCTCGGCGGAGAGCATCGCTTGCTTGCATCACTGCATGCTACTATTAATACGATTACTATTGATAGTATACAACTAACTACAGCAGTACTGGACCATTTGGTGTACCACGAGAGAGAGCGCACTCTATACCAGCACCAGGAGGAGACCAGTGACTGCCGTACTGTAGTAGCACTCGACGGAAAGCGAGGCGGGTGGCTATTGGAAGACGGCGCGGGCGCGCATGGTCTCCACAGCCTCGCCTTGACCGAGAAGAGAAACGGGAAGAGAAACAGGACACACAACAAGAAGAGGACACAGGCATACAAAAGGAAGGAACGAAAAAGTAAGCAAACCAGAAAAAAAGCATGCGTGTATTATATAACAGTGTATACACATATATGTACCTGGTACAACAACAGCAGCAGCAGTATATCACTCGTTTACTTCACAGCAGTACCACTGCTTCTTCTGTGTATGTGGTCTATGGTACTACTAACTGTACCCTACGTACTGCTGCTGTGCATCATATATCTTATCATGTGTACGAATGTACCACCAGGTTGCTTTTTTGTATGTATATCGCACCGGCCATTTATACACACTCCCGCCAAAAATATGTACCCGTGGGCAGAAGCAGTTAGTGCGCGAACGAGCGAAGGAGGGAGACAGATTTAGACCTATACAACAGTCTGCTACACAGTGAGTAGCAGCGGAGACGATGCTATATATAATACCTGGTATGCGGTATGTATGCGACAACAACACTAGTAGTAGTAGTAACACGTAGAGTAAGACGGGGTGTGGCACTAAGCTGTGGACTATGAGGCAGGTATACGGACTCACAGGGAGATTGGCCATGCGACGCCATGCATGGCTGATTCCTCCCACCACAAAGCACACTCACTCGCCCTCTACTATTCTACGTGTATGTGGTGGTCAAAAGTGTTTTGGTGTGTTGCAATAATATCTATCTGCGCAGCAGCAGGTATTAGGTAACAGCAGTATATACTCGTAGCCGTAGTTTCTGCGGTCTACTTTTTTTTTCTAGCGTGGGGACTGGTGACTCTTTTTTTTCTGTTCTGGTCTGGCTGTCGTTATTGTTGTCGCAGAGATAGTTCTTGGCGGGGGGTAACCAAGGGCAACAACTACTACTACTAGTGCTCTTGTTTTTATTGTCCTACAACTAACTGCTTGTGGGGGGCGATTGGATGAGAGGTGTATGCTATATATGTCTACGAGTACTATACCGGGACCTGGTACCTGGTATAATAGAGAGGAAGCCGACAGAAAAAGAAGGAGGAGAATCGTAATCGTGTCAAGTCAGCCGAGGAGGTGCTCGTATACGAGAGTTATTTTGCCTTTCTTTGCTTTGTTACTGCTGCTGCTCTATACTTCGTGCCTTCGTCTTCAAATTCACAGATAAGTTCATGAGTTGCATCACGTGCGTGTGTGCCGGATTTCATTCTGGCAATGTGTGGGGCCGGCCCACCAAGTGATTTGCGAAACAAATACGTAAGGAGCGAAACAAATAAATACATGTTGAAATTATTGCGCGAATAATGGGCGCTACGAGTGCTTTTATTTACGTACGTAGACAAACTATGAAAAGTTTGAAATCAATGTCTACAAAAGTGTTTATACCCGACCATGCCTGCACGCAATACTACTACAAAAAAAATGTTACTGCTGCTGCTGCTGCTGCTGCTGCTGCTGCTGCTGCTGCTGCTGCTGCTGCGGCAGCTGCTTGCGTGTACACTACTGTATGTACTACTAAAAACTGTGCTTTAGGTCGCCCTCTCGACTGGCTCTGTAACGTACCTGAAGTATGCTCGTGCGTAACGGCTCTTCGAGTTGCCACCACCACAATGTATGTGCTGCTACTACTACTGCAGCAGCAGCTGCTGCTACTACTACTACTACTACTACGTACCTGATATATACTTGCACGAGTGAGGGAGAATGGCAAAACAGACAGACTGTCGTTGTGGTACTTTGTATATATCTTCTTTCTCTCTTTGGTTCCTCCTGCTGTGTTTTAAAAAATCAAGATTTTTCAGTATATCTTTTACGGTGTGCGCAAAAAAAGCAACGGGTAGATTAGATAGATACAGCAGCAGTAGTATTACATGTGGGACCATCATAGTTCAAGTAAATATATAGGAACCACATATGATACGAAGTATTACACTCAGCTACGTACCAAAGATGAGCTTCGACGAAATCCTCGAGCTCACAGCTAGCTGTTGTTTTTATATTTTTTTAATATATATTGTTGGTAAACATTAGGAAAATTCTAGGTGTTTGTGTGTACCGTATGTATGTATGGTCCTATTTTTCTTACTACACAGTAGTATGTACTATAGTATGGTCCCCCGTAACAGCAGTGTGATTGTAACTACAGCATCCTTACGAGTACTCATACATACACGGCTTGAAATCGAAAAAGCGGATTACCCCGCGCCCGGTGGAGGTCTAATCGAATTATTATCATCGTGAAAAACATACTAACATTAATGGTACTTTATTCAACGCTCAAAACGCCAACGCTTTCACTCCCACCGCTCATCAACGAATCTCATCATCAACGAATTGCACCGGCCGGCAATGAATACTTGTGAATTAAATCAAGTACGAACACGATTTTTTTTTCATTTTCCTGCGAACGGATTTACTTGACGGACAACGAAAACGAGTAGATATAGGTTAGTGTAGGAAGAACTGCCCTGATGATGTCATCCATCCTGATGGGCATTCTCGTTCATGGTTCAAGGTGGTAGTGTAGTAGTACTGCCGTTCGTTGTTGTGTAGTCGTAGAGGAGTCATAGAGTAGTCCCGGACGGTGACAGCTTCGGACGTATACCGGGTCTCTCCATGTATAATAGGTTGCCCCACTCTTCCCCCCCCCTTCGTGTCGTTGTGGTGTTGGTTGATGTTCGCGAGAAATCAACGTATACTCACAGCTGACGTGTGCTTTCAGTTTTATAAAAAGGCGCATCCTGTCTGTGCTGTGTGCTGAGCGCAAAAAAACGAAAAGATGCGAGTGGGCTGATCAGATAGATGATGATGGGCCAATGAGCCATGATGATGATGATGATGATGGACGATGAACATCGTCACGGCGGTGGTATGACACTGTAAGAAGAAAGCTGACCAATGAAGATCCCACTCATCAATTAAATTGCAGTAATAGTTAGTTGATGAATGCTGACTACTACGTACTATACTACTGTTGTACATATAATATATATCGTGCCGACGAGACAGCAAACGAAAACTCGGTTGTCGTCGTAGTAAGCATTGATTGAGCTAACCACCCTGGTAAGGGGTACAAGGCTAGAGGACGACAACGAGGAGGAGGAGGAGGAGGAGGAGGAGGAGGAGGAGGAGGAGGAGGAGGAGGAGGAGGAGGAGAAAAAACGGAGAAGGGGGACCAGCACAAAGAAAGGCAGCCCCATACACGGCGACGAGGTATCCTGTCAACCAAAAGACGCCGACATTCATTTGCAGCGGCGGCAACGAACCAGCAGGAGGGTATAGACGGTATTAACGAGGAAAAGCAGCAAATGCTTCTTACTACAATACGTACGTATAACTTCGACCCGACTCTGTACGTAGGTACCAATCTCCCTCCTCTTCTTCTTGCGCGCGTTGTCTGTTCTCAGCGAGAACAAGGTGTCCATTAAAATGGCGTCGGGCGTCAGCGAGGAGACGATCGCCTGGCAGTCTCTGGGCCAGCAGGACCTCGCGGCCGTGGGAGCGGCGACGTGCGTGGTTGTGGGCGTCGTGGTGCTGCTGCTTCACGTATTGGCGAACCGGAAGTGGCCTCCGTACAGGGCCAGCATTCCCACTCTGCTCGCTTGCACCGCGTTCACTGTGAGTACACTACTACTACTACTAGGCTACTACTACTACCACTATTAATACTACTACTGTTGTGTACCATTATGATGGTGTACAATGGTGTTAATTCGTCTTTGTGTTGGTGGTTTTTGTTTCCGCGTCCAACCGTAGCTATTTGTGTGTATTATCAATGCAGACTACTTGAAGTACTTGTGTAAGTAGATGACTGATTCATGTTTTGCGTTCTACTCATACTACCGCTGTACTACGAGTGCTGCTGTGGTACTGTTCTGTACGTAGTAGTCTAGCCTACCAGGCTACTTCGGCACGTGTACAATGACGACTGCTTGTCGAGTTGTTTTACTAGTCTATCAGGCTAATACAAGCACGTGTACAATGAGGACTGCTTGTCGAGTTGTTTTACGCTTTGCATTCTACTGGAAGTACAGGTAGTTACTACTGTGTAATGCGTGTGGCGTGTGTAACCAGGCGGAGTAGGTGCTTGTTTACGTTCTTAGTTTTTGTAAAGAGGCACGAGGCATGGCAAAATTGATACATGCATAACTGGTACCGCTTGTCGTACCTATGAGCGGCATGATTGTGATGTTATGGTGGTGTCGTTTCATGACCTGCCTGCTGCTCCCGGGGGCGGCACTTACTTGGTGTGCGATGTGTGTGTTGCAAACTCAGAGGGCTTATTGTATGCCAGGTATGTACTACAGTATATAATAAATCATGGTGTTCTTCATAGACACCGATGCTTGCGTTAGTTGCGCTTTTATCGCCATATATATATATGGCTCACCTTGCTATAATGGTAACGCGGTTATCCCACACTACTTGAGCTACACTCTACATTGGTAGGTGATCATGTGCTACAGCAGTGCAACAGGAGTATTACAACCTATTTACGGGGGCGGCATAGTCGTAGTCAACAGAATTCACGATGGGCCCAAAAAGCACGCACTCCCCTATCTATGTGTATTACGTATATCTTCTTGGTTGATTGTTTCACAGGAGTATAATCCCCCGTGAACGATTACGGGGGACCATGGTAAATAGGATCAAATATTGTTAGTAAAAATAGGAAAAACATATATACCAGGTAGGTTCTTGTGTGTACCACGGGTCCTATTTACTATGACCCCCCGAAATAGTATGCTACCAAGTGTCGACCAATGGTCGGGCAAATACCTGCATTGCCATTCTGGCGTATTTTGTGGAGAGACCTCTGCCCTCTTCTCCTCGCGTTGTGCTGTATAGACATGACATTTGACATTTGACACGACGTGTTTCCGCGGCTGGGCACCCTTGGGCGATCGAGGATGAAGAAACACCCATATGGGAAAGGGAGATCCTTCGTAAGAGGGTGTATCTCTTTAGGTTTTATATCTGGAGCAATATCTCAAACAACTTCGCATAGAAAAAAATGAGTCCGAAATCTTGAAGCGAAGATCTGAGGGCGCATTTTTTGTTTTGTGAGGACCTCGGGGCGTGAGTCACGCCAGACAGCCCCTTATAGTCCCTACCCAACGAAAACGATGCTGCTCTACTGTACTATCTGTGGAGTATGGTGCCAGGAAAGAATATACTATGTGTACCTAAATAGTTATTAAAACACAGCAGTACCCCCCCCTCCCCCGCTTCCCTACCCCATATACGTAAACCTCGAACACAGAAATGGAGACTCTCGGCGCGTTTCCTGTACTTCAGTTAGGCTTCCACCCAACAATCACAAATCACAAATAGGCCCACACCTAATAGCCCAAATGTTGGAGGTGTCTCTATTAGAAGCAAGAACGGTGCGCTCCCTCTCGAAAGGGATGCGTGGTTAATGATCAAATGACTACGTAAGGCAAGCAACAAATGAGTACGCCCCCTCCCCCCCCCCCCRCCCCCCCCACCTCCCTAATAGATCCCCGATCCTCCCCGCACACTCACGTTGATACACCCCGGTAACAGTATACTTCGTACGTACGTATCATATGCCTTGTTTTCCTCTTTTGTTTTTACTAATGCGAAAAGGGCACGCTAGCCACCGTGGCTGTGGGGATGAGGTACGGGCTTTGGGGAGCAACGATGGAGGAGGCCTCGCAACCCGTGGGCTGCGGAGCGAAGGCGTGTTTGCTGTGGGCGGGGGCCGGGGGTCTGTTTTCCTGCGCCTGCATCCGCGTGTACAGGACGCACAGCGTCCTCATCCTGCACAGCGGGGCCATGTGGCCGGTTCCTCTGCAGGTACGCGTCGCATGCTACGAGTACGGGGTCTGTTAGTGAATGTAATGGGATGTGTTTGGCAAGTTTTCGCGCGATGTTCAAAAGCCTCTATGTTTATTGATGGCCAGGCTGGTGTGTGTATGTGTGGTTTTCAGGGCGGCGCGAGGCGGGGCGGGGCGGGGTGAGGTGTGTGATGCGTGTATTTATGTGCATGCTGCATACATACATACGTGTGTGCTACATAGCGTGTATGACGCGGATGGTGTGTATGATTTGTAGGGTGTTGTAGAATGTTGTATGATGTGTATGATCTGTATGATCTGTATGATCTGTATGGTGAGGAATGGTGCATGCTATTTGTACTGCAGTGATCCTCAAGATATGATGAAAGGGGCGCAGGAATCATCGTCGCTGGCTCGGAATCACAGATAGCTTCTCTTCAGTTCGGGAAAGACCTCTTGTTTTATATTAACCCTCCGACGATGGGAGACAAAACAGGCTAGAGCTGGTCTAAAAAGGGAGGGCCGGGAAGAGATACTAGGTGTGGGCTTTGATTGAAGGTATCAGTACCGTCTATTTTCACCATTAGCTCGCTAGACGGGTAGCTATGAAAGCCCAGGGAAATTTCCCCTGGTGCTTACGTAGCTATTCCCCAGCTATCGCCTATATTGTCCAAGGGGTAATACCAGTCCTGTGGTGTGTGTACGGTGCATGTTGCGTGATGTTGTGTATGCTGTGAATGGTCTGCAATATTTGTATGAATTGTAGTATGTGTATGTTTTATTTTATTTGTATGATTTGTATTATTTGAATGCTGCACTGTGTGTGATATGCATGATGTAGGGCTCCGATTTAAACAAATCACCATGCCCTCGTGTTGTGGGAGTAAAAATACAGTAAGAGCACTCGAAACTATAGATGCACCGTGTTAGTGTTTCCTGCTGTTCACTCTTCAACCCAGCCTTCCATTAATTTCACACACCTCCGCCCCCTCCCCAACCTGTTACCGTGACCGCGTCCATGTTTTGTCTTGCTCCTACACGAAGCAGCTGTTGACGCTGCTGGTGCCGCTGCTGCTACTACCGATTGTGACCTTTCTCGCGCGTCCAAGTCTCCTGGTGTTCGACCCGCTCACCCAAGAGTGTGAGGCGCGGTCCAACGTGCCGGAAGCCTTCGCGGTCGCGGTTATGGTGATTATGACCGCGGCTACGGCCGTCCTCACGTATCGCCTCCGCAAGGCGCGACTTCAGGTGTGTGTGACTGTGACGCCGTTTTGTCTCCTTGCTATCATTCGCGTGTACTTCAATATTGTTGTCCGGAGAGGTTGGATATAAAACGCAGAGCACCCCTCAACGCGTCCCTCATTTTTGGCACTCATCTGTACGCGTATCCCCTTCTGCCCCCCTCCCTCCCTCCCTCCCTCTCGCCCTCCCTCTCTCCCTCCCTCCTTCCCTCCCTCCTCATATCCCTCCTTCCCCCCCTCCTTCCCCCCCTCCTCGCCTCTCACCTTTCCCCCCTCTCTTCACTCCCCCTCTTCCTTTTCCTCCTTCTCCCTCCTCCCCTCTATCTCCTTTTTCGTAAAGACAATGCAAACGAAAGCAACAACAGGATCATCGCGTCTTTGCGCGTACCAACCCCATCCCATCCCCACCCTCACACCACCCCACGCCAACCCAACCCCACCCCACCCCACCCCTCATCTACCTTCCCTCTTCAACGATCAAGGTTTTGCCACCACCGCCTCACCCCACCTCACCCGTCCAATCCCACACTTATTGTATACCCCCCCGTCAATTGAACGGCTTTTAAAAGGCGCCGGACGAGTTTGCCGCGGCGGTAGCAACGTCTGTCGCCCTGGTCGTGGCGGTCGTGGTCCTCCCCTCCATACATCAGGGGCTGGAGGGGGACCCTGGGGGGCGGAGGGGTGCGATGGTGGTGGCGGCTGCGGTGGTCACCCTGGCCATCATGGTCCCGCCCTTGCTGAAGCCTCTCGCGGACTACTTTTTCACCGACGAAGCTTTCGAGGACATGTGAGAGGCAGAAAAAAGAGAGACACAAAAATCGATACGATACATATGAAACACATACCGGTACGAAGTAAATACAACCGGTGTACAATGTATGGCCTGTATTGCTAAGAATGAATATAGGAGCAGGTGCAACTACAGGTAATTGTTGGTGCTGTCGACATGGATGTTACACGAAGTCGACAAAACTGAGTATGCCGTCTGTCGACATGGATGTTACACGAAGTCGACAAAACTGAGTATGCCGTCTATCACGTGGGTGTGAGACTATGTGTCTCTCTTCTTCGACTAGCCCCTCCTCTCCCCACCCCACACCCCACCTACTCACACACCACCCCACCACACCCTACCGCACCCCACCTACCCTACCCCCACCCCCACCCACCCCACCCATCCCCACCCCAACCACCCCACCCAACCCACCCCACCCACCCCAACCACCCCACCCACCCTACCCCACAACCCACCCCACCCCACCCACCCACCCCACCCACCCCACCCACCCACCCCACCCACCCCACCCCACCCCACCACCCCCACCACCCACCCCACCTCACCCAACCCCACCCCACCCACCCCACCACCCCCACCCACCCCCACACCACCCCCACCCCACCCCACCCCAACCCCCTCCGCTCTAACTCCAACTCCACTCCCGCCTTGCCCCGCTCCCGACGATACTCTCCGCCCTGTTCGTCCCAAGTGACGACATGGGGTGCGGGAAGACGAGGCATCAGGACCAGTTCAACGGCATGATCCAGGAGAGGATGAAGGCGGATGAGCTGCTGGTGGCCACCGCCGCATCCCCTTCGGGAAAGGAAATGCCGCCGGCGTCGGCCATGGCCTGGTTTTTCATGGAGACGATCGACCGCGAGTCGTTGCGAGACTACTTCTTGCTGCAGGTGTTTAGCATATATATATATAAATGTTTTCAATGTTTTGTTTAGTTGGTGTGTGCATTTTTGTTTGTCTCATTTTCGAACGTGTTATGTTACCTATGTATGTTTGTGGTTTTATTTGTGGTGTTGTGTATGGTTTGGTGTTGAAAAATGTGTATCGAAATTTGTGCTTTTCTTTATTGATTCATGTATTGTACGTGATATTTTGTGCGCATTGTATGTCGAACGTATACAATTTTCACACCCACGCCTTCGTTCCTGTCATGCGACAAAACCTCGAGACGTACAGGCACGCCTCAAAGTCACGAGTGTTTTCTGTGTGCCACTCCCACGCGTTCTGCATTAACATCGACCTCCACCCCACCTCCCAACCCCGCTCCCACCTCTGCCCTGCCCTTCCCCCCCACCCCTACCCCACCAATATCACCCCTTCCCCCCCCACCCCTCGCTCAACCATGCATGGCAACGAGTGCCCCCCGCGCTCCCGCCCCCCGCACGCTCCAACGCTCATCCCGCATACCCCTCAATAGAATCGCAACATTTTCACCGTATTTATAATTTTTCCATTGTAAAACAACTTGATAGTAGAAAATCTTGCCGTACCCTCTGCCGTACCGTCTAGGCCGCCACCACGCGCATCCTGGACAAGTACGCCCGAGAGCCCCCCCC
>MEHQ01001636.1:244449-256790 GCA_008828725.1 Saccharina japonica | reverse complement strand
CCCCCGCCCTCCTCCCACCCTCCACTCCCCTCCCCCGCTCCTTTCTCAATACAATCACAACATTCATTCTCACCTATTTTATTGTTTTCGCTCGTGAAAAAGCTTGATAGTTAAAAACATCCTGCTTTGTACGTTTACCGTGCAACACACCGTGCCTTCCAGGCCGCCACCATGCGCATCTTGGACAGATACGTCAGAGAAGGTGCGCCGGTGTTCATCCCGCTGTCCAGCTGGTGCCGGAGATCCATCCTCATGTCCAGAGCCACCTCGCCGTTCATGTTCGGCCGGGCCCGGGAGGAGGTGATGGAGAGCATGGCCGGGGAGAGGATCGGTCACGCTAGCGGCGACAACGATGGAGATGGAGATCGGAACGGGCATGATGGAGACGGCGAGGCTGCGGGCATTGGCGTGGAGGAGGAGGAGGAGGAGGAGGACGACGATGGCAAACCGCCGGTACGTACGAAGGTGTATAGATGTTGTACAGTAGTGGTCCCTCTATAATGCCGGTGTGTGCCAGGCCTCGATACCGGCATTATAGCGGGCACCGGCATTATTCCACACACTGATAAACTGCTTAAATCCCATCTGTGCCAAGCGATTTCACCGGCAATATATCGGGCACCGGCATTATTAAACCGGCATTATAGAGGGACCCCTACTGTATACCAGGTACGAAATATGATGCTGGTGTCCTTGACTAATGCGGTGCAGGAGTATTGTTTTGGTACCAGGGTGCTTATTATGTCGTCTTCCCATCGAGACGATTTTCGTTTTCCGTACGTACGAGTAGCCTGTTTTTGTGTAGATCAAGGGCTATACTTCCGTGAAGGAAATGAGGTGATGTGAGAACATCGCCATCATCCTTATCCTCACCCTGATCCTCCTCATCATCATCAGATGAGTATTAGAGTTACGAGAGCCCTGCTATGGCATACAAGAGGGGGGGGGGGGGGTACTCGATATTCATGCACGACCGTACGAAGTCGTATTATATTACCATAGATCCTCGCATCCCTACAATGCCGGGACGGAGCATGTTGGGTTTTCACCGACCAGGCAGACATTGCTAGGGGGGGGGGGGGTAGAAATGTTACGGTACCTTATCTCAGGTTACTCGCATGAGAAGCTCTACACCTTTTACACCAAAAACGGTCTTAAGAAATGTCGTAAGCGCCACCCGACGTACACGATTCGATTGCCTAGGCCTATCGCAACGACAAGCGTATACCAGGTACACATATATGCTTGGAAGCATTTTTCACAGGAGGGACTTCGAAAACATTGCGTGAAGCAAGGGTGTGCGCGGATCTGAATCCCAGATACCCCACCCCCCCCCCCCCCTATATTGGAGGGAAGAACCGAACCGTTGTGATCCGAGGAAACAACAAGTCAACTTTTTTTTTAATTACCCCCCCCCCCCCCCCCTATCCTGCTCTCGGTAGGTTGAAAACATACGCGCTCCGGTCCGGCATTGTAGGGATGCGAGGGTCTAATGGTCATAATGACTACGCCGTGCACAACATGAGTCACCCCCCCGAGTATCATCCTCGCCCCCCCCCCCTCCCCCCCCCCCCCTAATTAAAATTTAACTCATTGAAGCTTCGTCCATATGCAAGTCCGCGCATCAGAGAGGCGGTTCTTAGCAGGATGCAGCTCACCCTCCATGCGGACTCGCCGCAGTATCTCACGGCGTTTCGCCTTGGTGCAAGCCATGTCTGCCTGGTTGGTTGAAAACCCAACGCGCTGCCGTCCGGCATTGTAAGGGGATGCATTGGGTCTATTGGCCATTATGACTTACGCGCCGTGCACAAACATGAGTTACCACCCCCCCCCCCCCCTCCCACGCCCCCCCCACCAGCGAAAACAAAATAAGGGGGTCTCTAAACAAGTGAAAGAAAAAGGAACAAAAATATGCAAAAAAAAAAAAAACAGTCGTTTTCGCGTCATTTCGTTCTGTTGATCACACGATGCCGGTTTGTTTTTTCATTGCTGACCTTCCTATATATAGTCCGTCCGGCCGATCAAATACTCCAGAATTGCCCCATCACCAAGGACACTTATCTCGGGGTTATTGGCGTAGCGTTGTTTTGAAAAAACAGAGCATCCTCTTAAACGGCCCTCTCGAGACGGAGATAATAACAGCGTCGATTTTTTTTATTAATTATTATTATTTAAGCCTGATGTTTTGCAAAAAACGTGAAATTTTCTGCGTCGCAAGCTTAGGTGGATTGTAGATGTTGGCCACACAATATTATAGAACTGTGTATTTAGCTTAGCTTCGTCACATTTGCGCCCTGGGCGCTTTTTTTCTGTTTGAAAAAAAACGATGAACTGACGGAGATATCGGCAAAAATACGGATTTTGGAGGTCGTTTTGTTCAAGTTTACATTAAATAATTGTGTGTGGGATTTTATTTTAGAGGGCGGCAAACGATGAATTGAAGCCATACGCGCAGGGCTTTTTTTTCGTTTTTCCTGGAAAGCGAAATTGCGTTAGTTATTGAGGATTTATCCCAAAACGACTGATTTTGGCCAATTTTGGCCGGTCTTGGTGTTTTTTTTCTTGATGCTGTGTTGCATAATTACTTGTTATTAGTGTGAAATTTTGTTTTCGTTCAAAATCTCAGCATAGATTCGTCTTGTCTTTGCGATCACGAATATACAATTTTCAAGGTTCAACTTTATTTGTTAAACTCGGTATAGTATAAAACGTGAATGGAAGTAATGTCCCGGATGGACCATACGAGTGTGGTGTCGTTTTCTCTTTTTTTTTTACGCCCTTGGGTGAAGTTCAACAATCTTTAGTTGAGTGAGTACACTAATCGTCAGTCAGCAACGCTTGGCCCCCCAAACGTACGTACCCTCTCTAACTACCGCACTGTGGTGGACCGCACTGTGTAGTGGACCGTGCGGCGCGTGCTGCGATAGAGGAGGTATACCGTTTCTTGGCTGAAATGTTTTCGGGATGACGGGGCTATCCTTCATCCAAAACCGTCGGAATTTCATTACAGCAATATTGTATTGTTGCAGTGTTTTTCGTTTTTACACTTAACCCAGGGGCGTCCAGAAAAAAGAGAAAACGACACACCACACCCCCAGAGGTCGGAATAGAAAACCGTTGCAACCGTTGTGATCACATGATGAAATAAGAAAATGGAAAAAAAAATATCCTTATTTTTATTTTTTTCACTTGGTTTTAGTAAGGGCCCGTATTAACGAAGAAGAAAAAAAATCAATTTGGAAAAAAAAAAATCAAATCCGCTTTTCATTGGTCAACACACGCACCAGCACCAAATATTAGGATCTTGGGGCATAATATTTGGTGCTGGTGCGTGTGTTGACCAATGAAAAGCGAATTTGAATTTTATTTTTTCCAAATTGAATTTATTTTATACTCGTTAATTCGGGCCCTAACCCCCCCCCCCCCTAACGAACAAAAAATTCTGTGAGATGTCGAAAAAAAAAAAAGTCGACCACCCTCGCTTAACCCCTTAAGAACCGGTCTCTCGTTTTTGGGGACAAACTACTTGGAAATAGTGTGGGATGATTTTTTTCCGTTCTGAATGGGTTAAGGCCACCGGATTGCCCATCGGGTACGTAGCACTATGTTTTCGCTCCAAAAACAGTTTTCGGGGGGCGAGGTATTTGAGAGCTCCTCACGTGAACCACCCTCACAAAAAACACGGTGCACCTCTATCATACCGTAGCATGCGCCTTGCTGTAGTGCGCCGTGCTGTAGGTAGTGGACCGCGCTGTGGTCGACCGCACTCTGTGGTGGACCTCACTGTAGTGGGCCGTGCTGTAGTGGACCGCACTGTAGTTGACCGCACTGTAGTTGACCGCACTGTGGTCGACCGCACTGTGATGGACCGCACTATAGTGGACCGTGCTGCAGTGGACCGCACTGTAGTGGAACGCACTGCAGTTGACCGCACTGTAGTTGACCGCACTATGGTCGACCGCACTGTAGTGGACCGCACTGTAGTGGGCCGCACTGTAGTTGAACGCATTGTAGTTGACCGCACTGTAGTTGACCGCACTGTGGTCGACCGCACTGTGATGGACCACACTATAGTGGACCGTGCTGCAGTGGACCGCACTGCAGTTGACCGTACTGTAGTTGACCGCACTATGGTCGACCACACTGTGATGGACCGCACTATAGTGGACCGTGCTGCAGTGGACCGCACTGTAGTGGAACGCACTGTAGTTGACCGCACTGTGGTCGACCGCACTGTAGTGGACCGCACTGTAGTGGGCCGCACTGTAGTGGAACGCACTGTAGTTGACCGCACTGTAGTTGACCGCACTGTGGTCGACCGCACTGTGATGGACCGCACTATAGTGGACCGTGCTGTAGTGGATCGCACTGTAGTTAACCGCACTGTAGTTGACTGCACTGTGGCGGACCGCACTGTGGCGGACCGCACTGTGGCGGACCGCACTGTATTGGACCGCACTGTAGTGGACCGCAATGTAGTGGACCGCACTGTAGTCGAACGCACTGTAGTGGACCGCACTGCAGTTGACCGCACTGTGGTTGACCGCACTGTGGTGGACCGCACTGTTGCGGATGGACCGTGCTGTAATGAACCACACTGCAATTGACCATACTGTAGAGGACCGCACTGTAAAGAAATGTATAATACACGATGAACAGAGAAAAAGGACGAATGTGCTTTCTCCCCTGTTCGTACGTATCATGTGCTCCGTTAGGGTAACCGCTCGCTTCCTCGTTTCCCAGCTTTGATCCCCCTCAGCCCCCACCCCCCGCCCACGCTGTCGCCACCGCCGCCACCGCCGCGCTCGTCGCGTTCATCACACGTTCGCTCATGCTTGCGTTCGTGCTTGATTTTTTTTCTCGTACGTCCCTTTCCTCAGTGTCGATCGCCCACGGACACGGCCGACTCCTCTGGAAGTAGCGCTGGCGGAGTCGAGTCTGGTATCAATGAGGCTGCAGTTGGCGACATCAGCAGCATCGGCGGCGGCATCAGCATCATCCGAAGCACTAGCAGCATTACCAACAGCAACAGTGTACACAGCAGCAACAGCAGCAGCAAGGACAGCAGATACAACAGAATAAGCAGCAGCGGTAGTAGTAGCAGCAGCAGCAGCAAGGGCTCAGGCATCGATGACCGCAGCAGCAGCAACAACAGCAACAAAAACAATGTCAACAATAACTACAACGACAGCATCAACAAGAACGAGAGCGACACCAACAGCATCAGCAACGTGGACAACAGCAACACCAACGACAACGACAACGACAACGTCAACAACAGCGACAACAACAACGACGACATCGTCAGCAGAATAAACATGAGGTACCACAGAAGAAACAGCAGCAGCAGCAGCAGCAACGAGAGCAGCGATGGCTGCAGCATCCACACCGTCAACGACAGTAGAGTGAACAACGACGACGACGACGACAACAACAACATTGGCAACAACAAAATCAGCAGCGACTGCAGCAGCAGGAGCAGCGACAGCGACAGCAACAGCGATAGAGGCAGCAGCAGCAGCAGTAGCGGCGGTGGCGGCGGCGGCGGCGGCGACGGGGGTGGCGGCAGCGACAGGGATAACATCCGCAGCGGTACAAGCAACAACAGCAATTTCGATAGTATCAGCAGCAACCCCAGAGACTACACGATCCGTCGCTACCAGCCGCACCCACGCGAGGAGCGGAAGGAAGGGGACACAATACCGGAGGTATCCATAGTTCTTCCCACCCCGACGTGCCCTCCGCTCGACACGCCGCAGGCGCCGCACGCTCCGCACGCTCCGCACGCTCCGCACGCGCCGCACGCGCCGTACGCGCCCCAGGCACCGCAGGCACCGCAGGCGCCGCAGGCACCGCAGGCACCGCCACATATTCGACCGTTCCCATCGATGTCTAGCAGTCCCGAAGTTGGTAAATACTTCCACAGGCCCAAACCGTCAGTCGGGGGTGGGGGATCTTCGGTGCAAGGCGTGGGGTAGGTATAATCCCACCCCGCCCCCCGCCCACCTCCTTCCTTCAATGGTTCCCCAGAGGAATGCAGCTGCGCTGTATAATACATCTGCATGTTGCTAACTAGTGATTGCATCCGTACTGTTAGATATCAACATGCATTCACTACTACACCGTAATAAAGGCGCCTATCACTACATATGCAAGCTACGTATTAAACTATATGAAATGCATCCGCACCGCTGTAGCCTACATGTGCATGCTACCACTTACTGTAGTCTACTACTTCGTATACCGATATAATGCATCCGCAATGCTACATATAGTAATAAGTGGATGCATGCAAATCGTCAATGCTATCCATCTGCTCTACATATTATGCGTGCATGCCCCTTCGCAACAAAACTGACATGCGGCTAAATAAACACAACGAAAAAACATACCACAAGAAAAACCCGAAACAACAAGCCGCGGACGTAACATCAACTACACCATACACCAGGCACACTGATACTTTTCATGTTGCGTCGCGCATACAAATACCGGGTATATACATACACACGAGTACTCGAGTAACGTAAAGCACTGAGCTTTCTGCCGTACCAGATACCTGGTACGCCTAAACCTAATACGCAACGGGGAGACCGGTCGTTTCGTAGCTACAAGGAAACCGGTATTTTGGGAGCGTCAAGGCCTGCATAGACCATATTATACCAGTTTTAGTGTGGAAGTGGGCGGGTCAGTCAAGGGGGCCAAACTACAGCCTGTTCGATCTTAAGGGTTGTTGCGGAAGGTGCTATCACCAACAACGAACGCCTTTGGCAGCAGCTGCTTGCTTCACACGCAATCGCGGGTGCCTCCGCGGTTTCTCCGCGGTTCTTTCGCACCCCTGCCCTCGCCCCTCCCGCGCCCCCGCCCCTCACCTTTCCCATGGAATATCCCGTGGGGGTCATATCGAATCTCATAGCATCCCCCATGAGTTATTTTTTTAATTTGACCCACTGGGATATTATCCCCATACGTTATTCCATGATATTCAATAGGAAGTCCAAGTGAAGGGAATAGGGATGCGAGGGTCTGCGGTCATACAACTACGGCCGTGCACGACATGAGTACACCCCCCCCCCCCCCGTTAGCACCTCTGTAAGGACGCCGAGAGCTAGATGGTGCTGCCGGTAGAAGTTGCGACCGTGTGTACGGCACATTCGTTCGGGACACGTAAGAAAGACACGCGCTTGCTTGCGCTTCGCGAGAACACCCCATACAACGTCTGGGAACTTGTTTCCAGCCAGAAATCGTCCGGCCCAGCGACAGCGTAACATATCGACCCCCCCCTCTCTCCTTACCCTCCTCCCCGTCACCGCCCTCCTTATGGACGCGTCGATGCTTCTCGACTGGTTAACGACAGGCACAACGGAACCGATCCGGACATCTACAGACTCCATCCATCCATTCATCCATCCATCCACACATCTATCATTGTTTCCATCGGAACATCTGGACATCACCGTAGCGGCTTGGGGTACACCCCTCGGAACATCTGGACATCACCGTAGCGGCTTGGGGTACACCCCTCGACCCCCCCCCCCCCCCCTTCCCCCCGCTTATCCCTCCCATCGACCCACCCGCCGCTCTTTGTTTATCTGGGGGCCTCCTTCTGTCCTCTCATTCTCGGCTGTCGCCCTACGGCTCGCGCGTTACTTGTGTCGAAGAGAGGGTTCTTCACGACAAACCCACCACCACCGCCGCCGCCGCCACCGACGCTGCCGCAGTCACCCCCGTCACCGTCGTCTTCCGACCTGTTCCTCCTCGCCCTCACGTCGTCAAGCCCAGTGCCGCCCTTCCTCTTCCCCTTAGCTGTCACCGCCACTGCTGCCACCGCCGAGGAGCTCGCCGAGGGAAATTGGAAACCGCTCGACCCGCCCCCCGCCGTAGGTATAATCCCACCCCGCCCCCCGCCCACCTCCTTCCTTCAATGGTTCCCCAGAGGAATGCAGCTGCGCTGTATAATACATCTGCATGTTGCTAACTAGTGATTGCATCCGTACTGTTAGATATCAACATGCATTCACTACTACACCGTAATAAAGGCGCCTATCACTACATATGCAAGCTACGTATTAAACTATATGAAATGCATCCGCACCGCTGTAGCCTACATGTGCATGCTACCACTTACTGTAGTCTACTACTTCGTATACCGATATAATGCATCCGCAATGCTACATATAGTAATAAGTGGATGCATGCAAATCGTCAATGCTATCCATCTGCTCTACATATTATGCGTGCATGCCCCTTCGCAACAAAACTGACATGCGGCTAAATAAACACAACGAAAAAACATACCACAAGAAAAACCCGAAACAACAAGCCGCGGACGTAACATCAACTACACCATACACCAGGCACACTGATACTTTTCATGTTGCGTCGCGCATACAAATACCGGGTATATACATACACACGAGTACTCGAGTAACGTAAAGCACTGAGCTTTCTGCCGTACCAGATACCTGGTACGCCTAAACCTAATACGCAACGGGGAGACCGGTCGTTTCGTAGCTACAAGGAAACCGGTATTTTGGGAGCGTCAAGGCCTGCATAGACCATATTATACCAGTTTTAGTGTGGAAGTGGGCGGGTCAGTCAAGGGGGCCAAACTACAGCCTGTTCGATCTTAAGGGTTGTTGCGGAAGGTGCTATCACCAACAACGAACGCCTTTGGCAGCAGCTGCTTGCTTCACACGCAATCGCGGGTGCCTCCGCGGTTTCTCCGCGGTTCTTTCGCACCCCTGCCCTCGCCCCTCCCGCGCCCCCGCCCCTCACCTTTCCCATGGAATATCCCGTGGGGGTCATATCGAATCTCATAGCATCCCCCATGAGTTATTTTTTTAATTTGACCCACTGGGATATTATCCCCATACGTTATTCCATGATATTCAATAGGAAGTCCAAGTGAAGGGAATAGGGATGCGAGGGTCTGCGGTCATACAACTACGGCCGTGCACGACATGAGTACACCCCCCCCCCCCCCGTTAGCACCTCTGTAAGGACGCCGAGAGCTAGATGGTGCTGCCGGTAGAAGTTGCGACCGTGTGTACGGCACATTCGTTCGGGACACGTAAGAAAGACACGCGCTTGCTTGCGCTTCGCGAGAACACCCCATACAACGTCTGGGAACTTGTTTCCAGCCAGAAATCGTCCGGCCCAGCGACAGCGTAACATATCGACCCCCCCCTCTCTCCTTACCCTCCTCCCCGTCACCGCCCTCCTTATGGACGCGTCGATGCTTCTCGACTGGTTAACGACAGGCACAACGGAACCGATCCGGACATCTACAGACTCCATCCATCCATTCATCCATCCATCCACACATCTATCATTGTTTCCATCGGAACATCTGGACATCACCGTAGCGGCTTGGGGTACACCCCTCGGAACATCTGGACATCACCGTAGCGGCTTGGGGTACACCCCTCGACCCCCCCCCCCCCCCCTTCCCCCCGCTTATCCCTCCCATCGACCCACCCGCCGCTCTTTGTTTATCTGGGGGCCTCCTTCTGTCCTCTCATTCTCGGCTGTCGCCCTACGGCTCGCGCGTTACTTGTGTCGAAGAGAGGGTTCTTCACGACAAACCCACCACCACCGCCGCCGCCGCCACCGACGCTGCCGCAGTCACCCCCGTCACCGTCGTCTTCCGACCTGTTCCTCCTCGCCCTCACGTCGTCAAGCCCAGTGCCGCCCTTCCTCTTCCCCTTAGCTGTCACCGCCACTGCTGCCACCGCCGAGGAGCTCGCCGAGGGAAATTGGAAACCGCTCGACCCGCCCCCCGCCNGGGGGCGGTAGGGGGAGGAGGTATCTCGACTTGGTGGGAAATAGATCGCCAGTCTGACGGTGGAAGCGGAATTGTGAAGAAGGCGATAGGTGGCTGCGTGTTGAGCTGTTTTGTTCATGCGACCCACCATGTGGTGTCGTGCAAGAAGCCGTCCCAGATTCTCCGGCGAAAACTTGTACTATTAATGGCATCCTTTTTCTCGATACTTTTTTTTTGTATATCGTCTTGATATTTTGTGTGCATTATTGGCATTTATTTGTCACGCGCGCTCAGACGAAAGAAAGGGCGATACGATCAGCGAATACCGGAGTCTCGGCTGTGTCTCTCTTCTCTTCTTCGTTTCGCGTTGTCTCGCCATATGGCAGCAGCTACCCTAAAATAGCGTTCCGTTGCGCTAAAACAAAACGAAGAAGATTCTCAGCGAAAACTGGCGTCTTCGTGTTTGGTGGGTTTCCTGCTGCCTCATTTTCTTTCGCGCATGTCACCTCGTCGTGTTCTTCATCCTTCCCAAGCATCAACTTGTTTCCTTTTAGTCGGTTATCTGGTGAGGCGGAAGGGGTAGCGGAAGCAGGGGTGAAAAGGTATACCTGGTAACCATTAAAAAACGCGTGGAAAAATGTTTTACGACAGGGGTGACCGGATTGCCTCGTGTTCCTATTAATAAAAAGCGAAAATAAATGTGAAGGCGGCCTGTGCTCTCGTGGCACCTACTGTATATATATGGACCCTTCTTGAGTATCGTCAGAGGCGTGTTTATCATTCAGTGTCAGTTTTTGTTTGGGGTATTCCATGGCGGAAATTATATCCCCGCAATATCTTGAACTTCCCATTGTTGAAACCAAGACAAATATGCATGTGATACATACCTGGTACCAGTATAAATAATCTCTCTCACAGCTGATGTGTTTTTTTGTTTGTTTGTTATCAATATATAGATGGGGATGGGATTCCCCTCTTTTCCCTTGTTCTCCGTGCACCAGGTACCTGAGTGCTACTGACTGTACGTATATACTGCGTACAACTTTGATGAGCTTATTTACTGTTGTCTGTACGATATATAAACGGAACGCAACATTGTTGACGTATTATTTTCCTTTTTTCGTGCCAACACTGAAGAAAACAGAACCGACGGGAAACGAACGCGGGAAAACCTCGTACGGTACATACTACAAATCAGTACCTGGTATACGATATTGACGTCTAGATTTCGCATCAGCGTGCTGCTGACGATGGATATAGTATATAGGCAATGATGAACCCACGAACTGAAAACCAGCCGCGGCACTGTTCAAAAGAAAGAGGCAACGCCCGAGTCGTTGTGAGACGAAATCGTGTGACCTTGACCGTCGGAAAGAAGATGGTATACATGGTGATCCTAGGCCATATATAGGGGTTGCCCAAGAGGAAAAACTGAGAAGATGAAACGTGAACGAGAGGGGGGCGTGTACTTCCAACACGACCCCTCGATGGAGGTGACATGTTGTAAAAATAGTATATACCAGGTGTAATGTTTACTATTCAACTGCTGGTACTGGTGGTGTACCAGTATACCTGATGGTACATACCAGCAACGTAAATTGAAGTCCGAAACACGACCGGAAGACCGAGACCGCGCGCCCCATAAGAGACGACGAACAGCTGTACCAGGTATTCATTTGCCACAAAAAATATCGGGTTGTGTCGGCCGTGCTTTTTGAGCCTGCGCATGCATATGCACTTGGCCCTCGTCGGACTTGAGAAGAGAAAATTGACGATAGAAAGGTGACGTTTACAGCAAGGCCACCTGTTGTGCATGGTTGCGGGATTATATCGTGTCCCTCTTGCGTCAAAATTAATGAATCCTCACTATTTTAGAATACGAAGCTCAAGTGATTAATTAATTAATTACATCCACCCCTCCCCGCATATCTATCCATCTATCCATCTACCCTGGTACCAGTAATCTCGTGGTTGGCGAGGAGTGAGTGTGTTTCCTCTGAAAAGCGCGTCAAAAAGAAGCTTGAAGAAAGAAAAGCCGCTTTTCTGTTGGTTTGTTTCCTTATATACGTACGAGTTGATTTCCGAAACTACAAAACGAGGAGTCGCGGGGGAGAAACGGGCGCAGCACGATCCCCCACCCGTACCGATGTGCTCTAACATTACTCGTGGACTGCTGATGAACTAAACTTATCATTTTTTTCTTGCGCTATCTCCGGGTCCCAAAAAGGAGTACCCCTGCTTTTTTTTTAGACTTGAGAGGGGGGGGGGGTGTCGGGAAAAGGTGACAATTACGGCGGCATCGGTCGTATCTGGTATAAAGCAGCCCAAGCTGCCGCCGGGGTAAAAGGGTGGGATCCTTGTCCCATGCTGTGTATTTTGTTGTTCGTGTCCTGTGTTACGTTTCGATATTCAATGCCGTAACGTCTTGCGCGAAACGCCCCGACCACACCGAAAAAACTGCTGAAGGCAGAACAAGATGAAACAAACAAGGACCGCCCGTCCACTGATGATCCGATAAGTGGTGTGGGCTCGGGTGGACTCCGTCCTCCTTTCCCTCCCTCCCTCCCTCCCCCCC
>MEHQ01001636.1:202025-238632 GCA_008828725.1 Saccharina japonica | reverse complement strand
TCCGCACAAGGGGAATGGTTGTACCACGTAGTGCTAATATGGTAAGGCGTCCGCGAGGCAGTTACATAGTAAAACCCATTGCTGTCTCCGGAAGTAGCCACACCAGAAATTAAATTAATCGCCCAATACCTCACGGCGCTTCGCGCTTGGTGCAAGCAATGTCTGCCTGGTTGGTGAAAACCCAACGCGCTCCGTCCCGGCATTGTAGGGATGCGAGGGTCTATGGTCATATGACTACAGCCGTGCACAACATGAGTACGCTCCCACCCCTTTCCTCTACAAAAAAAACGCCCTCCTCAATCTCCCCTTTCTCTCTCTCTCTCTCTCTCTCTCTCTCTCTCTCTCTCTCTCTCTCTTTCTTTCTTCTCACCCCGAAGCCCCACTGCCCCCAGAGGCGCTGCTTCCCGTACTCCCCCCGGTCGTCGAGCGACTGCAGCGCGCTGCTGTCCAGGAGGGGCCTCACGGGGGCGTTAACGATGGCCGTCAGCGTGATCATCGAGATGATCCACGGGAAGGACGTGCGGGCGGCGAGCGAGACCCTCAAGAGGGTCGACGCGAGGAACGTGCCCACGAGGATCTGCTTCAGCATCCCGGACTTGTCCGTGAGCGCCCCCCAGAGAGGGGTGAAGAGGAAGGTCATCGCAGGCGTTATCGCGCCCAGGTGTCCTATTCGCCTGGATGGAAGGGGTTATCGGGGGCGGGGGGGTGGGGACGGGGATGGGGGGAGGGGGGTACTCATTTGTTGCTTGCCTTAGTCATTTGACCATTGACCATGCATCCCTTTCGAGACGGAGCACCGAGGCGGGGGGGGGGAGAAAGGTGTGAGATGGAGGGGGGGGGGTCGTGCGTGGCAACATCAAATAGCATGCGAGTCGTTGTGGCGACCCAAAATGTATAGGCACGCGATGCAATGAAATGCGATGCAATACGTACACCATACCAGGTGTGCGATAGCATGCAATGCCCGATATGCGATGCGATGCGATGTGGCGTGAAAAAGGAACTGCCAGCAAGGTTATATCGTGAGGAAGGAGGGCACTAGCAACACCACCACCACCACCACCACCACCACCACCACCACCAGCAGGAGGAGGAGGAGGGGGAGCACCCAAAACGTGGTAGTGGCGGCGTTGAAGGGGCGGCGCCTTTTGACTCCGCCCAGGTGTGTGCACTGCTGCAAGTTCTACTACACAAACGGGGGGGGGGGGGGGGGGGGGGGGGGTATTCATGCGCGTCCACCTCCGCGACAGGTTGATACCTACAAATAGAAACTCATTATACCAGGTGCTGTATCATATGACACTTGCGTGCTGAGCTCCAACCGCACCGGGCACGCACGCGGGAGGTACAGATGCTCCGATCCTACCCCATCCAAGAACACGACATCAACATCTGTACACATCCCGGACCAGCACTTTCCCACCCCACCCCACCCCACCCCATCCCATCCCATCCCATCCCAAGCCGTAACAAACAAACACAAAACAAACACGTCGTTCGTTCGAAAACCAATCGCGACACCGGGCACGCAGCGACAGCACCAACAACGCCGCACCCCCCCGCTGAAACACAAAACAAACCCCTCCAACACCCAACCCAACCCCCCCACTCACCCACACCCCCACCCCCCCCCCCCCCCGCCAACGCCCCCTCCAGCAACTTTTACATCCAGCAAAAGTAGCATCTACCCGTGGCATAGTAGTTGTCATCGTACATTATACTATACTATACTATACTAAACTATACTATACTATACTAAACTATACTATACTATACTATACTATACTATACTATACTATACTATACTATACTATACTATACTATACTATACTATACTATACTAAACTATACTATACTATACTATACTATACTATGCATACCTGTCTGGGATGCCCAGAGAGTGGTAGTACACGGGGAGGTACGGCATGATCGCCCCCAGGCTGGAGTAGAACAAGAAAAACACAGCCTTCACGGTCAAGTACTTCGGCTCCCAGCGCATCCTCCGAACCTTCTTCACCGCCCCCCCCCCCCCCCCCCCCCCCCCCCCCCCCCCCCCCCCCCCCCCCCCCCCCCCCCCCCCCCCCCCCCCCCCCCCCGAAGACGCTTCACTCCCCGTCGCAGAAAAACCCGTAACCCCAGCCGCCGCCATCCGCCCTGGCCCCCCACTTCCACCGCCACCGTCACCCCCATCCCCATCCCCGTGCCCGCCCGGCCTGTCTGCTACTCCATCGACGCCGCCGACCCCCGGTGGCCATGCCTTCGCCCCCGAGCGCCCCCAGGGCCGCGAGAGCTGCACCTCGCCCCTCGGCGGCGGCGGCGCGCCCGCGCGCGGCAGGGCTGGCCGACCTGCCCACTCGCGTCCGTCGCCGGACTCGGCTGCGCGTCCGAGCGCCCCCGCCCGCGGCCCTGTCCTCGCTCCCGCCCCGGCCCCAGAACCCGACCCCGTCCCCCCTGCCCCCAATCCCGCCTCCGCTGGAGCTCCCGTTGGCGTATCTCTCGCCTCCGGTACCCTCGCGGCGGCTCCGCCGCCCACCGCCTCGGCGGCTGCGCCGCTCTCCCCCCCAACGCCCCCGTCCTCCCGAACTTCTCCCTCCTTCACAATCCCTCCCTGCCCCCTAATCCCTCCCTCCTCCCAAACCCCTCCCTCCTCCCAAACCGCTCCCTCCTCGCAAACCCGTCTGTCCTCCACACTCCCCCGCCCCCTCGCCGCTTGCCTTGTAGCTCCAGACGCGGTCACCCCTCCCCCTCCCCCGCCGCCGCTACGCCACTCTCTCCTCCTCCTCGGCATCTAACCCTACCCCCGCGTACACCCCCGCCTCCTTCCCCTCTACCCCCGCCCCCATCTGACTACCCAGGGCCATCACCCCCCCCTCCGCCCCTCTCGACACCGCCTCCTCCCCCCCCGCCCCCGTCGCCGTCGCCGCCTCCGTCGCTCCCACCGGGAGGTCTGGTGGCGAAGCGCCTGCGGCCTGTCGGTTTCCCTCCTGCTCTGCCCCCGTTCCTTCCGCCGCCTGAACCTCTCCCTCTACCGCTGCCGACAGTTTGGGTCCGTCTCCGCTAACCTGGTCGGGGCTGGGGAGCTTGGAGGCCTGCTGAGATGGACGGATGGATGGATGGATGAATGGGCGGATGGACAGACGGACAGACCGACCGACGGGGAACCGACGGACGGACGGATGGACGGACATACAGACAGACAGACAGACAGACAGACAGACAGACAGACAGATAGACAGACAGACAGACAGACAGACAGACAGGCATAAGGTCAAAAAACAAAAACGTAGTATATACGAGCGATGGAAGTGTCACATGATACCATTATGTCTCAAAACATAAGAACCGTTTTTATGGTATATCGAGGTATAAAAGGTGCTTATATTTAGGGACAGAGTGGTGTCACACACACGGTCTGCAAGGCTGGGTTTTGACGAAATCCCTGATCTCACAGCTCGTGTTTTTTGTTTTCGTTTTCTTCCTATGTGTGTAGGCAGTCATGCTGAGCCTCGGGTGCTGTCGCCCCGGGGAGCCGCCGAGTTATATAGCATACTCTACGGGACCATACACCCAGTAGCAAGCGCGATCGCAGTATGGCGCAGCTTTGAGTAGACGAGTTTCGGCGAAATTATTTCATCTCAAAGCTGGGGGGTGTCTTCCTAAAAAAAACAAAAACAGGTTTTGGTATGGACCACGTACGAATTCAGTAAGGCAAGGTTTCAGAGGGCAAACGTCTCGAGGAACCCCCTGATGACGTACGGCTTACTACTGCTGCTGTGCCTGCTATATACTGAAATCACATACCTGGTAGACTTTATTATCCTATGTATGAACGCCGCGAAACACCCCAAAATAAAAACACGCCTTTCCACGGTTTTCCAATCTGATGTGCTCGACAACGGAAACTGCTGTGCAAACGCCGTGATATGCGTATTTCGTTGTTAGGTTCCCCAGGAGTAAACTAAAAAAAGACAAAACCATACCATTTCGGGGATGAAAACAAATTTTGGTCAGAAATTACTTGGTAACTAAAAAAACACATTTTTTTGTTTTTGTTGTTTTTTTTTTATTATACCCCCCCCCCCCCCCGTCTCGGACTCGAAAAAAATATATATGGGTGTCGATTTTTTTTTCAGCTTCTTCGTGTGCATACCCTTGGTTTCCGTTTTGTTCGAAAATCGGCTCGGAAAATCATGCAAAGGGGGTGTGCTATGTTATCACCCGCGCGATACGGTGGCGTGTACGTTACGCACATACGAGTCATGACCATTACAACCCCAACACAAAAAGCTGAGCTGGGAACTGCAAAACTTATCCTACACTTATTCCAAGTAGTTTGTCTCCAAAAACGGGGGACCGGTTCTTAACCCATTTCAGAACTGAAAAAATATATCCCACACTAATTACAAGTATTTTGTCCCCAAATTCGGGGGACTAGTTATTAACCCTTATAGAACTGCAGTCCCGTTTTGGGGACAAACCACTCTAATTCCAAGCAATTTGTCCCCAAAACGGGACTCCAGTCCTATAAGGGTTAAGAGGTTAAGGGGTTAATTCGAACGTCCGACACGCCCCCCTCCTGCACCCTCCACCGTCACCCTCCGGGAGATGATAAATGCGCAGGCGCCTGCGTAATTTAAGCTGAAATAAACGGGACAGATAAGACTCTCCAGCAGCATTCGTACTCCGGGAGATGATAAATGCGCAGACGCCTGCGTAATTTAAGCTGGAATAAACGGGACAGATAAGACTCTCCAGCAGCATTCGTACATACGGGCTGTCCCCCGGGTTTTCCAATGTTTTAGGATGTCACTCTCCCCCTACCTCCACGTCCACAGCATAGCGGCATGGTACACGGTTGCCATGTACACGAAGGTATACGGTATATAGAGTAGCTACTTGTAGCTGTGTTTCGTGCTATGTATACCTCTCTCGGACTGGCACCTACCAACTGACGACGCTGCACCGATACTCCCAGTACTCGGGAGTAAAGAAAAGTTGTGTTACCGAGAGAAAAATACTCCAGGTACTTCGTCTACTCGCAGTATTTGAGCTTTACCAGGTATGTACTGCGGGATACTGCGAGTACTCGCAGTACTTTGAGACGATGTACTGCGGATACTGTCATATTCGCAGTGTTTATGTCGGGTACTGCGAGTACTCGCAGTACTTTGAGAGTCGGTACTGTAGATGCTGTCATACTCGCAGTGTTTCGGGGTTCAATACTGTGGAATACAGCTCTACATCCAAGTATTTCAGGGTTCTGTACTGCGGGTACTGCCAAGTACTGCCAGTGTTTCTGTCCGTTGGTACTGCGAGTGCTGCGAATACTGCGAGTACTCGGAGGACCAAAATACTCCCAATGTGGGCAGTGTACTCGGAATATGGAATATACTTCGACCATCTACGCACGGTTTTGAAAACCCCATCCCCATTTTATTGCAGAAGGCATTCACCCATGGCCCCACGAGTGGAAGTTGGAGCGAATTACTTTTGGGGGGGGGGACTGGAGTACTTAAGATTACCAGTAGTATTTTGGGAGTATATACTGCGAATACTCGAAGTATTTACGAGTCCATACTCTTGATACTGTGAGTACACCAAGTATTTTGGATGTTTGTACTGCGGGTACTACTTGTACTCGGGCTTCTGTGCTGCTCATACTACCAGTACTCGCAGTATTTGGGCCTTCAGTACTGCTCATAATCACAGTACTCGCAGTTCTTAGGCCGCCAGTACTGCAAATACTCTCAGTGCTCGGGAGTACCAAATGGCACCAAATGTCCTCGATACGCCCAGTATACTCAGGAGCATGAAGTATACTGGGAGCACCTGCTATGCAACGCTGTCATACATCAACGATTTACATTTAGTTGGACCGGTCATCACCGCGGCCATGACCGCTCATGACCGCTCCACTGGCCGCTCATGGTCGCGTTTATGAACGGTCATGACCGCGGTCAGCCATGACCACCCATGACCGCGCCCATCGCCGCTCATGGCCGCGGTCATAGTCGCCCATGGTCGCGGATGATCGCGGTCACGACCGCTTATGGCTGACCGCGGTCATGACCGTTCATGACCGCGGCCATGAGCGGCCGTTGGGACCGGTCATGACCGCTCATGAGCAGCGGACATCGCCTGATAGTGAATAATCTTCCTAAGGTATAGCTATTTGCGCACTCTGATTGGCTAAGGGGTACATTGTAAGCGGCTTAATCAACCTATCCATAGAGTATTTCCAAGCCACAGCATCCGGCGCCGGCCGAATCAACCTACGAGAGTCTTTGTTTCCAAGCGCAGCATCCACGCCAGCCGAATCAACCTAGAGTCTTACCAAGCACAGCATCCCAGCACTGATCACTGGCATAGGGTTCGGGTTCGAGTTAGAGTTCGGGTTCGGGTCGGGAGGTCGGCCTTAGGCGCCGAGCGCAAAACCTCCGTAAAGATTCACTATCAGTAGGTGTCCACGCCCGGCGCCATGAACGCGGCCATGAACGACAAATGATTGCGCAAACCATGGGCAACCATGACCGCAGCCACGGCCGGCCATGACCGCAGCCATGGTCGAATTCGGCCCCGGCCATGACCGACCATGACTGCTCATGAACCGAGGCTAAGAACGACAATCATTGAGTCGGCCATGGTCGAGGACAGGACCTGGCCGTGGACGACCATGACCGCAGCCATGATCGCATCCATGACCGCAGCCATGGTCAACCGTGGCCGCTCATGGCCGCAGTCACGAGCGGTCATGAGCGGTCATAACCGCGGTCATGAGCGGTCACGAGCGGTCCTAACCCTCATATGACCGCGGTCGTGACCGGTCCAACTATAATAGTGTAAATCTAACAGGTACCAGATATGTACCAAAACTGGACGAAAATTTAAGGACCGTTGCGGTGTCAATATGACCACTCAAACGGTTCTTACATTGACGTCCATAGTTGTACCATACACCAGGTTCGAAGTACAGTAAACTCATTACGTACACATGGTTCGTGTGATATATATGATACAACACGACACACATCTCACCGCCGTCCCGCCGATTCCAAGAGCGTCACCATCACCAACAAGACCACCACCACCACCAGTCTGCTGTTGCTCCTGACGTTGCTGTGAGCCGTCAGCCGAAGTAGCAGCGTCGGCGGTAGCGGCAGCAGCCGCAGCCGCAGCTCCCTTCTGCGCCTTCTCCCTGCTCCACGCCTCGTTCTTGAGTCCATCACTGCCTCCGCGCAGCCCCCCCTCGAGAGAAAATAGCAGCCGCCTCCCCCCCCCAGCCAAACGCCTCTTCCTCGCGCTCTCAGCGCCATCGCGATCCCCCCCGAGCAGCAACGGCAGACGATCTCCCTCTCCCGCTGGGCGCCTCCTAGCGCTGTCCTCGTCGAGGTCGGAGTTGTCGTCGAAGTTGCCGCTGGCGTTGTCCTGCACCTGGCTGCGGCTGCGGCTGCTGCTGCTGCTGCTGCTGCTGCTACCTGAGTTCCACCACGTCCAAGTTTTGTCCCGAGGGCAGAGGTTCTGCTGCTTACTTTGCTGCTGCTGCTGCTGCTTCTGGTGGTGCTTTGATTGATGTTGTTGGTGGTGGCGTTGGTGGTGGTGGTGGTGGTCGTCGTTGTGTTGGTGGTGGTGTCGAGTCGCCGCCGTGGAGGAGAGAGATGCTGCTGCTGCTGCTGCTGCGGCTGCTGCGGCTGGCCTCACCTCTATCGTACCTCCACCACCACCTCCGCCGTTGGAAAAGCTGTATGGAGCGTAGAAGAAGGATCGGTAAGCTCCGCTGCTGCTGCTACTGCTGCTGCTGCTGCTGTGCCTCTGGCTACCGCTACCGCTGCTGCTGCTGCCGCCGCCGCCGCCCACGCTGCGGGGGGCACCAGAGGTGCCGGAGGCGCCAGACGCGGAGGACGCAGCTGAGGAAGCCAGGCACAGCGCGAGCATGAGACCTCGACAACTCACGGTTGCTGTTGCTGCCACGCGTCGATTGCTGCCCTCCTTGTGCAACATGACACGTCCTGTTGTATCTTCCATTATTGCTGTTCTTGTTGCTGTCGTTGCTGTTGTTGTCGTCGCGGGTGGCGCCGCTCGTACTACTGCCTCGGAACGGCGAGGAGGCGGAGCTCTCTGGCCGTGCCGAGGCACGCTCCCAACTCCTCCTTGGAGGGTGCTACCGTCCCCCTCCACAGCCCCCGGCTTCTGCTCTGCGTATTATGTCGACGATGCCACGCGCAACGGATGCTCTGCGCCGGCCGCGCGAACACGGCTCGTTTTGAATGCACGCTCGGTGCTCTGGCTTATCCTAGCCTTGGCTCCATCGATGTAGGGCACAAGGAGATAAACCGAAATCGCCCGAGGGTCGCGGACGATGGCAGAAAAAGCCGGCAGCGCTAACGGCGCACTCCACCTCTTCCTGAGGAGTTAGAAGCAGGGAACCGCTGATTGTACAAGGGGGTTTTTCTTGTTGGATCCCTACAAAACACGCAGTTGGCATGTGTGGAAACCTACTATTGAAATGAACTCGAGCAAAGCACGCTTTTGCAGCAGTACTGCTGCTGCGCAGAAGCGCATGGAGCAATCGCTTCCACGGCTCCGACAGTAGCCAACCAGTCGGTACCTTGCAGCTTCCTGCTCTGCATATTTGCGTCTTGGTGGAGGAGTCATTTTCGTCGGTGAGGAAAGCGCTTGTGTGCACGTCGAACTTTTACGAGAGGACGATTCTTGTTGCGACATTTGGACGCTTCATCTGAATGCTGAGTCTGGTGTCTGGTGTCTGGTGCCTGGCGGTCATGTCTCGAATATTTGAAATTCCCATATAAACTAGCCGCTTCCTCTTGCTTTGTCGACGATTTCCTGGCTGTGCATCGCTGTTGCTTGCATGCTACGGATCCCGACACTGACTGCTGCGCTCAAGGCACTGGCCTGTGCACACGGCATGCCTGTTGTGGAGAAATTGAGGCCATGTATGCCTATATATACCCCCGCTACTTTAGCTGCATGCGGCGGTAAGGCTCTTGTTTGGTGCATGCCCACAGGCTTCGCCTGAAATCGGAGCACTTTGCGGACGGACGACTCTTGCCTCTCAGCCTACAAGCAAGCACGCGAGCACGGTGGTCACATCTAGCATATGCAATCATGTAAATACCTACCCACGGGTATCGTACTCCTCTCAAGTACTGAGCCTGCGTCGTATTTCTGTCGCTCGCCAAAAAGGAGTTAAACGTCGCACGCAACAATACACGAGGCAGCGAGCGCACACTGACTTGTCCACCGACACGCACAAATATGCTCGTACACGCATCACATGTCAACCCTTGAAGCACCCCTCCCTCCCCTCTTTTCCGTCCCGTCCCGTACCAACCCGTCGTCAGCAGGCCTTGAGCAACGTACCGCGGTACACTTATACTACCTTTTTTTCCCTATTGCTGCTACCACCGCTACGGTCACCAACCAGCGAGAGCGCGAGAGACCGAGCGCACATGGACGCCGACGCCTTCTTCGCGGCCCAGCTGTGGCTCCGTCCGCTCCCTGCCGACGTTTGGCCCGGACCAGCCAAAGATACCAGCGGCGTCGCCAACGGCGCCGGCGGCCGCTACCACGGCGAAGTAATCCTAGCGGGAGCGAAGTGCTCCTTCGTTCTACCAGGCCCGGTGCCCACCAATGCTCCTCCTCCTCCTCCTGGTACTACTGCCACTACCGACAAAAACCGGAAGCGGGGCTCTCCGGGGAAGAGGACCGACAACCATGTCGGGCTACTGCCGCCGCCGCCCCCGGAGATCCCACGGGAGCGCCGCGCACTCCTGCTGTCTGTGTCTCTGCGCCCCCCCCCCGCTACCGCCGACGCCTCTGCCTCGAGAGCTCGGGTCGACAGCCCGGGCCGGAGGCGAGAAGGTATGAGTCCCGGCGGGGACGAGGGAGCGCGCGGAGGAGAGCCTATGGAGGTTGATCCCGTGGCCGGCAACAGCTTAGGGCAAGGGCAGGGACTAGGGCGGGGTAGTCGGGGTGGGGATGATGGCCACCACCGGTGGCGTGACGGTGGCGGGGGCGGAGGTGGAGGAGGGGTGGGGAATGGCAGCTCGGCGCGAACGACCCCGAACCCCCTACAGACCAGGCTCGCGTCCGAGTTCGATTTGGACCTGGCCATCGCTAGAGGACCGAAAGGGCGGCTGGAAGGAGTGGTGGCAGGGGCGGCGGCGGAAGCGGGAGGAGGAGGAAGAGGAGGAGGAGGAGAAAGGGAGAGGGGAGAGGGTACCGACGGAAGGTGGGTGTGTACGTTGTCGAACGCCCGTCCCCTCTACCCTTTGAGCTGACATTGCTCCGCGCCTGTCGTGATTGTGTGTCAGCCGCGGTTGTTCCTATTGAGTTGGCCCACAGCAGTGCAGCAGCAGATCTAGTGGGGGGGGCATAGAGCAGGAGGGAGGCGCGCACTCTGTCTGCTCCGCGAGCGAGCACTTGGCGTTGACGATGCGGCGACGCTCTGGCGTATGATATATTATACGTGTGGAGATAGTGCGTTTTCCTCCGGCCTGTTCCGACGTACAACAGTCAGTAAACCTTTAACGAACTATCTTGCTCTCAATAATACAGACGCTGCTCTCGCCAGCGCCTGCCCACTATCAGTCGGTGTTGGTCCGCGCACATGGCCATTTTTAATTTTAAAACAGTGGAGTCGCTCGCGTCAGCATACCACACCGACCGTATAATAACGGTATGGTGCAGTCGTATATTTGAGCATATGGAGCGCATGGTATATATGATATTACCGTCTTGGGGTCGCTTTTTATTGTTAAGCGAAGCGCGTCAGCGCGGAAACCTTGTACGGCATCCGGCATATAGCCGTGCTGTACATATTATACAGGTATGTATAATATATACGAAGTACCGTACGTATATAAATATATATACGGTGCGCCGTAAAGCTTAAGCTTTGAACGAACGTGGCTCTTGCGTGACCTGGTGCAAGGGGGTAACTTGCCATTTTTATATAGATGAGAAAATGGTTGAGGGTCACTACACTGCTGTGTTCGAGACGAATAGAACCAACCCTAACCCTAAAGGGCAAAATCTAAGCCAATCAGATAGATGGACACAATCAACCATTGATAGCAGTACAGCAGTGTGTGCCAACCTTTTTATAGAATAACTCTTTAAGTTTCTAGTGCCTGGTGTTCCCAAAATTCTTGTTTTTTTCTGGTTTTTCACCATTTCAGTGTAAGCGCCTATTAATAATGAATAGTACTGTCTTCTAACCACCAGTACTATATAGCTGTAGATGCTGCACTCAGTTCCGTGTGTCTGTCTTATGTGTGTACAAATGTGTGTGCTTGGGTTTAGGGTGTACGCCGACGCACATATAAAAAGGGCACCGCCACCCCATGTTCCGGACTACTGCTGTCTCCCCCAACCGTTCCAACTTGTCTCTCCGCTTCCACACCCCCCCTACCGAAGTACCGCACAAACAACATTTCTGCCCTTTTTTTTTCCTTCGTTCGATATATATATGTACCGAAAAACATCTGCTCGCTGCCCTCTCCCACTCCCGCACGCGTCTACTCCGACCAGAGCTGCGGACGGCCACCTTCCAGCAGAAGGAGGCGGTGGCGGCGGCGGTGGCGGCGTCGCTGGCGGCAGTGGTGACGGCAGCACCGGCAGCAGCAGCGCCGGAAGCCTCTTGCTTCGTATCGACGGAAACGTCTACGAAGCAGAGCACACCCTCATCCGGAGTATATCGTACCCGCGGTGCCGCGGTGGCAGCAGCAGCGGCAGCGGGAGCGGCAGTGGCGGCGGCGGTGGCGGCGGTGGTGGGAGCGGGGGAGGCGGAGGTTTAGGCGGAAGTTTAGGTGGTGGCGGCGGCGGCAGCTTGGGTGGTATCGGCTTGGGTGGTGTCGGTATCGGTGGCGGTGGGGGGGGTGGCGGGGGGGGAGGGGAGCCGCTCCCGGGAACCCCGAGAAAGGCGACACCGCCGGTGCCGATGATGATGGCCACAGCACCGACAACCACACCGGCCCGGGGCGGTCAGAACTCGCGCGTGGATCACGGAAAGCGGCGTTCAGTGGAGGACCCCATCCCCGTCCCGATGCTGACCGCCTTGGCCGTTTCTGGTGCCTGCAGCTCCCCGGGTGGTTCCCCAGGCGCCCAAGCCGCTCACGCTCGCGCCGGCGGTGCTCCGAAGGGTCGCCGTGGTGCCGGGGGGCCATACCGCCCGGGGAAGGCGGCGGCCAGGGTGACCGGCCGTCCTTCGCTGCTGGAGGCGATAACCGCCAGCGAGAACAAGAGGAAGCTGGACGCCGCCAACGGGACCGGTGGAGCCGCCGGCGCAGCAGGTAAACCGGCAGCCGCAAGCGCAGGCACGGGCGCCGCCTTCGACGCCCGGATTGGGCGCCCCCGTGTTGGCGGGGCCGGTCGCGGTGGAGGTGGCGGCGGCGGCGGCAGCGGCAGCGGCACCGGCAGCGATGCCGCTGGTAAGGATGGTGGCGGGCAGCGGGGTCGATCCGGCGCCCGAGATATCCGCAGCGTGGCGGGAGGAGGTGGAAGTGGCGCAAGAGTCAATGTTGACGGTTCGGTTGGGGTGGAGGCGGCGGCAGCGGCGGCGGCGGCGAGGGTGGCGACAACGGCGGCGGCTTCGCCGGCGGTCGCCGTGGCTAGGTCGCCGGCGACTAGCCACGAGGAACGGTCGGAAGGCCGCGGCGGGGGGAGCGTCTCGGGGAGCGAAGACGGAGCGACCGATGTGCCGTTCTGCGGTCTTTTGTTTCCTGGCGTGCTCCTCAAGTTCTGGGTGAGACGAAGTAGAAGACGCGGGTGTGTGCGGAGGGGGGGGGTGACGGTCAAAGAAACCGCTGTACTACCAAAATGATGAGAGAAAACAAGGAAGCGACCGAGCCTCCCCCCCCCCCACAGTACGTTTTCGTCGTACAGCAACCATCCCCTACCTAGACAAAATCGTTTAAAAACTCCTGTAAGGAGAATCTCTCCCGGGCGGTGGTGACCCATGTCTAATCATATTTGTCGTCTTGTCGGCCGGAGAATCAAGCACAAAAAGTTGTTTTTTTCGTTTCTCTATTCCGCCCCGTGTCTCCCGTCTGTGGTGGTGGTAATGGGGCTGGTGCTGGTGCTGGGACGGGGGGAGGGGGGGGTCCAAGCTACGCCATCGCATGATGCCGGTGGTAGCCCGACAATGCCTCAGGAGAATCCCCCCCCGCTTGGTGCTAGCAATGCCTGCCTGGTCGGTGAAAACCCGACATGCTCTGTGTCCCGGCATCGTAGGGATGCGAGGGTCTATGGTCATACGACTACGGCCATGCATTAATATCTCGAGTACACCCCCCTCCCTCCCTCCTTCCATCCCTTCCTTCCTCCCTCCCTGTGTTCTTAAACCTCGCCTGCGTCGTCGGCTTTTATCCCCGCTCGTCACCCCCACACACCCCGCCGCCGGCCTCCTTCCTCCCCCTCCATCCCCACCCCTGACAGACGCCATGGCAGGGCGAACCGGTCGCGGGCGCGAGGACTGGGGCTGTGGCGAGGATGCACGGCGTGGTAGGCGAAATGCTGAAGGGTCTCTCTTCCTCGACAGGCGCCGCCCCCGCCACCCACCCCGCGGGCGGAGGAGGGTCTCCACTAGAGCTGGACGGCCTGACACAGTCTGGTGAGCTAGTGGGTTGGTGTCGAGAGTGGTCTGGCGGGGGGGGGGGGGGGGGGGGGGTTTTTTTTTTTTCATTTTGGGGGGGGGGGGGGGGGGGGGCTGCTATTTGACCCCGGATCTGAGCTACGACTATTAACCCATTCAAAACTGAAAAAAAACACTAATTCCAAGTAGTTTGTCCCCAAATATCTGGGACCAGTTCTTAAGGGGTTAATAGGAGGGAGGGAGAAAAGAAGGGCGAAGATCATAAACGGGAAGAAAGAAAGAAGAAAAAAAAAGTACTGCAATGCTTATCCCACACTATTCCCCCCCAAGTATTTTTGTTCACCAAAACCGTGCGTGCAGTGCTATACATAGAGGTTAAGACCTGTCGAAAATGTGTGATGGTTTTACAGAATCAGCCACACCGAGGAAAAATAAAAAAGCAAGCAGCCCAGCTACTGTAGTTGGAGATGGCGTATCATATATTTATACTACGACGTAGGGAATAAGAGGCCCTCCCGCCCCCACGGCGGTAGAGCCATTAAAGCAAGTAGTAATGGAGATGATAGAGGCTCAAATTAAAAATAATATGTAGGAATTTATAGGTAACAAATTGACTACCACGAATATTCTTATTAATTGGAATACAAATATATGGTGAAGGGAATAGAAACGATGGGGATTGACTCCGAATCAATGCGGGTTGTTTGATGGAAAACATATATGTATATTTATAATTGATGTGGCCAGGGGGGGCTGGCTACTTGCTGAGAGCACGTTGTTTGTTGTTGTCGGCTGTCTCGCGGTCATCGCGAAAAGGGCTTGCAAAATCGCTCGCGAGACTGGCTGTGCTGATGATCGAGATCATTTGACTCGTGCATGCAGGCATACCGATTTTTTTGTGAAAAATATTATAGGGCACAAATACTACTCTGCAGCATTGATTGCTGGCTGTGTTACGTACGTACGTCGTACAGTAGGCACATTGAACGCACGTATCATACGTACCATCTGATACGTACGACACTGTACTCTGTACCATGGTATTGTAGCAGCGCGCGTAAATCCGCACTAAAAACAGTATAAAAAAAGCGAGGCAGATCTCATAAATCCGTCCTGCAGGGCGGATTTACGAGTACTGCCATGGTTACCGGTAGTAGATATAACAGTTGATATGTACGTCCGTATATGCATACGTACTTTTCATACGTGCACAGACAGCAGTAAATGTTTTGCTAGGGGATGACACATTATCCCTCCCCCCCTGGGAGGGGTTCATTGTGTCCCCGGGAATACGGAAATGCGCTGATCGTGTCCCCGGGTATACGTACGGCAGCAGCAGTGTGGTCGAATACACAGACGTACTTTTCATACGTGCACAGACAGCAGTAAATATTTTGCTACGTAGGGGATGACATATTATCCCTCCCCCCCCTGGGAGGGGTTCATTGTGTCCCCGGGAATACGGGAATGCGCTGATCGTGTCTCCGGGTATACGTACGGCAGCAGTGTGGTCGTCGTACTGCTGCAGCAGCCTACGTAGTTAACACATTTTTCGTACGTACGTATATACAACAGGCACATTGTATGTACGTATGTACGTACGTGCACAGACAGCATGATGACAGCATGATGCAGGCTCATGAGAATGTCACGTGAGCATGTCACCTGAGCATCGCTCTGAACGTGATGTATCGTCGAAGAGCTATGATGGTGTCTCGCGGCACGGTCTAGCCTGGTCGAATGATACCTGGTATCACATTACGTACAAGCATTGCGCCGCATTCGACGAAATGGTCTATTTCTTGCCATCCCTTGGAGAGTGATCGAGATTTGTTGTAAAACTAAAACGAGCAAACACAACCACCACCACCACCACCAGCGACACGTTTCTGCTGCTGCTGGTGCTCAGCTGGTGGTGGTGATGGTGGCGGTGCTTGACTTGAGGACGGTTGTTGGTGCTCTCAGGTACCTGCTACCTGGTACCTGGTATGGGGTGGAATATGTATGTATGCTTGTTTTCCTCAGGACCACCCCTGGTACCTGGTAAGTAGGCCATGCAACATGACCAAGCTTCGCGAACTCGGGACGGCTTTGAACACGAGCAGAGGCAGGAGGAGGGGATATTATTTAGGGGCCTTCAGAGACCCCGTCCGTTTCTAAAGCAGTGGTGCTTTCGTCGCGCACGGTGACAGACGGCGGCGTACGTATCATACGATACGAGTAGGCGACCAGAGCGAGGATGGACGATACAATGTCAGCAAAGATTAAAAGTAGCAACCGCACTGCTGCAATACTCGTACGTAGAGCAGCCGCGAATCGCTGTGGCCACGACAAGCACGGCGCACGTACGAATTGTACTACAGTATGCCAGCCTGCGACGTAAGAAGACGGTGCCGTGCATGCCGGCATAGGGAGAAGCGTGCTTTGAATGTGTGGGAGAAAAAAAGGATATATTTTTTGTTTGCTTTTGCTCCACCCTAAGTTGCTATGATAAAGTGGGCATTAAAGATCACTTGATTAAAGTATTGTTTTTTGGGCATCAGACGGACTATATATAATAGATACAGGCTGGTTCAGGCATATCACCCAAAATTCATTCAGTGGCGAATGTCCACGCCGTTTTTTGGAGTTAGACCCTGAAATTTGGCACACGTGTTTTATGCGCCCTACCCGAGACTTTAACAGATGGGGGTTTTTTTTTTTTTTTTCCGTCAGATATTGCTTGTTTTGTATTTTTTTGGGAAATTTGGGTCTTAAGAGATCCAAAATTTCCGGCGAAAAAAAAAAAAAAAAAAAAACCATTCGTAAAAGGCTCGGGTAGGGCGCATAAAACACGTGTACCAAATTTCAGGGTCTATCTCCAAAAAACGGCGTGGACATTTGGACTTTTATGCGGTAAAAGTGCAAAAATAGGCGTCGCCTCGTAGTTACTTAGTTTTAGTATAGAATCGATTTTGGGCGTTAAATATGACTTAATGTGATCATACGCAGTCAGATTTTCGAATATTTGCGTGAAACTTTGTACAAACATGCCTTAGACCACCTGGAAGCGGCTCGTTCAGAAAAAAAAAATGGGGGAAAACAGGTTTTCCTACGGAAACGCCTGACTATTGTTGACCACTTTGAAGGCCTGTGATTGGCCAGGCCACATTTTCGGCGGTAGCGCCAGTTCTAGGTCCTTGAACAAAAAACTGGCGACGTCACCCTCTTCCACTGTTCATGGCGGTCAGCATGATACCAAATATGTGACATTGGAGTTGCTATTGCATGCGGCATTCGTGACTGACGAAATTTTGGGTGATATGCCTGAACCAGCTCGTAGATCAAAACAGCCGATTTTCCTATTTAATACCTGGTAATTGATAATTGCCTTTCCGATGAGAATGAAAATCGAAAATATTGAGTTTTGAATTGTAAGAGATGTACTTCCCTCACAGTCGAAATGTACACTGTGAACTATTGTCAGTTGTGACAGCCGTCGATCACAAAAAAAAAAAATCGAAATCCGCATCGGCAGTCTCTAGATATCGAAGATCCAAGAAAATCAGGATTTGTGGGCGAGGTACCTCGCCCATAAATGCCAATTCCATTATCTCCTCTGTTTTACGAGCCTGTCAAAAGGTTAATGTCGATTTTTTTTCGTGGATCGATACCTACCATCGAGGAACATATATTCTAGGTTAAATTTTGATTGTGAGCGAAACCCCAACTCTTGAAAAACAACGAAGTACGACTAAAATCGATTTTCATTCTCAACGGAAAGGCAATTCTCAATTAGGAAAATCGGCTGCTTCAAGGTGCCCGTCTTAGTACGAGCTCGGCGTTCGATGGAGATGTGGCTGTCGCCGTATTTTTGTCGCTCCTGCTGCTGGTGCTGATGCTACTGCGTGTGCTTGTCGTGGTTGGTTAGTTGTGTTTTGGCGTGTCCCCTTGTCCAAATAAAAAAAACACGTACCGGTATATACATATATTCTTCGAAGTATGTATTTTGTTCTAACGCTGCCTTACTTACCATACGTATGTGCGTGCTGTAGCTGCTTTCGTGACAAAAAAAAAAAGAAGTAAACATAAACCAAGCCGCCGCCGTCGATGTAGCGAACTAACTGTAGGGTCTTCAGCCGATATATATTGCCCGCAGCCCTAAGTTGAGTATCAACCAACTCAATCGGGTCGAACTCACAGCTGACGGGGTTTTTTTTTGTGATCATATTGTAAAAAACAAAAACACCGCCAGATCTCCGGGTTAGGATATATATATATATATATATACTTCGAAGTATATATATATAATATATCTGGTACCAAAGACAAGCCAACAAACACATAACGTGGCTGGCAATTTTCAGACCTTGCCACCGGCACATGTTTTTGAAAAAAATGCAAATACAAATGAAAACCAAAAGCTGTGAGATCAAGAAAAATATATCCTCAAGACTTTATGTTTGCAAGCTTAAGCTTTGGTCTGATATTCATACATATGTATATATGTATGTGGGTCCCCCTTTTTGTTTTCGTCGACCGCCCGTGTTTGCAGGAGCAAGACCTGGAGGGTGCCCTAGACAGGGCGTTCCCGCTGGACTTGTCCCAGCGGAAGGGTAACGACAACAGGCAAGCCAGCGCACACCAACATTAAGTCGGTGTTCCAAGCAGAGGGCGACTTGGATTGGGGCGAGGGGGGGGAAGGGGGTGCTGATAGTGTTTATCTAAATGGGCCCTAGCTCGTAATGAAGTAATAGACCTCTCGCCACATCCCTAAATATACAGAGTCTACGACTGTGCTGTGGAGGGGGGGGGCGTACTCGATTTGTTTGCGTGTTCCATGAGTTCAGTGATCCATTGACCACGCATCCCTTTCGAGACGGAGCAAGGGGGAGGGGGAGGGGGGGAGGGGGGCGTACTTCGTACGCAAGCATGTCTCCTACCAGGTACCACTATGTCCCGAATGTGCATTACCCCTTTTAGTACTCCAGTGCACAGAACCATATATTTGGCTCTTATTCCAAGTAATTTGTCCCCATAACGGGACTGCAGTCCTAATAGGGTCAAGTATTTGTACACAATGTGTCCTTCGGAACATGGTGGTGTATGTACTTCGGAGTATATACGTAATTTTTTTCATCTATTTATGTGTCATCCTTCCTTCTAATTTATAATCTTAGCCCCATTCTCTTTCTCTCTCCCTCCTAGCCTTCGTAACTCAAATCCGGGGTGAACATATAGCAGCAGGCCCTCCTCCCCCCTTCGCCGCTGACGGCTCGTCGTGCCTTGCATTTTTCTTCTTCGCGAGAAGACTCCGCCCCTTTCTTCCCTCGTCGGCTTACATTAAAGAGTCAATGCCGTCCCACAACCCTCCCCCCTTCTCGCTTGGTGCTAGCAATGTCTGCCTCGTCGGTGAAAACCCGACATGCTCCGTCCCGGTATTGTAGGGATGCGAGGGTCTATGGTCTATATGGTCATACGACTACCGCCATGCATGAATATGAAGCACCCCCCCCCCCCGGATTTTCTACATGCGTTCAATCTTTCTCCTTTTCTCGGCCAGTACAGTAAATAACCCGGCTGTTTCCCCCCTTAGACCCTATAAATAAATATATTATATATTTATAGGTTGGGTTGGCATGGGTTGGCAACGACGCTGTAAAACATGCCTCTCACTGCGTGAGCTACGCAACCAGGGTACCGTATTTTATTTTATTTTTGGCGGTCACCAAGGCTGGCGGTCTTGTTAGATCATTTGTGCGGGGCTGAGAACCTCAACTCCGAACAAGGGAAATGATCGTATCACGTAGTGTGTATATGGTAAGGCACCCAGGAGGCAGATACATAGTGATACACATTGCTGTCTCTGGAAGTGGCCACACCAGAAATTAAATTAACTAATTGAAGCTGTCATCCATATGCAAGTCCGCCTCACAAGCGGTTCTTAGTAGGATGCAGCTCACCCTTCATGCGACTCGCCCAACACCTCACGGCGCTTCGCGCTTGGTGCTAGCAATGTCTTCCTGGTCGGTGAAAACCCGACATGCTCCATCCCGGCATTGTAGGGACGCGAGGGTCTATGGTCATACGACTACGGCCATGCATGAAAATGAAGCACACCCCGCCCCCGCCCCCGGATTTTCTATATGCGTTCAATCTTTCTCCTTTTCTCGGCCAGTACAGTAAATAAAACCGGCTGTTTCCGTTGCCACCGCTCTCTCTCCCTCTCTCTCTCTCCCTCTCTCTCTCTCTCTCTCGCTCTCTCCCTCCCTCTCTCCCTCCCTCTCTCTCCCTCTCTCTGTCCTCAGGGTTTCTCTGGCGTCCGACCTGGAGGCGTGCCGCCAACGGGTGCGGACGGCGAGGGAAGCTTCACTGGCGTTAGCCCTCCTGCCAGCCTCCGGCATGCTCCAAGAGTGGGATGTCGGCCTCACGCGGTAGTCAGCTTGGTCGGGGGGGGGGGGGTACCTTCCTCCTTGCTCTCCCAGGAGAGGGGGGTGGGTTGCACAGGGCGGGTGTCCCAAAATGACACCCCAGGGGCTGTTTGGAGGGCTCAGGTCCGGGTGGGGTCACCGGTCGATGTTGGGCCGCTTGCTTGCTTGCTTGCTTGCTTGCTTGCTTGCTTGCTTGCTTGCTTGCTTGCTTGCTTGCTTGCTTGCTTGCTTGCTTGCTTGCTTGCTTGCTTGCTTGCTTGCTTGCTTGCTTGCTTGCTTGCTTGCTTGCTTGCTTGCTTGCTTGCTTGCTTGCTTGCTTGCTTGCTTGCTTGCTTGCTTGCTTGCTTGCTTGCTTGCTTGCTTGCTTGCAAGAAAGCTTTCACACCTCGGACGGACAGATAATCTACAGATAGATCATGATCTAGATCATCTACAGATCAATTCTGATCTAGATCATCTACAGATATATCATGATCTAGATCAACTACAGATAGATCATGATCTAGATCATCTACAGATAGATCATGATCTAGATAATCTACCGATATATTATGATCTAGATAATCTACCGATAGATCATGATCTAGATCATCTACAGATATGTCACGATCTAGATCGTCTACCGATAGATCATGATGTAGATCATCTACAGATATATCATGATCTAGATCATCTACAAATAGATAATCTACAGATATATCATGATCTAGACAGTCTACAGATATATCATGATTTAGATAATCTACAGATAAATCATGATCTAGATCATCTACAGATATATCATGATCTAGATCATCCACAGATCGATCACGATTTAGATCATCTACAGATAAATCATGATCTAGATCATCTACAGATATATCATGATCTAGATCGTCTAGTTCCTCGCCTGCCGTTGTGAGTTTTGAGTGGTTGTGCAGGATCTGCATATATAGTGCACAGATCCAACCCAGGAAACATGCGCTAGATCGTGCGGATTACACGGGTCCCACCCGGCAGCATGAGCTAAATCATACAAGATCAGGATTAGATCTGCCTTGAAAGGTCTGCTGCTTATTATATAGATCATGAAATGGGAATGATCTGTATGATCTGTATGATCTGTCCGAGGTTTGTGAAAGCTTTCATTGTCACGATTCCGTGAAAAAAATATTATCACGAATCGCGAGAATGTCACTTCTTTTTTCAGTGTTTGTTTTGGTTTTTTTTCCGTCACGATTCGTGGCATTTTTTTGTTTGTTTGGGAGCGTGACCCTTATTAGTGGTGCTCTCGTGGTTAGGGCTGTCCTCGCTTTGCTTTTGCTAGCGGCGTCGTGTGTCGGTGTGTGTATTGGTGGATAAGGGAGGGTAGCGAGAGAGGGTATGTAGGATTTCCCTCATCACGAATTTTGTGTTGGCTGCTGTGTACGACCGCCACCACCGCCCTCTTTTTGGGTTGCTACCATGGGCAGGGACGAAGTTGGGTTGCCTACCTTAGCTTTTTTGCAGCCAGAGGCCGACTCACTGCTAGTACGTACAAGCGGTTTTAGTGGTGGGAAGTGCGTCTTGAATATATATGAGATGGCTCATGGAGGCGCGTCGGTGTGTTTTTCTGTTTGGTGATTTCGAGAGGGTAAAAGCGGGAGAGGGGTATGATAGGATTGCCCTTATTTTTTGCCGCTCTGCTGCTGCTGCTGTGATCTGTCACCCCTCACTCACTGCTGCTGCTGCTGCTGCTGCTGTCCTACGTACGGGGAGGGGGGAAGGGGGGCGTCGACGAGGTTAGCTGCTTGCGCGTCATTTGGCAGCAAGACGCCCACTGTTTGCAGCAGTAGCAGTGGTAAACGCGACGTCTGCATATAACTAAATGGTTGGTGGTAGGTACAGAGGCGTGTCGGTGGTGTCTGGTGACGCAAAGAGGCTAGCAAGAGAGAGAGAAGAAGGTAGGATTCGACCCTTGCCGTTTTTTTCCAGCTGTGTGTGGTCACCACTCACTCACTGCTACACTACGGTGATGGCCACAGCGGCGAGGTTGGGTGCTCGCGCGTGCGTCATCGACCGGACCGGCACGCTACGTACGTAAAATAGATTTTCGAGTGGTTTTGTTTTGGTCTATTAATAGTTTTGTTTTTTGTTTTTTTTACGTGACTCCAGCGATATGTATCGGATCTGCGTCTTTTACAGCGGGATTATTCGTGAAACGTTTTTTATGAACTGATTACTAATACAATCGTCATCAGCTGTTGAGCCCCAGACCGATTTGCTTGAGTGGTTGATACCCAGCTTTTGTGAGCTTGCTGATACGTCGGCCGCCCCCCGTATTCTATTATATATTCCACGTAAAGTGTTATGGATGTTTATATTTACATGCTTTTGGAGAGGGGGGGGGTGTACTCATGTCGTGCACGGCCGAAGTCGTATGACCATAGACCCTCGCACCCCTACAATGCCGGGACGGAGCACGTTGAGTTTTCACCAACCGGGCAGAGGGGGGGGGGTGGCCGCGGCAATGGCTGCAGCGTCGGTGTTGACGGCGGTGGCGGCGACGGGGGCAGCTTCTTACTGGGTGGTCTCGCCGAAACGTGTTTTTGGCGGTTGTTCCGGTCGCGAGTATGCCCCGCCCCTTGCCTTTGGGGGTGAATACGTACCGCTTTTTAAGTCTGTGGCGCCTTTTTACAACACGATAAACCCCTAATTGCAGTACGAAGTACCGCCCTGCGACAAAACCTCGTGTGCAGGACATTGGTCTGGTTGGTGGAGGCCGGCCGCAGACCGGGCCAAAGTTTTGTTGTTTGGGACAAAAGCCACCGAAGCCCCCGCGACGGAGCCGCTCGCGCGACCGCCGGCGCTGATGATGACCTCCGACTCCCGTCCAAAAGGTTTGGGGGTTAGGATTGTAGGATTGGAGTCGGGTTGGGTCTGGGATCGGGTTTTGTCTGGGCGGACGTGCAAAATATAACAGATCGATGCACACTGCTGTGATGTCCCGCACGGATTTATTTATTTGCCAGGACGGTGCTTGCTGCGCTTAGGGCCCACCCTACCCTACGTGGCAGCACAGCGCAGAGAGGGTCGCACGAACCCTCCCCTCGTGAGCAACCACAGGAGGACCTCCATCCTGGTGGGACTCTGCAGCGAGGATTGAAGTTCTCGCCCTTCCTGCTCGATACAACCGCGGCAGCAGAGAAGGGCGGTTGCTGCTGCTGCTGCTGCTTCTGCATCTGCTGCAGGGAGTCCCCGATGAAACGACCACTGCTGCGTACCTGGTTAAAGTACAACAGCAGTACGAGTAGTAGTGGTAGCGGTGAAAGAAATGATGCCTGGTCAACACACATGGTTGGTGGGTGCCTGCTTGTAGGAATAGTAGTAGTAGTACTATTAATAGTGGTGGTAGAAGTGGTGTCGGGTGATTTTTATTGGTGAAGTCCAGGATGCAGAGAGAGAGAGACGGGGCGGGTTACCGTAGATGCCTGCGGCTAATAATAATAGATGTCGTTGACAGCAGGATAGGGGGTAGAGACCGGTGTTAAGAGGTTACAAACTTTTGCCGGGCGTAAATGTTACGTGCTGCTTGCGTCGCGGCGGCGGCGGCGGCGGCGGCGGCGGCGGAGGCGGTGTGATCGGAGCTGAGGGGGAACTGCGTGGTGATGAGTGGTCTCACCGAAACGTTCCGACGGTGGTTGTTCCGATCACGGAGTGAGTTATGCCCACACCCCTTCCTCTGATGTGAATGGTGAACTGAATGCTGCTTTTTTGTTTAAGCCTTTTGTGGCGCGCCTTAATTAAGCAGCTGAGCGCGAACTTAAAGCGTTCCTAACAACCCCTCATGAGCAGCTAGCTGCTGCTGCTTGCTGCTGCTGCTTGCTGCTGTTGGTCGAAGTCCGATATAACGGTCACTGCTATCGTACTAATACTACTATTAATACTACTTATTACAGTAGTTAGCAGCGGTAGAAGGAGTGTGATGTCTGATCAAAACTAACTATGGTTGGTGGGCGCCCACTGCTAGGCTAATAGTGGTGGTAGAGGTAGTTAGGTCTGATGGTATTTTTGTTATGGTTGATGGTGGGGGGGGGGGGGGGGGGGGGGGGGGGGGGGGATGCAGAGAGAGAGAGATATGTATGCTATGTAGACCCCTAGGTGAGCGGCAAAATAAAAATAAATGCCGCTATCAGCAGAAGGAGGAGGCGGAGGTACTCCCTACGGCAACTAGAAAATGTCGCTAACAGCGGAGGGAGGAGAGAGATACTCCCTCGCGGTCCGGTCTACTATCTACTTGTATTGGTCCAAAGAGACGATACAGGTTTTGACATGATGCATGCGTGTTTGTGTGTCTCGCTACCCATCCGCATGTAGACGCGGAGCGAAAGGGGGGATAATAAGGACACCCCACCCTTGCAATGCTGGCCACGAAATGGAATTGAAAGGTCCGCTGCTTCTGACAACGATTTCGTCAATCGGATGCAACCGGATAGAAGATGTCGGTAAACTATTAATACGAATGCTAATGACTGTTTTGAGCACCCGATCTATCTATATACCTGCTGGTGATTTGATTGATTTGATGATCGATGTGTGCCAGCAAAAAAAAAAAAAAAAAAAAAACTCTCAAATCCCCAAACCAACCCCTCTTAAGAACTGGTCCCGCTAATTTGGGGACAAACTTCCTGGAATTGTCGAGTAGCGTGGGACATTTTTTTCAGTTCTGAATGGGTTAACACGGGGTATTTTTTGTTTTGGGGACCCACAGCAGCAGTGTGCACACTGGCAGGACGGACGGGCAGGAGGACAAAGATAATAATGACTCGCCTCCCCCCCCCCCCCCGCGGGAACACCAAGAAGAAAAGAGAGTAACTCCTACCACTCTGAACCTAAATATAAGGACCGTTTGTATATTAACATGTAATTAAAATGGTTATTATATTTAGGGTCAGAGCAGAGTGGTACGTATTTTGTTTTTACCGTACGCAGCTATAACAAGCGATTGGAGAGCGCTACCAAGCGCTACTCTTATCATATATGCTTCGAGCCATGATACGGGCCACAAGGTTTTGACCGCGAGACCACCCCACAGCACCCACCAAAACCGCCACCACCTATCTATCTCCTTCCTCTTCCTGCCCGGCACCAATCAAGTGCCACCGCTACATAGGTATTATGGATTGAGGGCGCGCTTTTCTCCGCCGATTTTTTTTTACGACACTAAAGCTGCTGACCAATGCCTGCCACGGGCCTTTTATTTTTTGGGGACAAGAGTGGTATAAAGGTGCGGTCTTCTTATCGACGCATGTAACCATGAAGTAAGTGTGAGAGCGAGCAAAGAAAGCATGATGATGATGACTGAGTGTGTCTTTTATTAATATAGAGCATCGTCATGCGGCAGCGCGAGTGGGTGTGTCGGAGGAGACATCCTTTTGCCTTGCATTTATTTTGTAGAGCTCTCGCGGGTACGAGTATACACCCACCACCCCGAACGAACCTCAGCTATATACGTATGTACCAGGTATGTTTTTTTTTTTTTTTTTTTTTTTCATCCCATTTATGATCTTCGCCCTATCTTTCTCTCTCCTCCCTATTAACAACAGTCGTAACTCAGATCCGGGGTCACAAAGTAGGCTCCTCTCCCTCCTCCCCCACTGGGACCGATCGACGATGCTGTTGTTTAACTGTTCTTGCACAGACAGTGGTAACAATCGCCACTTTTTTTCATTCTCTACACTCACTTTTTCACAAGCTCGGAAAGATCATCGATAGTCACTCACTTGATGATCTAGATCTTTATTTCGAGGCAGATATATTCCTGATATTCCTGATATTTCTTGTATGATCTGTATGATCTGTATTGTCTAGCTCAGCATGTTGCCGGGTGGGAACCGTACAATCGGCATGATCTAGCATGATTTTCATGGGTTGGATTTATCTGTACTGCGCAAGATCCTGCACCATAGCTCACAACGGCAGGTGAGGAACTACAGTAGATTATCTATATACATACCTACAGATCATGATCTACGAGGATCTGTCCCAGGTGTGGCTGGCCTTTTTGCCTTCAGAATCCCTCAAGTTCCAAAGGGGTTTAATGTTTAATCAATCAACAGCGGGGTAGGTAAAGGGTTGGCAGGTAGTAGTGTTGTAGTAATCGGTGCCTGGTGTAACCTTAACAAAAACATACGCGATGCACTCTTCACAACCCCCTCGCAGCAGAAGAGAGGCTGCGGAACGCCGTTGTTGGATAAAAAGGATCCGGGGACCGGATCAAGCTGCTTTTCTTCTTCGCCCTGTTTATTATGTTGCTCCTCCGATCGATGCTCGGGACAAGGTTAGCGGTAAGGAAGCAAGGCGCCGGCAAAACACCGCCGTTACTCGGCTTGCTGCACGTACTCTTCTTCCCGCTGTTTCTTCGGTTCTTCTCCTCTTCTTGGCTACCTACACAAAGCCTTCGGCAACGCTACGAGTATCATATATACTCGTCGTGCAATAATGACGCCTGTCCACGAACACACACACATACTGTATGATATTTACTTCATCCATACCCTGGTAAAACTTATAGACAACAACATCGATCGGCATAACAGACACTGCGTACAGAGTAGTCTATACAAGTTAGGGCATTGTTGACCCTCCTCGTCTGCCGGTGTTTTTGGGAACTACTACTACTACTACTACTACTACAGGTAGGCGACGACACACTCACGAAACCTCAATACAAAATCCCGACGCTAAAAACCTCGATACAAACTTCCTCATAGTAATAAAAAACCGCAACACCAACTCCCTACCGTACTGTACCGAACCGCACCACACCGCACCACACCGCACGGCGCGATGCGATTATATCCTGCGATCCGAACCAGAACGCCGGCCAGTCAGGTTAGATCTCCCCATGGTCGCCCTCTTTCTCTGATACCTTGAAATATCCTCCAACGGTAAGATACGATTCGCCAGAAGGATCCGTCCCTCTACCGCTCTCACCGTCGCCACCGCCACCACCATCGCGCCCACCACCCCCGCGCCCACCACCACCACCACCACCCTCCCCCCCGCCTCTCCCACCGCCCCTTTCACTGTCACCGCCGCCTTTTCCGGCATCACCAGTCGGGGGTACCCTCGTGCCGCCGCCGCCACCGCCGCTCCCACCGCCACCACCACCGCGGCCGGTGGCCCCTGCTAGAGTCAACCGATTCACCGCGGACCCCTTCCTCGCGTGTACGGCCACGTTCCGGCGGCTCGACGCGGCCGGGGGGCGAACTTTGCCCCCTGCCTGGCGACCCACGGCCCTGGAGCTGTTTCCGAAGAGCGGGTTCGCGATGGCCTTGGCCGCCTCCGCGAGGTCCGTCGCGGCGCCGGGGTCCTTGGCGCGGCCGGTGCTGCCGCTGCCGCCGCCGCCGACGGTGGCCCTCCGCTTCCTTTTCTCCATGACTCCCGTGGAAGCGTTCACGACGTACTCGTCGTCCTCTTCCGAGGAGTCGCTGCCCGCCCGGATTCCGAACGCGGCGTGCACGTTCGCGACGCCGGACAGAGCTTTGACGGCGACTTTGCTGTCGGTCGCCGTTGTCGCCGTCGTCGCCGCCATCCCCGACCTGTTCAAGGCCCTGCTTAGGTTATGACTATCGTCTCCCGCCGCTGCTGCTTCTGCTCCTGCTTCTCCTGATGCTGCTGCGCCCTCCGTCTTTACCGCGTAGTGTATCTCGCGGGGGGCTGGGTATCCCTTGTCATCTACGTCAAGGGTGCCTCCTCCTTTTCCCCCTCCTCCTCCTCCTCCTCCTCTTCCTCCTCCTCCCCCTCCCTGGCTGCTACCGCGGGGCGCCCTGCCGTGCCGCGCTTCGGCAGACGAATCGTGCGGGAGGGCCGCGTCTTTCCCTTGATAGGCTTTACCCATGCTGCGCGCGACGGCGGCGGCGGCGGTGGCGAGCTGCGCCGCTGTCGTCTGCGAATGTGGCGGGTTGTAAGCGAACGACGAGTCCGGCACCGCGCTCGGCGTGGTCCCCTTTTCCTCGGCGTCGGCGTGGCCGTGGCTTCGGTCTTGGACTCGACTGTGGATGAGGAGGTCGCTGCTTCTGTCGGCGCTGCTGAGCTCGCTGCCATAGTCGGTGGTAGGACCGGCGGATATCATCGACGGGTCGGAACCGGTGACGCTGCCGCTGCCGCTGCCGCTGCTGCTGCAGCTGCTGCTTCTGCTGCTGCTACCACTGCTGCGGCTGCGGCTGCGGCTGCGGCTACGGCTGCGGCTGCTTCTGCTGCTGCCGCTTCTGCTGCTGCCGCTGCTCCGGTCGCTCCTGCTGCTGCTGCCGCCGCTCTTGCCGTCTNCAACAACAACAACAACAACAACAACAACAACAACAACAACAACAACAACAACAACAACAACAACAACAACAACAACAACAACAACAACAACAACAACAACAACAACAACAACAACAACAACAACAACAACAACAACAACAACAACAACAACAACAACAACAACAACAACAACAACAACAACAACAACAACAACAACAACAACAACAACAACAACAACAACAACAACAACAACAACAACAACAACAACAACAACAACAACAACAACAACAACAACAACAACAACAACAACAACAACAACAACAACAACAACAACAACAACAACAACAACAACAACAACAACAACAACAACAACAACAACAACAACAACAACAACAACAACAACAACAACAACAACAACAACAACAACAACAACAACAACAACAACAACAACAACAACAACAACAACAACAACAACAACAACAACAACAACAACAACAACAACAACAACAACAACAACAACAACAACAACAACAACAACAACAACAACAACAACAACAACAACAACAACAACAACAACAACAACAACAACAACAACAACAACAACAACAACAACAACAACAACAACAACAACAACAACAACAACAACAACAACAACAACAACAACAACAACAACAACAACAACAACAACAACAACAACAACAACAACAACAACAACAACAACAACAACAACAACAACAACAACAACAACAACAACAACAACAACAACAACAACAACAACAACAACAACAACAACAACAACAACAACAACAACAACAACAACAACAACAACAACAACAACAACAACAACAACAACAACAACAACAACAACAACAACAACAACAACAACAACAACAACAACAACAACAACAACAACAACAACAACAACAACAACAACAACAACAACAACAACAACAACAACAACAACAACAACAACAACAACAACAACAACAACAACAACAACAACAACAACAACAATATCAACAACAACAACAACAACAACAATATCAAAAACAACCAAAGTAGCCTATCTGGTATTATACTATACGTGTAGAAACTACGGCTCTATTCGTAGCCCCCTTGTAAGGGGCCTTTTTTTTAAGGGGGGGGGCTTTTAAGGGTCACGTGTAAGGGATATAAGGGACATAAGGGATAGCGACCGAAAACAAAATATTTTTATTTTATTTTATTTTGTTTTATTATCCTCCGGCGGATGGATAATAATGAAGCTCTCAAGCAAAATTTCCAACCACAAAAATTGACCAATCAGAAAACTGCGGGCACGAAATCCCTTTTCCACGTTCCCCTTCGTGTCGTGTGTGTCAATTCACTCCATGCCATGCCCCCCTCGGAAGTATCGGCCCCTGATGATTTGCTTTTTAGGTGTCTACCAACCGTTCTGTATACGAGCAAGCGTGAGCGCCAGAGCGGTACACGGGCGGGATAATGTCGCGCCCACCATTCATTGTCGTACGTACGTACGACGGCCCCCTTCCTTACATTGGAACTCCGGACACCAACCAAAATCTGAACCCCCCCCCCTCCAAATCTACCTGGTTGGTGAAAACCCAACGTGCTCCGTCCCGGCATTGTAGGGATGCGAGGGTCTATGGTCATACGACTACGGCCGTGCACGATATGAGTACACCCCCCCCAAAAACAAAAATCACACGCAGCGGCCGTCCGTCGCTGTAAATCGTCCCTTTTTGTTTAGCGGCAATCAATACCATCCCCCTCTCTCAAGTCCCTACCTACGTATGATATGTATGTACTGTAGGAGGGTTGAGTGATTGATAGAATGCTCTCACCGGCGTCTCCTTGTCGTCCCTCAGCTTGTGCATCATCTCCTCCCTGGCCTTCTCGAAGACGAAAGTCGAAGACGCCTTGGACATGAGGATGGCGTCTCGGCACTCCGAGGAAAGAGGCACGAAATCGGGCGACCCCTCCCGGAAGTACGTGTCCATGATGTGCATAGTCGAGGCCTGGCAGGAACGCGTCCGTGCGCATCATGCCGAAATAAAAGCACCGAGTGTTTCCACCAGAAGAGAGGCGTGTGCACCGGGACGGGGCGGGATGGAGTGAGGCGGGACGGGGGGGGGGGCGGAGCGGGGCGGGGCGGGGGGGTCAGGCGGCGGGCGGGGCGTTGGGGGGGGGCGGGGGCAGCGCGAGGCAAGGGTGGGGCGGGGTGCGGTGGGGCGTGGTGGAAGTGTCAAGCCACGTCCGCCACTTGTGTTTTTTTGTTTCGGTGCTCGGTGACATGTGTCCGTCCTCCCACACGGTAAGGCCAGGCCGTCTGCTCTTGGCGCGAATGAGCGGATGTTTGCGGATGGATTGGGCAATCGGTCCGGCCCGGTCCAGTTGATCGTCGTCCAGGGGGCGAGGGTGTGTGTGTCAGGAAAAACGATGAAGACATTTCGACACGGCACCGTTCTTGGGCTGCTGCTGGTCTGAACTGGTGTAGTAGGCGTGTAGACGAAAGGGGGTGGGGTGCTCCCGGCCTCTTTTTTCTGCTCGCTTTTCGTCCGGGTCTTAATAAGGGGGCGGTCCCTCGCGCATCGCCCAGCAGCACGTGAAGCACCACCCCGGTGACTCCACGCTCAGCACCGTCTACTTGCTTTTCGCTGTGTGTTCGATGCGCGGAGAGCATGCTGTCCAGAGGCGAGTAAACGTATGCCGGCATCCGGAATTCACCTGCTGCTGTGACTGGACCGTCCAACGCTACCGCGAGGCCGAGATACCCGGTAACCCTGGGAGTTACGAAACAGTTTCCCGGTAATCATGGGGAGTAATGTTGCGGTTACCCGGTACTCATAGGAGGAACGTTGCATTTACCCTCGGTAATCCTGGGAGTAACGCTACAGCAGCAGCGGCCATTCCCTCGCTACGCACGCAGCGTCGTGAGACGTGGTATCGTGGTAGTATCCCACTTGCAGTAACTGTAGTAAAACAGCGCGCTTGCACCCCGAAGGAAGGTTTGCGGCAGCCGTTTCTCTTTGTACTTACACTGCTTTCGCGGAGTTTTGAGTGTCAACCAAACGACCCTCCCTCTCTACCCTACCCGACCCGATGGATTGGACACCGCTCCCTCCCCCCCCCCCCCCCCCCCTTACGATTACGGCCATGCACGAAAATGAAGTACACTACCCCCCCTTCCCCGCTCCCCCCGGGGTTGCCTAACTTTACGTTTTTGGTTTCATCCGGGGCACGCCGTCCAGGGCACGTCGTTGCGTCTATCCGTGGGCTCGAATGCCGGGGAAGGGAAGGGTGATTCGTAGATTTGAGCGACATACTTTTTTTATTATTTGCGGGGGCGGGGGGGGTGTAGCACTTGGCGATCTGAGCGTTCTCCGGCGTGGCTTTTCCCGCCTCCGCGCCGACCAGGGCGCTCAGCCTCCGGCTCTTTGTGGACATGTCTCTCACCTCTTCCGGCTCCCGCTCGACAAACCCATAGTCACCGCTTGAAACGAGTGGTTTTGCACAAGAAGACGTATCGTTAACAGGGGCAGAGACGACGCGGGGGGGGGTGGGGTAGAATGGACAGAGAGGTGTGGAGGGGAGGGGAGGCGAAGGGGTGGAGGGGAGGGCGGGGGGGGGGGGGGCGATGGTTTGAGAGTTAGGAATTCCCCGGTATTGCTAGGTGAACTCGATGCTTTAGAAGCTATATAGTGATGGAACGATACTCGGGGTGGTGATGGTGGTGGTGCGGTGGTGTGGGGGGCGTACTCATTCGTTGCTGGCCGTAGTCGTGTGAACATTGACCGCGCGTCCCTCCGAGGCGTTTGCCTACAGTCACCGCTTCACCGGTACATTTAAAGCAGCAGCATCGGAAAATAGGAGGGGCAGAGATGGGGCGTGTCTCGGGAGGTTGATGCTGTTTCCGACGTTCGGCCTTGCGGGGATGTAGGTGACGGAGGTCGACATCTCGCCATCGGATAGGCTAATTAAGCCCTTTGGGTTCTGGGCCGTGGTCTTTATGAACGGGCTGTCGTGGACAGCGTGAAGAGAGGAAGCTTGAGCGGCGGCAGGGAGGTTCTTAAGTCACCGCCTAACCGCGTTTTACATCTTCACCAACAGCTACGTAGTATTGGTACATAGCAAAAGGGAGATGAGACCGGGTGAGAGGAGGGGTAGGTTTGGAGCGGGAGTCGGGGGGAAGGTTGCGTGATTAATTTACAGGCATAATCGATACGACAGTAAGGTCAGTGAAACACGCTTTCCTTTGTAAGCTAAGGAGTAATATCTTGTCCTGTGGCATACTTTTTCGGTTGGTATTCAGTGCATCTACATCGGGGGCAAAAGACGCGGGGTAGTTTGATTGTGCACACTCCGCCACGACCTAACATTGGTCGCACTGATGGCATCCGTGCTTACGCCTGCATTGCGTCCGCGGGTTTAGGTGGGCGTTCTATCGGTCTGATCTAGGGAGTGTACTCGGCGAGCAATGGCTCATCCGTGTCTTGAGTAGCGGCAAAATATCTTTGCTGCGCTTTTTGGTTGATTTCGTTTTCTACAATACTTACTGAAAGTAGCGAGCAACAAATTCACAGCCGTGCGTTGTTCGCAGATAGCGCCTATTACACCTCTTGAGTGGAGCTATTCGCAGTACGAAGCTACCCGTATTTCAACCCAAAACAAAAGCAATTGAACACGGTAGTAGGTTGTCGTGTTGTCGTTATTGCTGTTTACGCAGTGTGAACGCGCAGTACGTAGGGCGACAAGTACCACCACCACCACCACGCTGCCCGCCCGAGCAAATCACACACCCAACTCCTTGGACCATTAGGTAGCTCGGGTACAGGGCGTAAAAACAGGACGACTACCACCATGTGTATACACAATATCTGCGCGCGTGTCCCACAACGCCTTGCATTGTACTCCCGGGGGTCTACAGTTCACCACCCCCCCCCCAGCCGTCTGGGCTGCTGCTCTCGCGTAGTGGCCTATTTTGTAACGGACGCTTTCTGTTTTGATCAGTTTTCGACTTTCGACCCCGAAATACCAAGAAGGGGATGATAAACCCGCGCGCGGGCACGCGCGCGCATGAATTACATCCAGGCGTGTGAAACAAAGGTATTACAAACGAAACAATTGGGGGGGGGGCAAACTCGGTATCGCCTGTAAACTTTTGCGCATCCAGGCGTGAAAAAAAAAGAAGGGTAACACGTCCAAAACAAATGGGAGGGGGGGGGGGGGGGGCGTACACATCTGTTGCTTGCCTTAGTCATTTGACCATTGATCACGCATCCCTTTCCAGACGGAGCATGGGAGGGGGGGGGAGGGTGTACTCATATCGTGCACGGCCGTAGTGGTATGACCATAGACCCTCGCATCCCTACAATGCCGGGACGGAGCACGTTGGGTTTTCACCAACCAGGCAGACATTGCTTGCACCAAGCGCGAAGCGCCGTGAGGTATTGGGCGAGTCGCATGGAGGGTGAGCTGCAACTCCCCTCCTCCCTCCCTCCCTCCCTACCCCCACCCCCCGCTCTTCCTTCCTCTCCCTCCCCAATAATCCCAGATGCAGGCAAAGCGAATTCACGAGCGAACGGCATACACAGTACCATATATATTACATATGTATTATCAAATTAAATATACCTATAATTACCAGGTATTACATATATTTATATATTATGAGTTACTCTGCACCCTGCCCCTTCGTAGCCTTAATTGTCAGGACCCGCCGAGGCTAGCATGAGCCGCCTTCGATCCCGATCGCAAGCTTTTCCGGGACGTCGACTTGGTGAGGCACTCTCTGGCTGGCGAATCGAAACGCGACGAGTTAGGCTTCGCCAGGAACACCGGCCGCGCGTGAGCGAAACGCAGAGAAGATGTCGCGCAACTGGACGTTCATTACGTTCCATCGTATTATGGATTTGTCACCACCACCGGGAACCTGGGACCGGGACCGGTTGGGCGTCGTACCATAAAACAGAACTCACAGAAAAAATTGGGAAAAAACAACATTTGGCCCACACGATGACACACCATCGTTGCGTCGTTCGTCGAGGGAAACAGTTTTTTGGGTACAGGCATATTGCAGGTATGAGGATAATATTTGCGCGTAGCGGATGGCGACAGTAGCGTGATGGCGGGCGGGGGCGCGAGGATGGGGGGGCGGGCTGGGGGGGGGCCGGGAGGCATGTGCGGGGTCAGTTATATTTTTATCTCCGTGTATGGCTTATGCGTGAGTGTTTTTCGCCGATGGGAATGGCACTCTAGTTTTAATAATACGTACTGCTTTCGATTAAATAGTACCCTCTTTGTATTTGGGGATAATCTACTTGAATTAATGGGAGTAGTACATTTCAGCATTTATACGTAAGTACGGGAAATAAATACAAGAAGGTGCTTCGCCGCGCGTGCGGGGGGGCGGCGAGTGGTACCCATGTCGTGCATGGCCGTAGTCGTATGGACCATTAGACTTCGCATCCCTACAATGCTGGGTATGGGGGTTACTCCGGCTATGCATACCATAGACCCTCGCATCCCTACAATGCCGGGACGGAGCACGTTGGGTTTTCACCAACCAGGCAGACATTGCTTGCACCAAGCGCGAAGCGCCGTGAGGTATTGGGCGAGTCGCATGGAGGGTGAGCTGCATCTTGCTAAGAACCGCCTCTGAGGGGGACTTACATATGGACGACAGCTCTCAATGAATTGATTTAATTTCTGGTGTGGCCACTCCCAGAAACAGCAATGTGTATTACTATGTATCTGCCTCATGGGTGCCTTACCAAATACACTCTACGCGATACGATCATTCCCCTTGTGAGGAGTTGAGTTTATCAACCCCGCACAAATGATCTACCAGACCGCCAGATTGGGTGACCGCCAAAAAAAAACAAAAACGGTACCCTGGTTATCTAGCTCACGCAGTGAGAGGCATGTTTTACAGCGTCGTCACCAGGCGACGCCAACCCAACCTATAAATATGTAATATATTTATAGACCAGAGGAGGGGCAAACGCAAAATCGAACTGGCGTGCAAAACGCTATACATATATGTAGACGGTCCTCGCCGCTCTCAAACACACCACCTCGCCGTCTCGTCGATACACACTCTCATCATGAACCACCCACTCGCCCTGAGAAAAAAAAAATATATATATATATATCGCCGTCCCGATATACTCTCTCATCGCACATTCCCACTTTCCCTTAAAAAACATAATGTCGCCCGTGTCTCGACAGACACACTCTCTCACACTCTCACTCACCAAAACACACCAAAACACACCAAAACACACCTGGCCTCGAAGCCTTTTTTGTCGGTGAGGTAGCCGGCGAAGGGCCGCATCACCGGGGGCGCGACGACGCCGAGCGCGGCCACCGCCGTCGCCAGCAGCATTGCGGTCCGACGGCCCTGCCGGTCGTCTTCCATGTCCTCGTGGATGGACGGGAGAGCCATGACGGCCAAGGCCAGGACGACGGAAGTCGCAGCGGCGACGCTGAACTCCTCCGGAGCCTTTTTTTGTTTTGTCGGGTTTTTGATTGCGCGATTTTGGAGGTAATACAACCGCGGTTTATTCCACAGTTTTTTCGGGCGGGAAGGGGGAGGGAGGCGGCATGGGAGGCGGGTGGAGGGAAGCGGGTGGTGGGGGGGGCGGGCGAGGCGGGGGGGGGAGGGGGACGGGAAGGAGGGGCGAGGGGAAAGTGTGTGGGGGGGTCGATATGAGCTGATTACTCATCGTACGTGTGTACTCGTAGCTGGTTTATTTCGACGGACAGATTGTCGTGTACAGGAAGGCCTGAGTGAATTATCGGTCTCCAGAGGTTGCCCGTAAACACACACGGAACCCACACGCATGTAGCTGGAACTTTCGGCCATTGTCCGTACGTATACTTGTCCGCGTATTCTCCAGATTTACGCTCAGACTGATATCAGCCAACAGATATCTGGTACCCCGTTTGCAGATCCTGCCGCGTGTTGTCACATCCTTGTGCTCGTCTATTTTTTACCTGGAAGAACAACAACTCGTCGCGGGCACTTCCCGCCGAGTAATGGTTCGACTCCGCTCTGCAACTTGCCGAGAAACGCCTTGCACCGTCAGTAGAAACCCATCCCCTCGTCGTCCAATGCGGTATGGGAATAGCGACAGGGCTAAGTAACGGTAATGTCTGGAGAGTAGCACACCCGCTCGCCAGGGCGACTCCATCGAAACGTCAAGAAACTGTCCCGAGTAGAAATAAAACAATTGATATCAGTATTTTGTTCTCCTCCCTCGTACTCTGTCCTGCTTCCCTCCCTCCCTCCCTCCCTCCCTCCCTCCCTCCCTCG
>MEHQ01001636.1:176141-202000 GCA_008828725.1 Saccharina japonica | reverse complement strand
AAGAAGAAGAGATTTGACCCCGCACTAACTGCCTCCGGCCGCGCCCCCACCCCCCCCGCTCCGCGCCTCGGCCGCGGGCCATCACCGGCTACTGTCCGCGTCCGCCGCGCAAATATTATCGCATAACGCGCTGCAATATGACGTTACCGGCGCAAAAACTGTTATTCCCATCGTACGACGACGCAAACGATGGTGTGCATCGTGTGGGGGGCCCCCAAAATGTTTTTTTTTCCAATATTTTTATTCTGGACGTGTTTTTATTGGTACGCGCCCCAAACCGGTCGCCGGTCCGCGGTCCCGGTGGGTGTGCAATGGCCATAAAATTACGATGGAAGCGAAAATGAACGTCGCAGTTGACAGACTCATTTCTGCTAGCGTTCTCGGCTCACGCCGGCGGGTTGTTTCCTTGGCGAAGCCTAGCCTCGTCGCGTTCGATTCGGCCAGCCAGGAGTGCCTCACGCAGTCGGACGTCCCGGAAAGCTTCGGGATCGGGATCGCGGCCGTCATGGCTGCCTCGGCCGGGTTCCTGACATTAAGGCTACGAAGGCGGCGGCGGGTGCCAGGTACATACAATATATATATATTAATGTATATACTGGTATTATTATACGGTATTTTATTTGATATACATATGTAATATATATGGGTCAACTTGTGATAATGCCGTTCGTTCTGTGAATCGGCTTTAGCTCTTCTGGATTATGGGGGAGGGAGGGAAGGAAGGAGGCGGGGGGGGGTGGGGGGGAGGGGAGGGAGGCGGAGGGAGGGGAGGGGGAGGAGGGAGCGAGGGAGGCAGAGAGGGGGAGGGAGGGCAGAGGGAGGGAGGAGGGAGGGAGGCAGGTGCGGGGTCAGTTATTTTTATCTCCGTGTGGCATCGTTGACGTGTTTGTTTCGCCGAGGGAATGTCACTCTAGTTTTAATAATACGTACCGCTTTCGATTTAACTGTACCCTCGTTGTTTTGGGGATAATCTACTTGGAATTAGTGGGGAGTAGTACATTTCAGCATTCATTCGTAGTACGGGGAAATAATACCAAGAAGGTGCTCGCGCGCGCGGGGGGGGGGCGGGGTACCCATGTCGTGCATGGCCGTAGTCGTATAACCATAGACCCTCGCATCCCTACAATGCTGGGATGGGGGTACTCATGGCATGCATGGCCGTAGTCGTACGACCATAGACCCTCGCCTCTCTACAATGCTGGGACGGAGCACGTCGGGTTTTCGCCGACCAGGAAGACATTGATCGGTTGCACCTACGAGCGCGAAGTGCCGTGAGGTTGATCGGCCGAGTCGCATGAAGGGTGAGCTGCACCCTACCACGAACCGCTTGTGAGGCGGACTGGTTTTCTTGCGTGTGGATGGCAGTGTTGAATGGGGATAATGACGTGATTGCCGAGACTGACTGCGTATGGTTGGCATGTCTTTCACGCACGGGTGAACAGCCGGCTTGAGCTGAGACGGTCATGGCACAGCACGGGATACTCGAGGTTTTCGGCTTGGTTAAGTAGACACGCGCCGACCGTGGGGTAGAGGGGAACAGGAAGGAGGCAACTTTTTCTTTAGGGGCGGGGGGGGGGGGTGTTGCTTCGTCACCGGCGATGCCTGCCTGTCCTCAAAATGTGTCTTGCTGGGGCGGAATTGCTGCCACTGCTATATGTCACGCAAAACAGACAGCGGCCGGCGAAACTATTCGGCTTCGGCACGAGTACCGTACATACCCATTCAATCAACCAAGCAATCGCCTTGAATGATCGTCTGTCAGAAGTCCTCTGGGCGAGACAAGCCAAAGAAACACATATCAGGCAGCAACATACGTAACGCATCCAAGCTCGTAGAGGCCCCCGGGGCAAGCAACCAACCCGTGTGAGTGAAAAAAAAGGCCGTGGCATTCCCAGGTGCAACCAGCGACGCCTGCTACGGTAGAGCTGCACCATGTTTTTTTTTGTTTTTCCCTCGCTTGAGGAGGTCAGGAGCTCTGTGTGTCTCTCGCCCTAAAACTGATTTTGGAGGGGGGGAAAAAAAGTGCGCCACCCGGTGAAAAAGTCCATGGCCCAACGTAACTATACAACGAAAAATGATAGAAATTCCGACGGTTTTTGGGTTACGGAGCATACCAACAGTCGGTCAGAAAACGTTTCAGCCAAAAAAAGGTATACCCTGCACCTCTATCGTAGCACGCATCCTGCATACGTAGCAACAGCAACAGTAGGTCACGGATCTACCCCGGAATAATATTTTTTTTAAAACAACAACAACAACAACAACAACAACAACAACTGTGAGATCGAGGATTTCGTCGAAACTCATCTTTGCTAGCTGAGTGTAATACTTCGATCGCGCTATGTACTGGCTTACGGTCAACTTTTGGTCCGCCAGGGCTTCTTCAGACTTGATGAAACACCACAACTCATAGAATTCGTATAGTTGTTGGTTCTATAGCGCTAGCCCCCCCCCTGGTGGGTGGCTTACAATAGACCCGTGATCGTGAGATAGCGCTCGCATTAAAACCAACAAAGTGTGTACGCCGTCGTATGACGTAACGAGGGTCATCCAACCTACACCTGTCAGTTTGGGGAACTCCTCGACGCTACGTATAGTAAGGCTGCCCGTCAAGGTGCAAGAAAGAGAGCGTACCGTCAACCATCGCATCAACATCGGCTTCCCCGTCTCTCAACACGTCCCCTCGTACGGGCCCGTACGTTATACTATTATCGCTGTTCGCACCTGGAGGGGGACCCCCAACATGATGCCGTTGTGCCGAACCAGGACGTCGTGGTACCGGTAGACCCGAAGGAACCCGCAGGAGAAGAGCGCCCCGAAGCTCAGCCACGTGAAGCATGCCTCCACCCCGCACCCGAAGGGGTGCGACTCCATCCGCCCTTCCTGCCCCCACATGCCGTATCGCATCACCACGGCGACCGTAGACAGTATCGCCTGTCGGTAGGTACGGGCGTTCGGTCGGTCGGTGGTCGTTGAAATATGATTGGTCGGTCGGTTGGTTGGTTGGTCGGTGGGTGGGTGGCTCGGTCGGTCGGTCGGTCGGTGAACAGGCAGAGATAGACAAACAGGTACCGGTAGGGATAGGGCTAGGGTTATAGAGTCATAGGGTGAGGGCGAGGGTTAGGAATGCGAATGGCTGTACGCGCTACAGCGGTAGATACCGGCACGGTCAAGTGACGCGTGCTACGGTAGAGGTAGCACTTTTGGCTGAATCATTTTCTGGACGATCGGGCTTCTTAACCCAAATTCGTCGGACTTTCATTTTTGTGACGAAATATGTTTAAGAATATACTTCGATCGTGATATTTTTCACCCGGTAGCACTTTTATTCCCCCTCCAAAATCGTTTTTCGGTGAGGTATGACGCTCCTTAAGTGAGGAACTCAGAAAAAACATGGTGCACCTCTATCGTAGCATGCGTCAAGTCAGGGTTTTAAGGTTAGTGCTATGATAGGGCACGATTGGCTGTATGCGCACAGGTCTACTTCTTTTTTTTTGTGTCCATCCCATTTATTATCTTCGCCCGTCCCTTTCTCTCTCCTTCCTAGTCGTACCTCAGATCCGGGGTCACAAAGTAGGGTCTTCTCCCTCCTCCCCCCCACTACGGTTCTTGCCTTGAATTTTTATCGCGAGGACATTTCAGCACTTTCTTCCTTCGTCAACTTTCGTCGAGTTGTGCTTACCCACGCTGTAGGTGGATAACTCCGTATTGATAAGGTGCAGCGTGGGTGGTCGATTGGTCATAGTTGGAACGGGACGGATTGCACGCACCCAGGCGTAGATACATGCCTGGCATATTATGTAGACAAATACCCGTAAGATTGGCGTGAAAGGTCGGTCGGTTGGTCCGTGTGGTTGCTGCTCGGTTGATTGTGCGCGCCCAGTCACAGATACAATGCAGTACGGTACGTGACAACGCTTGGGCAATTGAGGGAGGCGTCAGGTTGCCAAAATGTTTTTTTTGCAGCAGCTGAAGTTGCAGAGTTATCGTGTGGTCTGGCCTTAAGTATTGCATGCAGAACTTAGCAGTGGTGGAGCTGCACTGCAGACCGGGTCTGGATAGGTGTTTCTACGCGCACACCCGCTCACGCATCCACCCACCCACCCACCCACCCACCCACCAACCCACCCACCCACCCATGCGTAATTACCGAAATCTACGGAGTGTCTAATGTTGACGTCGCCAAAAAAAAGAGACCCCTTTCGAAATTTGGAAAAAGCAAATATAACTTGAGTCCAAACAGGCATGCTCGCCCGAATGTACCACCGCTGCGTTTTCATAACATGGTGGAAAAAAAAAGCGTCAGCTAGTGAGTTCGACCGATTGAAAAGTTGATCCTCAACTTTTTTTTTTCTAAAAAAATAAAGGCAGGGAACGACCGCCGGAAGAGAGAAACCAGGAGCGGTCAGCCCCGTCTTTCGACCACGTGGCAACGGACTACAAGTCGCCCCGGTGGGCTAGCAGGTAACCACGAAGCCTGTTAGTGTCAAGATCGTGAGTTCGAGCCCCCCCCCGAGTGCATGCTCCTAGGGACTTTTTCTCGCAAAAAAATATCTTGACTACTCGTACGAGTAGCGGAAAGCGCGAGAGCGTGAGTGAGCGAAATTCGATGGAGATCGACGAGCGTTGGGAAGGCAGAACCCTCTGCGCGATAAAAAAAACCAAGGGCAAGAACCGTAGCGGGGGAGGAGAAAGAAGAGCCCCACTTTGTGACCCCGGATCTGGGTTACGACTGGGGAGGGAGAAAGACAGAAGAAGTGCGAAGATAATAAATGGGATGAAAAAAAAAAGAAGAAAAGTACCTGGTATTTAATAGACAGATACAACATACAACTACCGGCCACCATCCACCGGCCGTGCACACAGACACACAGACACGCTGACGACAGTCACAAAATACTCTGCCACGCGATTTCCCTGCCGTCAGCTTATACAACTACAACTATTAATACTATCGAACTTCAACTATTTACGGGGGACCGCAGTAACTAGGGACCTACAGTAATACAAAAACCTATATATTTACCTTATTTCACTGACAATATTTGGTCCTATTATTTACTATGGTCCCCCGTAATATTACGGAGGACCATATATACGACTAACTAGTCATTTATTTATTTATTTTTTGTCCATCCTATTTATTATCTTCGCCCTTCCTTTCTCTCTCCTTCCTAGTCGTAACTCAGATCCGGGGTCACAAAGTCGGCTCTTCGCCCTCCTCCCCCACTACGGTTCTTGCCTTGCTTTTTATCGCGAGAAGATTTCAGCACTTTCTTCCCTCGTCGACTTGCGTCGGATTCCGCCTACCCACGCCACGAAGGCGCTCTCAGCAATTGGTTCCTTTTTATTTTTTCAAATAAAGACAAAATCTCTCACCACGGTGGGATTCGATCTTGGGCACCAGTGATAGTAGTCTTTGAAGCTGACCACTACTCTACCGGGGCGACCGGTATTACGACTGACTAGTAAATCGTACGTCGTAGGACAAGATATTGCTATATACGTACTATTGTAGTGAAGATACGTAAACATATAGGGTTTTATAGGTCCTGGTCCCCCGTAACATAAGACTTGTCGTATAATACAGCGGTGACCAAAGTGCACCACAACAGCAAGCGCGCATTTGTTCAGGCTCGATAAATAGCTATTTGCCGCCGTGCCGCCGTATGGCGGGACCATGCAGCCCGCCGTCTCCGTCTCTATACGAATAGCCGCCAGGGTCTCCGTATGGAATTTTCGTATTTCCGTATTTTCTACGCATGAACCAGGTATGCGTGTATGATATGTATGCGTCCGAGTTCAAGCAGGTGGTTGCCGTTGCCAAAGAAAGTTGCAACGCGCAAAAATTAGTTCGCACGGTGCACGTATATACGTCCACGTGTGTGTGTGTGTCAGTGATGGAGATTGCCTCCGGCAACAGTGCCGATCAATTCTTGAAAAAGATTGCCCCCAAAAAGGCAATCTTGATCTTTTCGGCAATCTTGGCGAAAAGAGGCAATCTTGATCTCGATCTTCAATCTTGATCTCGATCTTCAATCTTGATATTTATCTCGCCAAAGTTAAGCAGGTTTAATGCTTTATTTTCGTTCGTATACATATATACGTGGCTCCATTTTTTTTTCAATGTACGACTACTTCGAGTATTTGGTACCCGCATTTTTGTCGTACACACGTACCAGCTGATTGGTGCACTGCAACAGCATCATACACACACCTATGATTAATGATCAGAAACAGGACAAGCTGGACCAGGCTCGATTTCTTATTCGATAATGGGATAATTTCTACACTAATTTCAATACAGTACCTGCCTGTTCAGAAGAAAGTATTTCAGAAGAAAGTCAGCACGAAAAATTGAAAAAAATGATAAAAAAAGCTCTCAGCCTATACTCGTAGTCAGAGCCTAAGAATGAATATACGAGTACAGTAGTTCACAACAAAAAAAAGTTGTTGTGCACTATCAATAATAATACCTAACTACTAAGAAACAGGACACTTAAAAAAACACGCTAAGATTTGAAGACAAAGAAATTCGGGAGTCGTTATCTTGAAATTTGTGTGGAAAGCACCCTCTCTCGAACAACGAATCCAGCCTGGACCAGACTTCCTGTTTCTCATTAGGTGTCCTGTACTGTAGGATCGAAACTTGAAAGTGCAACATGAGGAACTGAGCTTTTGCGCGCACCCAGAATAAGACGATCAGGCTGAGCCCGATTTAAAGTTTCTTGCGAGAGGGCCAGTACTGTATATAACATGGCGTTTTAATTAGGTGTTGCGCTGTTGCGTTGGCGCAACATTTGGTCAAAATAACCGTTTTGCGCAACAGTCGCCGCAAGGCTGGTTGCGCGCAGCGCAACACGCGTATTTGGGGGCGCAACATTTTTCGCCGCAGGCGAAAAGTTTTGTTGCGTTTATTTCTCGCCGGAGGCTAGAATTTTTTTTGGGGGTCTTTTTTTCACAATAATTAGCCGTAATTGAACATCTTTTAGGCCCTTTGTCCTATTCGCCATACATAGTCGAAAACAAAAAATAGGCACCTTTTTTTGCTATTCGCCGTAGGCTCTTATTCTTTTTGAGGCACTTTTTTCTATTCGCCGTAGCCAAAAATAAATTTAAAGGCTTTTTACTTAGTTTTGAGGCGTATGTTCGCGCATAGATCGCTGCGCGCAACACACCTTGCGTCGCATGTTGCGCGCCGCAGCGCAACAGACGCCGAACCACTATTTTATAAATTCCCTGCTGTATAATGACTCCCGTCTTTCATAGTTATTTTTTTAATCCGAGCCTGCCTTTCTTATTGCGCGTTTTGTTCTGGTGTGCCCTGTGCTGTACCCCAAGAAACTTCGTATTTTGTATTTTACACTGGCTTACCACTTCCCATACATAAAACACAACAAGCAAAATCGTTACAGCAAGGAGGCATCTATCTACATACTCGTATATATCTAGCGTCGAAGCACTGGGCGCAAAGCTCAAACTATCAGCCGCCTCGAGAGACCTTTGAATGCTCAACATGTCCGAGGTAGACCGTAGATGTGTGCCGGCGTGCGGTATACCTGGTATACAGTATGGGCCTGCATAAAAGAAAGGGCATTTGGCAAAAAGGGGGATACCCCCCATATATATATCGTGACAAAAGGGGGGACAATACGAAGCACCGGCGGCGAGGTTCTCGTTACAGAGGTGGTCGTCAAAACCAATCCAACGGCCCAGCGCATTAACGGTATACTCATAGTCATATATTAACCATCACTGTGACCGAGCAGCTCAACAGCTCATTGCGTGGTACTATAAGACTCTCCTCTCTTCTACGCCATGGTACGTACCTGATATACGCGTATACCTATACGGCGGTACCGGGACTACTACATATACGTGTAGTTCGCGCGATGGAAGTATCCCACTCAGCTTGCAAAGATGAGTTTAAATCAAATCCTCGATCTCACAGCTGTGTTTTTTTTGTTTATACCGGTATATTCTTAATATACGTACAGCAGCAAGCAGTACCAAAGCAGTAGTACTACTAGCCTTTGATACGTACATATTTATATACGTATACTCGTATATATGTTGGTGATTTTTGGGGGCCACAGGGCACAGGGCGCCAACCAATGTAATGCAATGATTTGCAGGGCCACACATTCGTTATGAACCAGATGTGCGTGTCACAGGACCTGCTCTCATATATGGCATGCAGGCGGTACTCACGGAATCATTTGTGATATATACGTACATCACGTATGCTGATATGCTGACCACGTTTGCCTGGGTATGGGCCGTTGATATTTTTGGCGTTACGTAGACGTCGTCTGTTGGGCGTGCCACAACAACCAGAACATGGAGTGGTCACTTACCCGAGGTCTTTTTGACACAGAAAGGGGGATATCTCTTCGCAACGTGACAAAAGGGGGGACGTTACGGAAAAAGGGGGACTTTTCCAAACTTAGTAGATGAAAGGGGGGATACCCTAGCGTAGGCATAACACAAAGGGGGATAATGCTCACACCCCCCCTTTTGATCGCTCTCGTTCACCCGCTAAACACATGTAAAAAAAAACGCTGTGGGTGGTAGCGAGATGCTATGTGAGTGTGGCAAACACATCAGGTTTTAATTTCAAGTCGATTTGACAGAGTACATGGGCGTAACCGGCGGCGAAAACCGATGTCCCCCTTTTTGTCACGATATAGGGGGGTGTCCCCCTTTTTGTCAAATGCCCTAAAAGAAACACCTAACCTGAGAGAGCCTTAAAACCTTAACACTATTTTAGCATACAGACAGGCTAATACGTACCAGTAGGATTTAGTGAGCACTCGCCGCTGAGCACTATTTCTCATTCCAAATTTCTTAACCCTTATAGGGCTGGAGTCTCGTTTTGGGGACAAATTACTTATAATTAGAGAGGTTTGTCCCCAAAACGGGACTGCAGTCCAAGAAAGGCTAACGTCCTCCCACACGTGAGCCTTATTTTCTGAGCAGGCTGTTTCTTATTCGTGAGCCCTATTTTCTTAGCAGGTTGTTTCTTGTTCGGCGTCAAAGGTTTGCCTTTGGTTGATGTGTGTGCTTGCCAGTTGGTTTGTGTGGGGTGTAGAGCGTGAGGGGGCGTTTTATAAGGGTTTCCAGTGAGAAAACAAGACGTAATTTGGGCGGGATCCAAAAGATCGAGATTGAAAGATTGAATCAATCGATCTTCGATTCTCGATCTAGATCGGAAGATCGGCTGCGAAAACCACCAATCCAATCTTGAGATTTTCCGAAAGATCGCGATCTTTTCAGGGCAATTCAATTCCGATCTCCATCACTGGTGTGTGTGCATTTACGCCGTAATACGGGCAACTGGTGCAATATACGTACCAGGTACTGCTGTTATACCACAGGTACCTGGCCTCTGTGGTGTTATATGATATGATGGCTTGCCTGTGCTTGCTGTGGTGCGTGCTGGGCGGTATGATGTGCCTGTGCTGGCTACATTTGGTTTTTCGCGATCGTCTTCGGCTTGCTATATATGATACCTATTGTTTCGATAGAGCTTACCACATCAGCAGTATAGCCCTCATTCAGTAGGACGAAAAGAGCTGTATGAGCCGATCATTGTACCGGTACCACGCGACGTGTGATATATAGCTACGAGCACTTCGACTCCGTCCCACCCTATGACCTATGATATGCATACGGTGCACGGTATGATATACGTTGAACGTAGAGCAGGTGGCCTATGAATTAATATCGCATTATACTCGTAGCAGCAGTTCCTTCTCGGCCTTTTAGATACTGCTGTATGTTTTTGGCGCGACAAGCCACTGGCACTTGGTACGAACAACATCAATCAGGTATTTCGTTGTGTGTTATAGATCAACTCGCACGAACTTTTCCGCACGGCAACCACATATTTGCACAAGCCGTGGTCACAGGTAATATCTGCTCTTCTCCCTTCTCCCCACCAATATATGCATAATACGAGTATGATACATGCCTTGGTTTTTATTACGCAATGAGCCAGAGGGCACAGGGAAGCCAGAGGGCTCAGCATTCCCACTTTTGCTCAATCAATGGTGATCTGCATGGTCAGATACGTGGCCGTATAATATCATAACGGGCGATCTTGTGTGGTTTGGTTTTTTCATGGGTCTATTCTCGGGGCAACAACTGCTGCTGCTGCTGCTGCTGCGCTAGTATTCTGACGGGGGCGACGATCAAGGGGCTTTTAGACAAGAAGAAGAGCTAATGTAGGACGATGAAGTGAAAGCGCCCGCCGCGAATTGTCTCGAGACGTGTGTCCTTGAAAGCACGCCTAATTTTACCTACTACTACTACTGTTGTATGTACGAGACCTCTGGTACGATATTAATATCCCAACCGTGTTCCAACCACTTGCCGCCTTCCCGCCATAAAAAACCAACCAGCTCACCAAAATCTTGTTGAACCCGGGGGTACCGCAGAACATTCTTTACCTTTATGATTCAAGTCGAACGATTTCGCAGGAAGCAGGAGGAGCGAACAATGTGTGTGTGTTCTTCACATTAAACCTTCCTTTCTACCCGTCGACATCCAGCACACCCAGTGTCCGTGCCGATTCATCATCCTAAAAAGGTACCAGTTCTGTGGTCACGATAAGTACGAACGAACCTGGCGCTCGAAAAACGTTTTTAGTAGACATACATACACATGCCTCTCTCGCTCGCCCTGCGCCGGGCGACACAGATCTTGACCCTCGTGCTCGACCCGACCCGCCCACCCCTACGTTTCACGCCTATATATGATACGACCATGTACGAGTAACAAGTTGAAGATATGCCTTCGGGGGTGCGATCGTTACACCAACAACGTATACCGAAAGGGCCTCCACGGACAACATCCACGATGACAAACCCAAGCAACAGCAGCGGAAGGCTTGGATTGTTGGATTGGTTGTCGGAGTTTTTTCGCCTTCTACATACTGCTCTATTATGGTATGATACGTACGTACCCGTATGATATCATAACGGGCGATCTTGTGTGCTTTGTTTTTTTTTTCCCGTTTTTTCATGCATATATTCTCGGGGCAACAACTGCTGCTGCTGCTGCTGCTGCTGCTGCTGCTGCTGCTGCTGCTGCTGCTGCTGCTGCTGCTGCTGCTGCTGGTGCGCTACTCGTAGTACTCTGACGGGGGCGATGATCGAGGGACCGAGGGCCGAGACAAGAAGAGCTACTACAGTACCGGCCCGCTCATAAGAAACCAGAAATCGGGCTTTTAGGCTGACTTTCTTATCTGAGAAAGGGGTGTGTCCCAGACTAACTTCAGTACAATAGCTGTCGACTTTCTTATTTCCCCCGTAATGTTTATTAGGCTGATTTTCTTGTGCGTAGGGCACTTTCTTATGAGAGGGCCGGTAGTGTAGTACGGTAGGGCGACGCATTGAAAACACCCGCCACGAAATGTCTCGAGACGTGTCCTCGAAGGCACGCCTTATTTCACACTGCTGATGATGTACGAGACCTGGTACGTACGTAAGATATTCGTATCCCAACAGCAGTGTGTTCCAAGTTCCAACCCAACCACTTGCCGCCTTCCCGCCATAAAATCAACCAGCGCACCAAAATACTGTTGAACCCGGGGGTACAGCAGAACATTGAACATTCTATACCTGGTACATATTTTTGTCAGATGATTCAAGTCGAACGGTTTCGCAGAAAGCAGGAGGAAAGAAGGAGCAAAAAAAAAGTACGGACGAACCTGTGGCGCTCGAAAATCGTGTGTACTAATACACGCCTCTCTCGCTCGCCCTGCGCCGGGCGAAACGGATCTTGGCCCTCGTGCTCGACCCGCCCACCCCTGCGTTTCACGCCTATCATACGACCATGTACGTAACAATTTAAAGATATGAACGAGTATGCGTTTGGGCGCGCGATTGTTACGGCAACAACGCAAACCGAAAGGGCATCCATACGTACACAGTACAGCCGCGACAAACCCAATCAACAGATTGTTGGATTGGTTTTCGGATTTTTTTGCACGTCGTGCGGCGTCTCGCTTTTATTTAGTTTGATGGTTGTGTGGTGTGTGGTTGTGTGTGTTCTTCTCTGTGTACAGATAGATATGCCCATCGGCATCCAGTACCACGACACACCCAGCAGTGTCCGTGCTGATTCTCCAGACTAATCGCAGAGAGAAACCAGCTCTTCTTCTGCGGCCACACGTGATGTTAGAGAGTACGGTAGGTACGTAGGTGCCGATATGCCAGGTACGAGACGAGGCAAAACCAGCATCGCAAGTAAAGGAGATTACGGTACTGGATCATGGATACGCACGAAAAACAGTCCACAAAAATACAAAATAATAGAGTGAAACACCAACATCAAACCATATGAACAGCAGCAGCAGCAGCAGTAGCAGCAGCAGCAGCAGCAGCAGCAGCAGCAGCAGCAGCAGCAGCAGCAGCAGCAGCAGCAGCAGCAGCAGCAGCGGCTGGTCTATCTGTACTACTCGTACTACCTGGAGTACAGAGTACACAAAAGCAAAACAGCGTATATAGAAGAAGAGCTTATCAAAGAGTACGTGCTATGAATACCACGTGCTACGTCGTGCTTTTCAGAGACTGCAAACAGTGATTTTGAGACCTCTCGCGCCTCCCGCTCCTCGTCGCAAAAAACTACTGGTGGTATTACTTGGGTGGTATGTACAAGGTGGTACGATCTATTTTTGAACACGAACCGACTCTCACCGCCAGCCCGGTGTACGCGACAAGGTCAGGAATGACGGCCCTATAAGGAGGCCAGGCGCGGTTGGAGGCGACGTGCGCGGCGATGAGAGCCACCGCGACGTCCACACACGAAGCTATGCCCAGCGCCGCTAGATCTCCTTTTCCGAGCTCGTCCCACTCTGTTGCTGCTGCTCCTCCTCCTCCTGCTGCTGCCGCCCCGGCCGCTGCTGCTGCTGCTGCTAGTAAACGCGGTCTATTCCGATTCGCAACATCAGACGCCATCCCTGTTTTTTTAAAGACACAGCAAGCAGTGGCAGCGACGACACTTTGCTCCTCGAGGAGAGCGTCGGAGTACTACACACGAGCGGGGGCGCCGAGCTCGCCACGTCGCCTATAGGGGAGGCCGCCGAGCGGGGCGACACAAGGCGGTGGAGCTTTGTGCGGGAGAAGAAGTTTGCTCTCGGTCTTTCTCTGCTGCTGCTGCTGCTGCTGCTGCTGCTGCTGCTGCTGCTGCTACTACTACTTCTGCTGCTTTGAAAAAAAATTGATGGGACATTCCAGACTCCAGTCTCTGCTGTCAAAAAAGTCAAAATCAAAAAAATATCTGACTGGAACCGTTCGGATTCCGATTTGGCGGATGGATGTAACTGTTCGCGTGCAAAGAGCCAACCGTTTTATGAAACCGTCACTTCTGTTCATTTTTTTTTAGCCGCGTATTTATCCAGGATCCAGGATCGGGCATGCTATTATTCCATGCATCGCACCATCGCACCATCGTACCCTCCCCTCCCCCGACGCCATTATCCCACATCCCCACGCCCCATATACCCATGCCACACACTCGTACTCCACAATCGCTGGATGCAGGCGGCACACCTATACGTACGTACAGGTACCTCGTACAGAGAGGTACCTGATGGGCATCATGGTGGTAGTACGTACTGTAGTACGAGAGTCGTCGTACTGCTTTTTGTTGCCGGACCGACCGACTGTTTTTTTTTTTTCTACGATCGACGCACGCATTATTATTATCATTGCGTCCCTTCACTCGCACCCCCCCCTGCCCCGCCCGCTACCACCCCACCCCCATGACATAGCATACTCCCCCGTCACCCCGTTCCTGTGACTGATCGTGGTACCTCGGGTAGGCAGGCAGGCAAGCAGGCTATATAGCTGGCAGGCACAGACAGGCAGGCAGGAGCGGCGTGCGTGTCCCCTGGGTCCGCAAATTTCGTTTTTGTTTCTTCTACACAACTGTTGTCTCGCAACCTCCGCGCGCCCCATCATCGCCCCACCCCACACCCTGTATCTCGCCGTCCGTTTCCTGCGGTTTGGAACGACATTCCGGCAGCAGCACCCCGGGTAGCCAGGCAGACACATGACAGGGTGCAACGATCACGTACGTAGTAGCAAGAAGAACTCAAGTCTTTATGTATAGGCAACAACAGCAACAACGACAACAAAAAACAGCAACGAACGACGCCACTACCAACGAAACAGCAATAAATGCCAACACCAACCACAACAACAAAGAATGGAAGGGCAGGCAGGCACGGCATAGTTCTTCAATCCTATGTATTCGGCCGCCGGTACGACGAGACAGCGACATACTTCACTGAATGATAAAAAAGCTGTCGCCGTTGTTTTTCGTTCGTTCGTTCGTTCGTTCGTTCGTTTGTTCGTTCGTTCGTTCGTTCGTTCGTTCGTTCTCACCCGTTCGTCCGTTCGTTTCATTTTTTTGTCGCCGATTCTGGCCGATTTCATTTTTTTTGCTCGTCGTACGTAGCTGGTTGCAACTGGCCTCTCCGCTCTCTCTTTATTATGGTGGTGATATTTATTTTGTTTTGCGCTGTACCCTACTTAGCTACTACTATATACTGACTGTTACGCGTAATAATAATGAGGATTATGTGTACGGCAGGGGGGGGGGGGTCACAGCACCGCAGCAACTAATTAGTAGTAGTGCAGTACGCATATTCCGACTGTTTGTTGTTGTACATATGTATATTAATAGCTTGTTTTTTTCATGCCCCATAATAATAATTATGAGCAAAAAGTCACACCACCACCAAGGAAGGGCACCCGAAAACAAAAACGCCTGACCAACACCCCCCCCCCAGCGGACCGGCAAAAATAAAACGCATGTCGCCATTTATTTATATGGTATACAATATTAATCTTCCACAGAGTCGGAGACAAAATAAAGGTGGTGCACTGCCCGCTCAGACATGCAAAACGAAGCCTACTATCTACAAGTTTCCGAGCAATCGTGGAGATTCATTACGAACGGCTGACAGGTAATAATACCAGGTAGTATGCGCTACCGGATTCCAAAGAAATTTAATCGCAAGGCGTTCGTGGGGGATTCCAACATCCCCTACTCAGCGAATCACATAATAATAATAACGCCATTGAGGTTGACCCCCCCCCCCCCCCCGCACTTGCGCGCAGGCGCGGTTGGCGGCCAAGCCAATTATGTCTACCTATACTGGTTGGTGAAAACCCAACGCACATGCTCCGTCCCAGCATTGTATAGGAAGGCGAGGGTCTATCTATGGTCATGCGACTATACGGCCATGCACGACATGATGAGGAGTACACCCTCGCACCCCCGCCGGAGGGCCGAAAATGAAAAAAAAAAAAAAACGGCGTGTTGGAGGACATGGGGCTTTTTTTGTACTTTAGTTTCCGGCTGCCCTTGCCAACACCACCAGTAGTAGTACACCACCCGGTGAATGTCCCCAATCAATGGCTGCTCATCATACACACTCCTCATATTAATAGTAGTAGGCATATATAGTACCAGTACAAAATTAGAAGTACGAGAAATAAAATACAAACGAAAATACCATTAGATTTCGCAAAGATGTTGGGCACTTAATTGTTTATTTCCTCACAGGGCCCCAGGCAGTCAGATAATAATGAATGGTGCAACACCAGGTACCCCAGGTACCCCAGGTACGTATGATATATGGCATGGCTCAACTGGGTGTTGGGGTACGTATGATATATGGCATGGCTCAATTGGGTGTTATGGTAAATGGTGAACGGGACTGGCTGCTGCTGTGTGCGGTTCGGGGAATAACGGCTTACTCTCATTCTTCTCCGTTTTTTTTTCTTGGCTCCCCTTCACACAGCAGTGTCGCTTACGACGCAAGGAGCCGGATGGCGATGATAATAACAAATGATGGGAGAACAAGCGAGCGGCCAACGGAAAATATCACTTCTGACTACGAAAGCCGGGCAGCTGCTTGCAAGTGTTTGCTTGCCTTGTCGGTCTGCTTAGGGAAACCCGTCGCTCTTTTAACACGTATAACTGGTCCACGCATCTATGTATGTGCTGTTACATATCCTTCGTGCATACATACGTACAGGTATACGTACCGGTAATAGCTTTCACCCCGCCCGGTAGCTCAGTAGGCAAACCCTTCACGACCATCACGTACGGAAAAAAAAAAAAAAAAAAAACGAGAAACGACAGCCAGCAGAAGAGAGGCACCACCAGCAGCAACAGCAGCAGCAGCAGCAGCAGCAGCAGCAGCAGCAGCAGCAGCAGCAGCAGCAGCGCATCGACTTTTGTAAGCGCTCTCGGCCTTAGTGCCCTACGCGGCAGCAGCAACGAACAGCCAGCAGCAGCAGCAGCAGCAGCAGCAGCAGCAGCAGCAGCAGCACCAGCAGCAGTAGTAGTACCCTGTTTTACCTCCAAGCGCTCTTGTTATACTCCTGTATAGTCTTCGTGCCCTACGAGGAAGGGGTTCTTCTTTCTTCCTTTCTTCTATTACGTTCAAAACGCCGGCCGATCAGCAGCACCAACAATGATAGCGCATTGCCGCCAGCCGCCACAGCCGCAACCAATGGTCCGAAACAAACTTCATGAATACCCCGGAGAGAACAACAGCACCAACCAACAACATCTAACCTTTCTTTGGTGTCCACGGCAACGTCGACGACTCATTCATCCCCGCCTTTCCTTTCTTAGCCCATGCTCCAACGACGAAGGTCAAAGCTACAGCTCCCCCCCCCCGCCCACCCCTATATACTTCGTATGAGAACAACGTAATGAGCGCCCAACTCTTGGAGGTGAAACTATATCAGGGAGTAGGAACGGTTCTCCGTCTCGAAAGAGGTGCGTGGTCAATGGCCAGACGATTAATGGGCTAGCAACACATGAGTACCCCCTACTGAGTGTTTGATTTCATTGGTCTCAGTTATCGTAGGCACCCCGTCCCATGTTTTCGGTTTTTCGATTACGTTGATGTGGCACATCGGGGTATGATCCCCTCCACCGACCCTCCCCCCTCTTCCACCTCCTGTGTTTTTGGTTACATTGATCACAACCTCCCCCCCTTCCCATGCCCTCGTTGGCAGGTTNTTTTTTTTTTTTTTTCAAAAAAGCCCCGCCAGACACCCACCCCCCCCCCCCCCTCCCCCCTTCCCCATCCAACAGAAGAAAAAAAAACGAAAAAAAAACCATCACCCATCCATCCATGCATCCATGTTCACTACTATGATACGTACTATACGTCCAAACACGATCACCGCAACCTCCAACCGCAGACGCAAGCATAAGCGTTTCCTTTCATTCCGAAACGAGCGACACGCTATGAAGAGTGACGCAAGAACCCTGTGGAGCGACGTCACCCCGCCAGGTGACTACGACAACGACTATTAATACGAGGCATTTGTTCTTCGACCAACAAGAAATTTCCTAATTGAAAGAAGAAAAAAAATGATCGAGGCGAGGAAAACTGCGCGCATTCAATGTAATAACCTTTCTCAGGCATATGCATGCGCGTTCATGGGATTATGTGCATAGTGCGGGCATGATAGAGGGCCCTTTTGTTGGTCTGGCGCTTGGTGCTACTAGCAATGCCTGCCTGGTCGGTGAAAACCCGACATGCTCCGTCCCGGCATTGTACGAGGGGTGCGAGGGGGTCTATGGTCATACGAAGTATACGACCACGGCCATGCATGAATATCGAGTACACCCCCCCCCTTTCAATTCATTGGAGGCTGTCGTCCATATGCAAGTCCGCCTCACAAGCGGTTTCTTAGCAGGATGCAGCTCATCCTCCATGCGACTCGCCCAATACCTCACGGCACTTCGCGCTTGGTGCAAGCAATGCCTGCCTGGTTGGTGAAAACCCAGCTTGCTCCGTCCCGGCATTGTAGGGATGCGAGGGTCTATGAGCATACGACTACGGCCGTGCACGACGTGAGTACACCCCGCCCCCCCCCTCCCGCCTCCCCCGTACATTAGTCAAATTCGCAACGCCTCGCCACAAACAAGAACGCCCTGAACGCTAAATTCATGGAGTAAATGCTTTTGACTGGACGACTACTGAACAGTCGGTCACAGCCGAGTCCCCGAGTCGTGGCGATAAACAATACCGGTAGATCCTAACCCTAATTCTAACCCTGTGCTGCTAGATTTTTGATCGTACATGAAATTGCAGATGGCATGCCAAAGATGATACAACCAAGTATGATAATGCCATCATCTAGTAGAGACAGAAGACCTGATGTACCAAAAAAAATGGCATTCCAAAGATAATACACTGAAAATGGCTTGTAAAAAAAGATGGTACACCAAAAATGGCTTTCCAAAGATGATATGATATAACCTGGTGTATATACCAGAGATGGTATAACCAAAGATGCCCTTCCATATGTTCAAACACGATATATCAAAAGATGATGTATCAACATACCTGGTAGCAGATATATCCGATACCGGGTTTATGACATACCAGGTACCAAAAGAGTACCAAAAGACGGGCCTACCAAAGATCATGTATCAAAGATTAATCACATGGTAGTGTCATATATACCTGGTAGCAGATATCGAAGATGTCATACCAACGATGATACACCAAAAGTATGGCAGATCCGAATGGTATCAGATAGCAGATATCGAAGACGAACATACCAACGATGATACATGAAAAATGTGGCATATCTCCGACATGATACACCAAAAGACGATACCTGGTAACACCATATCAAAGACGATATACGAGCTATTAATAGATTATGATATCAAAGGATGTTGCGGTCGTTCCTTTTCTTGGTCCGAGCTTCAGTGGAGAAGGAGGACAGCCGGCTCAGCGGCGTGCGCTTCGACGCGGCCGTAGGCGAGGGGGAGGACCTTAGGTCGTGCATCGTCTCCATTACATCCTGCCATACAAACAAACGAACAAAAAGAAAAAAAAGGAAGGAAGGAAGGAAGGAAGGAAGCGAGGGGAGGGGAGGCGAGGCGCGGTCGGTTCGAGAAGTCGTTGTGGAGCTGACGTAAAGAGCGCTGCAGCAAGACTGCTGTGCTGTCAGAAATAACAACACTATTGCTGGTGGTGTTGGTGTTTGTGGGGGGAATAATCCTACACTTGGTGACGTCTGCGACACAATGATAGGAAGAGCCGACATCGAAGAATGAAAAAGCAACGTTGGTGTTGGTGTTGGTNCCCCCCCCCCCCCTCCTCCGCTTTGGTTGGTCGGCACTCGGACCACTAGAATAATCGCACGAGCAGAAAAACGCAGACCATATATATCGAAGCACGAGTACCCTATGTGTACAGTATACGAAGTACACAACACTTAACATGTGAGATCGAAGAAACCTTCAAAGCTCATATTTGCATATCTCGGAGTACGCCGACTATATATCGGAGCACACGAACCATATCGGATCAGAGCACGTGAGCCATATCGATTGACGCGCGCCATATCGGAGAAAGTGCGGACTCGGAGAACGCGGATCACCGGTATATCGGGAACACGCTGGCCATATATCGGAATACGCAAACCATACCGGAACACGCACGCCATATCGGAGAAAGCGCGGACTCGGAGAACGCGGATCACCGGTATATCGGGAACACGCTGGCCATATATTGGAGGAGGTACGGGAACCACATCGGAACACGCGCGCCATATCGGAGAAAGCGCGGACTCGGCGAACGCGGGTCACCGGTATATCGGGAACACGCTGGCCATATATCGGAATACGCAAACCATATCGGAACACGTACGCCATATCGGAGAAAGCGCGGACTCGGAGAACGCGGATCACCGGTATATCGGGAACACGCTGGCCATATATCGGAGGAGGTACGGGAACCATATCGGAACACGCGCACCATATCGGAGAAGCGCGGACTCGGGGAACGCGGGCTATGTCGGAAGCACGCTGGATATATATCGTAGGAGGTACGGGAACCATATCGGAGCATGACAACCATATCGGAACAGGCGGACCATATCATATGAGAACGTAGACCATATCGAAGCGCACGGGCCATATACGTACTGGTGTACAGCAGTACAGGCAGTAGTACACTACTATTATACTACTACTGACTGCTGTTAATTGCATACTCGTTTTAGGTACAAACTACTCGGGATTAGAGTGGGATATTCTCTATGCAGTACAAGCCAGTAGTAAAACAACCGACATCAGCCACCGCAAAAAAACAAAAAAAAACAACAACACGGTACGAAAAAACAAAAAACAAAACAAAACAAACAAATCAAAACAATACGGCACGAAAAAATGAAATCAAAACAAAACAAACAATCCAAAACAACGCAATACGGCACGAAAGAGTGAAAAACGAAAAACAAAACAAAACAAAACAAATCCAGACCAAAACATAATTCGTGTTCAAGTTTGTCTCGCCTGGATGCTGAGAAGCACGGTCCTGATCTGAAGGGCGGGTGACCACTTGTCCTTGAGGATGTCGAGGCAGATACGGCCCAGCTTGTCGATGTTGGGGTGGTAGATCTTTGTCAGGAAGCGAACCTGTCCACGGTCGATACAGACACATACATGAAAAAAAAAGCGGCCATTACGGAGGACCATAGTAGTAAATAGGACCAAATGACGCATGCTACGATAGAGGTGCGCCATGTTTTTTTCTGAGCTCCTCACTCCTCACTTAAGGAGAGTCATGCCTCACCGAAAAATTGATTTTGGAGGAAAATAAAAGTGCTGCCGGCTGAGAAATCTCATGACCGAAGTATACTTGAAACATTATTCGTCACAAAAAAAAGTGAAAAGTCCGACGAATTTGGGTTAAGGAGCCCGATCGTTCAGAAAACGATTCAGCCAAAAAATGCCACCTTTACCGTAGCACGCGTCAAATCTTGTTGTGAAAAATAGGGAAATATATAGGTGTTTGTGTGTACCGTAGGTGCTATTTACTATGCCCCCCCGCAACAGAAGAATATCGCAGTAGATATCTTCGCAAGGGGGTTTGCGTCTTTTGGTCTGTCATACACACTACAGTAGCAGTTTTGTCAAGTATTCAGATCTGATTGGTAGCATCTACCTGGCATGTCTTAACAGTCATCGGATTCTGGATTCCCTTTTTTTTATCCGTGGATGGTGTGAACTGGAAAAAGCGCTACGTACGTACACAATGTCAGATGCCAAAAATTGTACCAGGTACGTGATAATTTATGCACGAAATACGAGCGGTAGGATTCTAAAAAAATATGAACACCTAGGGAAAAAGAAGGACAACGTCAGTCATTGGCGCTGAGTACGGAAGGAAATACGAACGGTAAAGAGTATGCTTTATAATGTATGATACCATACTCTATATACATACTTTGTGCTCGAACAAATTAATAGTGAAACTTGGAATAACAATACACACACAAAAAACATCCGGGACAACGTTCGTTTATCCGTTCGTGTACAATGAGAGCAAGAGAATACCAGTATATAACAAGAAACAGAAAACATAACACATAGAGCACATAGCGAGAACAAAGTCAACATGAAGCAGAACATATACAGTACAATACATTACTGTGCGACTGAAACAGATCAAGAAGCTGAACAAGAAGAACATCAACATCGATATTCAACATCAAAAATAAGAACATTATGGGGGGAAAAAAAGCAGGCAACGACACATGGGGACAATTATAGGTTACAGTACGAGTATATAGTAGTCTACCGTAGGATATAGATGCATCCATGCATACGAAACCCGGCGTGCTGCCTGGTGTTGTGTTAACCACAGCGACAGGAAGCCCCACTGACGGTTTCATGCCCAGAAACGCCTCGCTGACGGTTTCTTCATGCCGAAAAACGCCTCGCAGACCGTTTCATGCCGAAAAACGCCTCACTGACGATTTCATGCCGAGAAACGCCTGACTGACGGTTTCATGCCGAGAAACGCCTGACTGACGGTTTCATGCCGAGAAACGCCCCGCTGACGGTTTCATACCGCCTAGACTCACCTTGGGAGGCGCCATCGGGTAGTCCGAAGGGAGGAACAGCTCCAGCTTGAACGACCCATCTGGGTGTGTCATTTCGACAAAGCGCGCGACAAAAAACAAAATCAAGAAAAAAAAGCGAGGCAAACAAACACACAGTAAGATTACGAGTTTCATGTATATTATACAGTAGTATCGGCCCTCTCGTATATAAAAAACCTTAAATAGCATGCTAGGCCAACATCCTCATTTTGGCGGAGCGAGAAGGATCCTACTGCTGTAGACACATGCCTGGTGACACTTTCCCCAGCTGAACTAGGATAGTATATCGTACCAGGCACGAGTCGAAAATGTATATAGAAGGTATGATAGAGCAAATAACCCACTCTCTAGTTTATCCATTTTGAGGCATCACCATGAACGACCAAATGACGCAGTGAAGAAAATAGAAATATTAGTTCGTGCGCGTACCGTATGATAGCCGGAACACCCGGGGGGCGTACGAGTATGTGGGACCCCGGGTTGACGCGAAGCAGAGCCACGGCCATTTTTTTTTCCACCGTCCCCAAAAATTACCAGTGCAACGTAAGGTATATCCGTTGGGGGAAGGCAACGGCTCTCTTCCCTCGTACTCACAAGAAATCGTACTGATTTTGGCAGCTCCGTCGTACTTCAACACAGCCGCAACAACGTCGTGCGCGCGCTCGCTCGCAGTCACGAGCCCATTTTTTTTTTTCGGGAAACCTGTGTACGAACCTGGTACTCGTTTAATAGGCATGGTAACCCTCCACACCCCCCCCCCACACACACCCGTCGAAAAAAACAACCCAAAAAAAAACACACACACACACACCTTGATGGCGATGGTGAAAGACTTTTCGAGGTTCAGCAGCGACGCGAGGTCCATGGCACGCTCGGGGTTCTCGTCCGCGCAAGCTTGCTGGATGCGCTTCACCACCATGGTGTCCAGCTGAGCGTGCTGCGACATCAGAACGCCTTCCATCTCTGCACAAGAGGGAAGTTCGGGCAGGGCTTTGGTTTCAGGGGAGCTGCTGTGTAGTTCGTTCATTCACTCAGGGGGTGTTGCGGTTCAGGTTTTTGATTTTCAGGGGTGATTTATTAATAGTAGGGGTATACGACTCCCCCTGTCCATAAATATAAGGTCCACTTTCAAGTTAATACTCAATCAAAACGTTGCTTATAGCAAGGGACAGAGTGGTAGGTACTTTTTGTGTAGGTAGGTAGGGTTTTGGTTGAGAGTTGTGGTTCGTTCAGGGTAATGACTACTAACAAGGTTTCCATGTTCAGCGTTAGTGCTGAAGGGTTTGATTTGTAGGGTTTTCCTTCAGGGTTATATATATATATATATGTGGTCCATAATTCGACGCGAGAGGGAAGAAAGTGCTGAAACCTTCTCGCGATGAAAAAGCAAGGCACGCACCGTAGTGGGGAGGGAGGAGAAAAGCCTGCTTATAGTGATCCCGGATCTGAGTTATGACTAAATAGGGAGAGAGAAAAGAAGGGCGAAGCTAATAAATGGGATGAAAAGAAAAAAAATAAAAAAAAAGGGCTCAAGCTATGGTTCGGGTTTTCTATGCATGGACGAGATTTAGGGGTTGGAATTGGTATTGGTTTATAGATTCAGGTTTTGATCCGGGTTTTTTTTGTTTCGTTCAGTGTGTTGATTGATTCAGGGTTATCGTTTCAGGGTTTTTTTACAAAGGGTTTCAGTCTCACAGATCTTTCGATTAGGTTTTTTTACTCAAGGTTTTGACTCGGGTTTGTGATTGAGGGTTTTGGTCATGGGTTGTGATTTGAGGGGTTTTAGTCCACCCAGCCCCAGTACCATGTCCCCGTGCAGCAGTACGATGTCACACCACCCTAAGCACTACGTACATGACGATTTGATATGATATGATACGATATGATATTATACGATATACTATGATATTATACGATATGATATGATACTTCGTATGATATGATATATGAAAGGAAATGATATGATGGGATATGAAATCTGATTTGATGTGATGGGATATGATATGATACGATATGATATGATATGATATGATATGACATTATATCATATGATAGGATACGATATGGTACGATATGATACGATATGATATGATGGTATATGATATTATACGATACGATATGATATGATATATCATACCACTCTAGACGAAAATATAGGGAGTGCTTAGTCTTCTTCATACGAAAGCCTGATAGCCCCTTCAATTTTCCTCCAGAGTTGTATAAGACACGACCTGACATGTCACGACATGATGACACGCCATGATACGATACGATACGATATTAAATGATACGATACGATATGATATTATGGTCCTACATACCTGCCGCGTCGGCACCACCCCCACCGTCGTCTTCCGTGAGTCCGTTGTCTAGGTTGAACCTCCTCTGTCTAGCCCTGGCCTCCAGCTGCGGGAAGGTCTTCTCGAAGCTGGCCATCTCCTCGCCGTCCCGAGACTTGGCACACAGGGCCGACAACGGCACCGCTACAAGACAAGACAAGACAAGGCAAGACAAGACAAGACAAGACAAGACAAGACAAGACAAGACAAAACAAGACAAGACACAAGACAAGACAAAAACAAGACAAGACAAAATACAAGACCAGACAAAGCAGTAAGGACGNAGTCAGTAATGCTACAGTAGTACGGGGGACCATAGTAAACACTAGTAAATAGGACCTACGGTATACACAAAAACTTTTATGTTTCCCTATTTTTACTAATAAGAATTGGTCCCCTATTTACTATGGTCCCTCCGTGATATTATAGATCATTCGGACAGATAGATCACGATCTACCGCTGTAGATCATTCAGATCCTACCTGTTGCAGGCTTGCTGTACTGATAAAGCCCTTGCAGGATCTGTGTACTGCAGATCTACTAACCCAGGAAAGCATATCCTACTGTACGTACGTACGTAGACCATGCAGGATAAACGCGGCTCCCCACATGACAACACGAGCTATATGTCACACAGATCATACAGATCATACAGATCATCTATCTTGTGGAAGACCAAGATCATCAGGTTATACTCCATTTTCCGTCCGAGGTGTGTGGTAGTCAGGGCGTGTCTTAACTAGAGGTGGGCACCTAGTGGGAAAATTAAAAAACCGAAAACCGGCTAAGGAGGCGTTATTCTCAAAACCAAAAACCGGTTTAAACCGGTTTTTTTCAGCCGGTTTAAAGTGGTTAACCGAAAACCGGTTTAAACCGGATGGCAACATGAAACGCCTCCAAACCATTGAACATAACGGTATGTATGCGTCCAGTACGTTATGTGTACGTGGATTCCGAGCCACTGTTAGCGTACTAATAGAACACGAGGTGGTATGGTACAACAACAGCACAACAGCACATAATATTTTACGGGGTGACGTGAGTTTCAGGTACAAGTCATGATATATACGACATTGCTGCCACAGGTACAACGACACTGATTGCTGCTGCTGCAGTGCGGTTTTCGTGGGCAGTCGAGAGCGCAGCAGATCTGCGATCGACAGGGTAAGGCGCTGCATATACATACACATATATGCCACACACCAAAACCAAATTATTTTCGGCCCGCACACAAAGAGCAAGTGAACTTCGATCTCCCCGCTGAAAACATCTAATTTTCGGCCCGCACCCTAAAAACCAAGTCAAGTTAGACCCCCCGAACAAAAACCATGTCAATTTCGATGACACAGAATCAAGTTAGTTTTGACCCTAACACTAAAATCAAGTCAATGTCGATCCCAATTAAAACCCCAAGGCAAATTCGATGCCCCGACACTAAAACTAAGTATTTTTCGGCCCTGACACAAAAAACAGTCAATTTCCATCCATACACTAAAACCAAGTCATTTTCGGCCCTGACACTAAAAAACAAATCAATTTCGACCCCCCGCACAAAACTCAAGCCAATTACTAT
>MEHQ01001636.1:147827-174807 GCA_008828725.1 Saccharina japonica | reverse complement strand
CAGTCAACGCTCGGATGCTTCGTTGTGTCAAAATACAAAATACCAAGACAGGTCGACTCGAGCGCACTCGGCGCGTCGCCGCCAGACCAGAGGCAGCCAGCGTGGCTTCGAACGCTTGGGTTCTATGCCCAGTACAGCGCACTCGGCGCGTCTCTTCGCGGCGCTAGACCACAACAACAACAGCAGTTGGTCTTGCCGTTTGCTCAAATATCTGCACGTATGATACAACAAATCCGTGTTTTCTCGCATAAGAAGACTGTTTCGATTTTCGAACCAGGTCGCTGAAAAATCGATCAGACCATAATCTGAAGCTCAAAAATCGAACCGCATAGGAAACGGCCTTAACCCACCCCCCTCCAAGGTTCACGGGAACAAGAGGAACGGAATGAGGCTGTCCGTGGTCGTTCGTTCCGTTTCCTATGATATTGGGTACACGCAGAATCCTAGGCCTTGCCAGCCGAATCCGTACGAATGGTATACTATTTTTCGCACATGGCTCGACACAACACGCATGTTCGTCCGCGATTCGTGTCCACGTCCTTCTTCGGGGTGTTTGTTCCCGTTCGGTCGGTCGGGCTGTTTGTTTGGTCGGGCCGTTCGGTCCGCCTGGACAAGAAAAAGAGAAAAAAAAAAAAACGCTTTTGTTCTTCCTCTTCCTAGATAGATAACTGTTTTTCTCGGGCTGCACCGAATCCATTCGCTCTGCATACCGAATCAACACCGATTTGATCTGGCAAATAATATTTAATATTCCATTCGGTTCGGTTCGTTCCAAGCCCTCTGGAGGGGGGTTAACCCATTCAGAACTGAAAAATTCATCCCACACTATCTCCAAGTAGTTTGTCCCCAAAAAACGAGGGACCGGTTCTCAAGGGAAGGGGTTAAGACACGCCCTAATAGTTGCAGCTGTCTGACAAAAACTAAATGGGCAGATGTCGGCACATTTGATAAATGTATTTCGTCGAGCAGGGGTCCCCAGGGTATCTCCGCCAACTGCCACCAAGCAGTGCTCGTGTTTGCTTCACGTTCGTCGGCATTGGCATCTTGGTTAAGGCTGCAACCTTGTCGGCGTTAGCACCCAAGCCTTGGGGGGGATCAAAAGCAATTGACCTCAAAGAATCGGGAAAATTCTTGCGGTCCGATCTCGTTCCTGTACAACAGTGGCAGTACGTACATATCATACAAGTAGTGGGGCCTGCCTGTATATACAAGGCAGCACGAGTGAGGCGGCCGCTCGATACAACGCGGTCAAAATCGGCCGTCATGACCGAAAAATTGCGCTCACACGATGGAACGAATAAGGCATCCACTCGATACAGGGCGGTACTAAAACTCTCGTGCACTATATCATACCGCCTTACACAGGCCCTCACTTCTACTGCTGTAGTCTACAACTGCTATATCGAGTTTTAGCGAACACGTCCTCGAATCAAGGCTAGAAAAAGTACTGAAGTCAATAAATTGTGATTGTCGACACCTCCGACAGATCATGATCTATCTGTCTACAGATAGATCATCTAGTTCCTCGCCTGCCGATGAGAGAGGTTGTGCAGGATCTGCGTAAGTACAGACCCATACCAAGGAAACATGTGCTAGATCATGCAGATTAGACGGATCCCACCCGATAACATGGAGCTAGATCATATCAAGACCGGGAACATATATCTGCCTTGAAATATCTAGATCATCCAAGTAGATAAGGGCCCGAATTAACGAGTATAAAATAAATTCGATTTGGAAAAAAATAAATTCAAATTCGCTCTTCATTGGTCAACACACGCACCAGCACCAAATATTATGCCCCAAGATCCTAATCTTTGGTGCTGGTGCGTGTGTTGACCAATGAAAAGCGGATTTGAATTTATTTTTTTCCAAATTGATTTTTTTTCTTTTTCGTTAAAACGGGCCCTAATCGATCCTCTGTCCGATTCATAGCTAAAAGTTAAATGCCCGGCAAAAGGTTGAGGGCAATCAACGCGCAAAAACCTCTGCATTTGTGGGCGGCAGAGGCGGGGTGATACATCAATTGGAATGATCGACGACCGCGCTCTTTTCGAGAACCAGAAAAAAAAAAAAATGTGTTTTGCGTGCGTGTGACTAGTAAATAGGGGACCTACGGTACACAAACACATTATACATATTTATCTATTTTTACCAACAACATTTGTTCCTATTTACTATGTATGGCCCTCCGTAAAAGTAGCACCTAAACGGTCCTTATATTCACGGCTGTTCACGGGTCGAGTCAAACCTCACGGGTCAGGTCGGGTTGGGTCGGGTAAGGGTGACCCGACCCGACCCGACCCGACCCGCAAAAATATCCTGCTGCGCTACGAAAATAGTCCCTATACTCGTATAGCGACAGCTATATCACCTCTTATCAACAGTACAAACAAGAGTGGCATTTACCAGACCTCCGAGGAGGTAGAGATGGATCGCCAAAATGACCTTTTCTTGATTTCGTGGATCACTAACCGCCTGCCTCCGCTTTGCGTTCACGCCCTCCTTCTGGGCAAACGAGGCCCGGTTGGTAGTGTGCGTTTATGCTCACCTCTCTTCCTTACTGTGTTCGGTTCGCCACTACCAACGGGACCTCGTTCGCCGAAAAGGAGAGCATGAAAGCAAGCGGAGGGAGGGAAGAGGTTAAGTGATCCGCGAAATCAAGAAGGTCGTTTGGGCGATCGCCGGTCGGTCGCCCCCCCCGGTGGTCTAACAGACAACCACGAAGATTGCTATTCAGGTTGATGTCCAGGGTTCGAGTCTCCGTATGTATGTGTGGAGATTTTTACTCTCAAGTGACACCAACTGTCGAGAGCGCCTATTATTTATAGCGTGGATAGAAAGCACAATTCGACGAGAGTCGACAAAGGAAGAAAGAAAGGGCTGAAATATTTTCGCGATAACGATGCAAGGCACGCGCCGTGGTGGGAAGGGAGGAGAAGAGTGTGCTTAGTGACCCCGGATCTGAGTTACGACTAAGGGTCGTTCTTATCGAGCAACTTTTCCCCAAAAATTCCAATATTTTTCTCCAAATAAACAGGAAAAGCAGGAAAAACAGGATTTATTTGGAAAGTTTGGAATTCTAACAGAGGGCAAAATATTTGGAAGGTTTCGCATTCCAATATTTGGAAAATATATTTAGGAAAATATGGAAATCCTAAAAATTGCGCGAATTTTTTTTTGGAAATTTTGGAAAAAAGTTACTCGATAAGAACGACCCTAAAGAGGGAGAGAGAGGGGGAGGGCGAAGATATTGAATGGGATAGCGAAGAAAAAAAAGAAAAAAAAAGATCAGCGTGAGCAGGCGTGAGATTAAAAAAAACGTTCCTAACCCGACCCGCGCGGGTCGGGACGGGTCATGCCTGATCCGTGAAAATCCCGGCATACATTTCCGCCCAGAGTGGTACTCCTTTCAGAAATTCACCCACAGGTTGAGGACAAACTGCCTGAATTCGTAGAGTTGGAAAATAAAATTAAAGTACGTGTAAGATAGTCTACCGAGTGGAACATCCCCGTGTCAACGTTTAAAAACATGTTATGGACGAATTATCTTCGTGGTATATAATGTATCAGGCATGTACCAGGTGTATTTGAACTTGCACAATAGTAGGGGTAGGGAATATACACGCCTGTATGTATCACAAAAAAAAAAACATTTTTCTCTTACGTATCATTTTCGGATCTGTTTTTTTTTGTTAGTCTTACAGACCACTCCCACTCCCGACCCAAACATTGCCTTTTAAGATTTCGGCCCAAAATCGGCAAATTAGCTCCAGCGAAGAAGCCAAAATCGCGAAAAAACGTGCCTCCGGCAGAGCGCCCCCAGCGGAGCCCTCCGGGGGCGCCTCCGGCGCGCCACCCCCACCAGCTGGGGGAGGGCAATGATCGCGACCAAATCCTGGTTAGACCCAGGTCCCTGGCTGCTGGTGCAGCCAGGAATCCTTCTTCTGGCTACGAGAGCCCCCAGTACCTACCGTATATGACACTGTATACCACACCCCCTCGGGTGAATTTCAACGCCGATATTGCTCGACGACCGGTAGAGCGTTATCCCCGAGCGACCCGTCTATGGAACGACCTCGATGAGATGCTCCGAAGGCCGCCTTTTTCGTTGTCTGTGCCCCCCTGGGTATGGAGAAAATTGGCTTTGAAATTCACCCCAGGGGGTGTGATATACACTGTCATATACGGGTACTGTAAGCCCTAACAAGCGGTGTTCACATTATCCGTCCAAGGGTGGCACATAGCCTTCGGCGAGGAGGCGCGACAGCCGGTTGCCACCTACAATGCATAGACCACGAAACTGTATTTTTTGAACGGTCATCATAAGCCCGTGATAGGTTTTGCCACGGCAGGACTTGGTATGCAAGCCTGCGGCCCGCGGCAGGCACTCATGCCAGACATCACAACATGTGACGCGTGTTCTTCGCTGCAGCACTCTTGAACGTGTTGAAATATCGAAATCTCAGACAGCCAGGCTAGGCTGTCTACAACCAGTCATGCAGTCAGTCAGCGAGCAGGAAATATCCACTGATACAATTGAGGGAAAGGGGCACATCGTCGCCCCCGCCGCCCCCCCGTCCCTCCTTCCAGTCCTCCCCTCTCCCCCCGGCTTCTTTCTCCCTTCCTCCGCCCCTGCCTCCTCCTCTCCCTCCACTCTCTCGCCCCCCCCTTCCCTTCCCCATCCTTCGCCCCCTCCTGCTCCCTCCCCCCCCTTCCCCTCCCCGCCCTCTCCCCTCTCCCTCCCCTCGCTCCGTCTCCCCATCTACCCCCCCCCTCCCCCGCTCCTCTCTCCCTCCCACCCCCTTCACCCATCAATCCCTCTCCAACCCCCCCTCATGCGAGGGTCTATGGTCATGCGACTACAGCCGTGCACGACATGAGTACCTCCCTCCCTCCCTCCCTGCTCAGTGAAAGGCAAGAAACGACCGACGACCCAACCGACCGTCCGGGGCGTATAACACACTAGTTATCATACAGAAGACAGAAAACACACCTTTGCTTCATTTTTGGAGTTGTAAAAAAAGCCTACTGGTATATGCGTACATAGACTCTTATGAGAGTATGTGGCGTACAAAAACCCAGCTACAAGTAGCGCACCTTAACAACAAAACACCCAGTATCTTGCAGAAAAACTACCTACGACGGGTGGCCATTGCAAAATAGGACCAAATATTGGTAGAAAAACATACTGGTAGGGGAATATATAAATATATATATATATATACGCTCATTGGTTTCCAGCGCCGACAACGCACCGACCATCTCATGTCGTACGCCAAGGCTCTCAAGAAGGCACAATGCGAGAGCGTTGAGACGACCATCCGCAAACGACGCCTCCTCTTTGCGGGGGGCGTACAGCGCACGACCAATGAGCGGCTGACCAGGCGGGTGATGTTTGGGACGATCGCCGGTGGGACGAACCCGGGGCCTGGCCGACCAGAAAAGAACTGGGCACAATGTCTAGCAGATGACCTCAGGGTTTTTCGAGCGACAGAGGGCTCCACAGAAAGCTCCCCTTTACTGTTCGGAGCAGAGACGGTACTATGGCCGAGGGCGGCTAAAAAGAGGGGGGTGTGGTATCGGGGGGTTGGCGAGGCGGCGGACCATTTCATGGCGAGGTGGCACAGGGCCGAAGCGGAGAGGAGCTGGCTACGGCATACAGCTGAGGACGCCAAGAGAGGCGACCAGGAGAGGGGGGGGGGCCGTACTGATACAGCTGTCGACGAATGCAGAAACGAAATGATAGATCGTGTGGCCAGATATCGGCTCGACTAGTCCTTGAATTCTATTATTTGTTTCCGTTGATGTGTTCACTGGGGGGGGCGCGGCAGAGGTAGTATCGACTCTTGACACCGTTTTGTTTTTAGAGTGGGAATGAGATGGCAGAAGGTGTGACATGGTCCCCGTATCAGTTTTTATAGCAGAGACGGGAACTTGTTGTTACCATCGCCTTGAGCTTGCCTTGAGAACTATTTTTCTCTTTTCCTCTCTCGTGTCTTCTTTCTTGCTTTTTTTGCCTTGTTTCTCCCTTTGTTTCCACCCTATGCCGGTGTCTCTCTCTTTTTTCGTGTTGCCTCGCTCGTGCAGCAGTTATCTGTTCCTCTTGGGCACGTGTGCTTTTCGTCTAGGGGCGCTTCTGGCGCTTCTGTCTCCCTGCGTCATTTGTATTATGTTTCATTTCAGAACTTGTTTTATTTTTGTCTTTTTTGTTCTTATTTTTTGGTTCGGCTCGTGTCGCTGTGTTCTCGTACCCGATACGTTACGCATCTCACTTGCTTTACCCATTACTTTTGCGTTTATTTTGTTTTGGTTTTTCTCTGTTTCACAGCAGTCTGTGACCACAGAATTTGTATCTCTCTAGGATTGGGAATCAGGACAGGCACTGGGTGTACTGATGTGGTTGAGTAGAAAGAACGGGTTTAATGTGAAGACAACAACAACAACAACAACAACTACTGTAGGTTTGTGTGTGTGTGTACCGTAGGTCCTATTTACTATGGCCCCCCGAAAAACTCGGGTACCTAGGCTGGGATAGCTTGCAGTACTCGAAAAGGCGAGAAGGTAAAAACAAAGACAACCACAACGACAACGACAACATCAGCAGCAACAGTGGACCGGTAGAGACCGACACCAGCACTACGATATAAACGAGGTGTTGGTATTATATGAGAGGGTGTTTGTTACGGGGGGCCATAATAATCAGAACCGCGTACGTATGTACGGTGTGTAAACATACGGGGATACTATGAATGGTTTTTGGGTCCATCGTGGGTTCTGATTATTCTTACTACAATAGCCCCCCCCGGTAATATATGTAGGGTTAAAACTCTCGGGGTACCCGGGCTGTTTTGGTAGTACCCGGGTATGTACCCGATACTATGAATGGTGTTTGGGTCCATCGTGGGTTCAGATAATTCTTACTACAATAGCCCCCCCGGTAATGTATGTAGGGTAAATACTCTGGGGGTACCCGGGTTGTTTTGGTAATACCCGGGTATGTACATACCCGGGTTCATACTCGGGGTATGTATTTCGAAGTGACTAAACACACTCTTGCACACCTCGCACAGATCATCTACGTACAGGTAGGTAATCGATTCCCACTTCCATGATCTTGATCTATCAGGGCAGATACATGACTCCTGATCTGAATGATCTACTCGTAGGCGGACCATATTCAATAGGACCAACGGTGCAGACAAAAACCTACATGTTTGCCTATTTTTACTAACAATATTTGGTCCTATTTACTGCTGTGCCCCCCCCGTAATATATAGCTTATGTTGTCGGGTAGGGGTGGGAGCCGTATGGTGAAAAAACCTGCCTGATCTATAGGAACACTTTCCCCGTGGGTTGGATTCGGTACTCGTACAGATCCTGCACAACTTAGATATATATATATACCACGCTGTCCCTAAACATAAGAATATTTTATACATTAACATCCAATACAAATGGTGCGTATATTTCTGGACAGAGTGGAATATCACAACGGCAGGATATAATCTGGACGATCTACAAGTAGATAGATAGATAGATAGATCGTGATCTGTGCGACATGCGCACTGCTGTTGCAACAAATTGATACTCAAAACGTCCTATTATATAACGACATATATACGGTGCAAGAGAAGAGTACCGGGTATACTCGTACGGGATGTGAACATGTGAACATGTGAACACACTCAAGCAGCCCCCGGTATATAGGAAATTGGCACTCTTACCTGGTTCCGCAAGTAGCCTCTGAGTTTCCTTGACAATCCGTCGGGGCAGGTTGCTGGCCGCCATCTCCGAGTCTCCGAAGGGGGGGACGGGGGACGGGAGGGAGTGGAGAAAGAAACGCCTCACGCCCTGTTAGCTGCCGCTAGAGCTACGCAAAGTCTGCTGCTGCTGCTGCTGCTGCTTCTGCTGTGGTTGATCGATGTCTTCTGTTGTTGCCCCCCGCACTTGTCGACTAATAAAAACAAAGTCCGGCCGGCCGGCTCTCTTTCTCTCTCTCTCTCTCTCTCTCTCTCTCTCTCTTTCTCTGCGGTCTCGCGGGTTCTGGCGCTCTACCCCTCAGCCCCGTCGAGCCGGCTCCTGTCCTCGCTGCTGCTTGCTGCTGCTGCTGGTGACGCACTCTGTGAAGGTCGTGGGTGCGGGATGGCCAATGGTATTAATATTAATAATAGCAGCAGATGACAGGTGCAAGGATGTTAGCTCGTGTCAGGTTGTACCGGTATATATCTCCAGTACTTTACTTGTACTTACGAGCAGTATCATAGATAGACTATTCATAAACTCTTTCTAAAGTAAGTCGCACACCGTAGACGGCCAAAAAGCAAAAACATATTCCCCTGATCTTCTGGTTTCCTCTCTCAATTACCTCTTGAAAGGCAGCACTTACACGAAGTATGGCCTACTACCAAGGAATGCGCTGGTTACCTGTCCCGGTTCCGCGCTCTTCTTGTTTTCGGGGTAGAACTTCCTTATATTTTTTTGGGCCTCATGCTTTCGGATAGTGGCCCCTGGTAAATAATGCCTACATGAGCATTGGAAACCCACTTTTTTTGCCGAGGAGCGCAGTATATAGCCCAACAGCAGCAGCAGCAGGGCAGGACGTCCTCGGCAAAAAAGAGGGCGTCCATAATAGTATTACGGGGGACCATAGTAAATTGGACCCACGGTACAAACAATAACCTATACCTGGTATATTTTACTATTTTTACTACGACGGTATTTGGTTCTATTTACTTTCCCCCCCCCCCTGTATTTGTAGCGTAGGCAGCGTGCTACGTTTAAGGTGTTGCCATCCAGCAGCACCGCCCAGAGCACCGTTCGCCGTCCAACAGACACAGTAGTAGAGTTAGTCAGAGTATACGCAAAACAGAGCGATTTTTTAATAGCAACGCATATTCTAAAAAAAAATAAAAAAAAAAGGAAAAGAATTCGATTTATTTCCCGGCGTTTTTACGCGGGTGGCTGTAGCTTTAAAGATTATTGCGTGTTTTCCCCATCGAGGTGCCCTCAGCAACGCCGCCACCTCGAGCGCTATAAGTTGGATGCCCAGCGTGTTAATAGCCGCACCCAAAAGAAAACATCAAGAGCTATCCATAATATATTTCAACTCGACTCAACTCATCGGGGTGCATGATATATCAAGCAAAGGGCACAAGGAATCTTCTTCGTCGCTGCTGAAAGCAACACCACACGTGCATCGTACAAAAACTATATTAAAAAATCGATGTGGCAGTGTCCGCAGTGTCCCCGATGCCGAACTATGAAGTCATGCAGCAAGCGTTTTATTTCCCTTGCTTCCCAGGTGCCTCTTTTCAAGGTGCCACTCGACGCCCGTTCGATCGCGGGGAGGGCACTCACCCCACCACAGTAGCAGCAGCAACAGCAGTAAGCAGCACCAGCAGCCTCAAGCTTACTAGGTTTGAGGATGTTGTCATCGCCGTCTTTGTTTGCCTCGTCTGTTTTGCTCGTACTTGTGCTCATTTTTACGTACGAGTAGTCGTATGATACCTCGAGTACTTACCACACACAGCTCACGGGGCCTTACTTTTCAACTCTGGTGGTGTACATGGCAAGCCCTGGTCATACTCGTCAGGGGCTGCCTCCATCTGGAGCAGCTGCGTGCACACTGCTGCGAGCTGCGGGGGCGGGGCTGGCCTCGTCCAAAAAACGACTCGTACCGACGAAACTCTCAAGATGCCCCTGTTCCCTTTTTGTGGGTGATCCAGGCCTATGAAACCCTACTTGAATCAAGTCAAATCAATGCGACACGAAAACCTACGGCGGCTAAAAAGAGCGACACGTTTTCCGACGGCGTGCGTGAACACTAAAAATGACTGCGATCCATCCCCTGTGTACATAACGCCTCATTTGCGGCTGTAACCGTGGGGTTGTTTTGTCACTGCGATTTTTGCGGTTATGTATACATATCATACGCGCATCCCGGATGTGTACCTGGCATGTACCCAAGGGCGGGTATAAATTGTATGATGCCTGGTACTGCTGTCTGCTGCTGTGTATATACTGCTGTTACTGGTATCTGTGAAGGAAAACCTCAAACCTACACTGAGCACTGAGCATTGAGTGCTTGAACAGGGCGAGGGCTTTATTTCTGTTCCTATTAATAATAATACTGCTTACCTGTGTTCTGTAAATAACAGTAATACTCTCAGTACACGAATGACGTCGTATACTGAATTTATGTTCCCATAAAAATAATACTATTACGACTACGTACGAGTACGAGTACCAGGTATTAAATAGCAGATAAGGGTTGAGTAGGATGTACGTATATATAAGAGTACAAAGTAGCAGTTGTGGTAGCACTGCCATTAATAGTAGTATAGTAGTATAGTATTAATAGTAGTATTAATAGTAGTAGTAGTAGTAGTACAGCAGTTTTAATAATAGTACGAGTATTAAAATACAGTAGTACGTAGTTGCACTCGTAGTACTCCTTTGGACGAACTTGTAGTTGAATGTACTGCTGCTGTAGTATCAATAGGAGCAGCACCTGCTACTACAAGCAGTACTTCTAACTGCTGACTGCTGTATATTCCATGCTGTACGTGGTGTACTCGCTCTGGTACTACAGGTACGAGTAGTACGAGTATGTCAAGCAGCAAGTACATACTGGCTGCAGTACCGGTAGCAGCAGCAGTAGTGCAGTAGGGCAGTACTACTAACTACACTACAGTTGTATTACGAAGCAGCAGTATCATAGCAAGCGGTTTTTTGTGCTGGAATGCATCGGGCAGCAGCACCTACGCACTTACAGCAGCAGCAATCAGCGTGGACGTAATTTCCGCCCGACCACGTGCGCAAAGCAGCAGCAGACGCAGCAGTACCGGTAACACTCGATACAGCCGGTATAAGCTACGTAACGAGCAGTATACTGGTCATACTGGTATACTGGCATACATAAGGGTGCCTTGTCCTGCAAAGCAACAGAGTGCACAACCCACAGACACCACAACAATGCGCAGGACGAGCTTCAAAAGCTTGCGCAACTGCAGCACCACATCTGGACCTTGCTGTTCTGAGGTGTGCCCCGTGTAGTTGCCGCGTAAAACCCCGCTGTACATGGCGTGCTGCTGCCTAGTTCAGTGCTCTCTGGCTTGACGTATTAGGTGTATAAAAAAGGTACGAGCACGAGAGGAGTACATACACGAGTGCTGTATACACCTACGTGTCCGGAAATTTAAAGACCTTTTGATTACTAAATATGAATTCAAACCGATCCTTATATTTTCGGACAGTTTGGTACGTCTATGGTGGGGGGGGGGCGGGGTTGCTTTGTTCTGGAAGCAGCACTGGTTGCTTGTGAACACTCGTACTTTTGGTCAGTACTTTCGCTTTTGCGAGCTATTGGTCTTTACTGACTGTACCCCGGACAATACAGCAAGGGCAGTCTCACGGATCTCGCCACTCGCCTCTGGTCCAAGCGTGTCCCCGGAGAGGAGGAAGCCTGTAGCCGGCCTGCAGTGGGAGCAACGTCGATCTGCGGCAGTGCAGAGGCGGAGCGCTTCCTTGGCTTGAAGTGCGTTTGAGCAGACCACAAGAAGAGAGACGAGAGAGAGAAGTTTTTGTTCACCGCGTGATAAAAAAACAAATAGTGTACAAAAAGTTGGGTCCTATTGTAACCGGCGTTTTGTGTTCGGTAAACAGGGGACAGATGAAATGCGGCGCAATTTTTCTATTCGTGTGCCGGTTCGACGATTTATTCGGCCGACTAAGACACTCGACGAGCTCTAAAGAGCTCGACGAGTTTACGAGTTTACGAGTCCGTACGTAGCGCGCTGTGTTTGAAGTGTACACAATCTGCAAGCAGTGTATGCAGTAGACGATTTCGCAGCGAGGGTGTCGTAGCTACGAATATATTGTACGTACGAGACGCGCTGCGACATTTTATTTGCACGCAAGAAAGAACAGAAAAATATAGATACGTAAATGATGCTGGCAACGTCGACGTTTTAGACCGCACATATTCGTAGTATGCCCAGGTGGGGCGGCCGTTAGTTGGAATCACCCGCACCAGCGGCTGACTGGCTTGCTTGCAGGTAGCGGTAGAGGGTACGTAGAGAGGAGAAAGGATAACGGGAGACAACGGGCGGAAAAACAGAAGGAGGCGGCCCTCTTCGCTTCGTTCGTTGCTGGTTGAGCAAGAAGACGCCTGTGGCCCAACGAACGCCTATTAATAAAAGCCAGAGAACATCAGATCATACATCATGGCAGAGCAGGCGCATTTGCCCAGAAGAAGCAGCGAGCAACCCAGAAGAACCAGCAGCCCCATAAATGCGGAACGAGTCGACAGCGCACCTGGCGCAGCAACAACAGCAACAACGACAGGGCGGTCCCGCTCCCTTTCGCCTTCATCCGAGCGTGCAGGTAAGGCAGATATGGGGGGGTGGGTGCTGGTGCCCCACAGCATTAACCACCAGAGCGACACAAAACGTCGGGGGAGCACGAGGGAGGCTCTCCGATTGGCATAACATACACATAGAACATGCTCATATCGAACACTTTTTGTAACATATAAAACGCATGTTGGATATATTGCCTACGAGTGTATACCAGAAATAAGGTGGAATGCAGAGAGATATTTCGAACTTGAAAGTATTGCTATCATATGATGCGTACTCGTACAGTACTCGTAGTAGTACGAGACCGCTGAAGCTAGCTGTTCTCCCAAGCTTCTCGGCATCGCGAATGCATCCACGGAGTGCTTTTCTCGAAAACGTCCAGCCGATTAATAAACCGGACGGTCTTTCTCTGGTGACACGGCATGCTGGTATCAAAACACCGACAATGGAGAGCGGAACATTCACATCCCCCCCCCAACTTTTTATCCCACCGCTCCGAGTTTGTGTAAGGATTTTTTTTTGGAAACTACAGTAGATCAGTGCAGCGACTTTCCCATTTCTTGACACAATCAGGTTTGTTGTACCAAACAAAAAAGTATGTACAGAGTACAACGTATGTATGTATATACGAGCACGCACGGAGTCTCGTGTGCATATCGTAGCTCTAATAGACGCGCATTTTTTTAGCAGCACCAATACAACGTCGGTACAACAGCGTCAACGCGACATAGCTCTCAATAGATTCGACTTGCTTTTTTGTGTTTACAATAGCACCATGTACTGTACGTCATACCTTCTGGCGTGTATCACATAATACCCTGACATGCATATTTTTTTGTCTCCCAACGATCTCCGACTTCGTCGTTAGGCGATTTTTGTTTGTTTGTGTTTTGCCCCATCACACCCAAGATATTTTCCCTTGACTCGTACTTCTCCAGCTCCCTCTCTTTCGTGACTCATATTCGACGCCGCACAGAGCGCACTATACTCCCCGCTCCCCACATGAGGGCGGCTTGTAGGCAGCAGGTATACACCCGTGGTATGTGCTCTGAAGCCCCCGGCAAAAGGAGCGAGGTGCACACACAGACGGGCTTCGTTTCTCTGAACCAACGAAGCAACCCTTTTCCACCCCTGCGCCAGGTCAGCCGGCCTCGGCCGCGACGAGGGCGGCGCAGGCGGCGCTGGTGTCGGCCGCAGCGGCGGCACGCGGGCGGGACGTGCGATCCTTGTCTCCTCTTAGTTCTCCTCGTGCGGTTGTAGCTGTTCACCGTTCCCCTCTCGCACGAGACCGCTTTTCCTTGAACAGCGAGTGCCGATCGCCACGGCTCGGCGCTATTCAGGAGGGCGCAGCGAGGCCACCACTTCATCCTCCTCCTCCTCTTCCTCCTCCTCAAGCGCGAGGCCGGCGTAGCGGTTCCCGATCGCCAGCGCTCGACGCTAAGGAGGAGAAGGGCGCGGTGAGGTCACTTTCCCCCCAACCACGGGGCCGCCGTAGCGCGCGCCGGTCGCCACCGGCTGAGGCTAGGGACAACGGTGCGGCGAGATCACTTTCTCCTCAACCACGAGACTGCAACGGCGATTACCGACCTCCACCGCCCGACGCGAAGGAGGAGGGTGCGAGGATATCACGTTATCCTCCCCGTTCTAGAGAGAACACGGTGCCGGCGGTGGCGGCGGCGGCCCCGGGGGCGGTGGTCGTAAACGGCCACGCTGTGAACAATCCTCCTGCGGTCGGGATGGCGGCGGCCGTAAACGGCCACACTACGAACTATCTTCCTGCGGTCGGAATGCAGAATGGGCATGTGAGAAAATAATTATTTGGCGACTGTCGGGAGCGCGCGCGTGTGGCGGATTCATTTGGTCGGGAGCTTGCGTAGCCTTTTGGAAGCGCGCACGTGGGATTGAATTGACTAGCAAGGAGAGGTTCGAAACAGGCGGGGACACGGGTGCGAGTCGAAGAATACACACAGAACCAAACACTTCCCTTGATGATAGAAGAACGAGCTACTGCCCTGAGGTAGCAAATTGCTGTGTTCGCGACAACAAGAGCGATGAAAAAAACGAACCGGCAGTGTTTCGACGACTACGTACAGCCGTCACCTCGCTCTTATCTGCGTTTTCATATTCCTGAAAATAAAACATCTTGCTTAATGCTTACCGCCCAACCTGAAAAGCAGAGCCAATCAAGTCAGTCCACATTCATACTAGCAATATAATACGAGTCCACGCAACCACCCGCCACACTTCACACGTGCCCCCACGTGTTGGGCAAAAACAAACAAAACAAAAACTGACCCGTTTTGGACAGGTCCATGGCGTGAGATACTGGGGTCCGAGCGGCAAGCGACCGCCTGATGGGCCAAAAGACGCTGAGGGCTTTACCCACAGGGGACGCTTTCGCTTTCGAGAAGTCCCCGTCCCCGTGGCCATCCCCGGAGGCGTTCCCGCGGGCGTCCCCCCAAGCGGCGCCCCCGCCGCCATCCCACCAAGCGGCGCCTCCGCCGCCATCCTCCCCAACGGCGCCCCTGCGGCCGTAACCTCGGACAGCTCGCGGCCCATGACCTCCGCTTCTTCCTCATACTCTGCCATGGTGGTCACCGTTAGGTCCGTCTCTCCCCGTGGCGCGGCTACAAATCGCTCGGCGGCGGCGGGCGCCTCCGCCTCTTCCGCCGGTACCTCTTCCGCGCCTGAACAACAACAACAACAGCAGCAGCCGGCGGCGGCGGTGGCGGCGGCGGCGGTGGCGGTGGCAGTGGCGGCGGCGGCGGACGACGACGACGACAGCACGCTATCGTCAATCGCCACCATCTCCGATTTTACGTACAGCGCTCCTCCGTCGGAAGTGAGCGAGTACGACGGCGACCTGAAGTCCGTGCCGGGCCGCCGGGAGAGGGACGCCGCCAGGCTCAAGGGAAAAGGGAAGCCCCCCCCCAAAAGGGAGCAGGAGTGCGTCAGCAGCCTTAGCGGCAGCCCCTGCGAGGACGACGAATCACAAGAAAACGACCCCGGAGAAGGCGTGGAAGAGAAAAAACGGGAGGTGAGCGCAGAATAACGAGTCCAGAGAGCTGTGCTGCCAGAGGAGCCGTTCTCGGTGGTTTCCTCAACCCCACTCCCACCCACCCCCGGCTTGCACACGAAAGCTTTCTACGAGTAGACTAGAGCTCTACTCTACCAGGCTGTCCGCGGCGGGGGGGGGGGGGGGGGAGGTCTGGTTGCCTTCTCCCCCCTCCCCGCTCGCACACAACAATATCCCACGAGTAGACTAGAGCTCTACCAGGCTGTCTGCGCGGTTGTCATTCGGAGAAGGGCACGACTGTTGTTGTGCTTGCTGCTCGGTTGAGACGCGTGCGTGCGCGCGTGCGTGCGTGCGTGCGTGCATGCGTGCGCACTCTCACCAATGGCCGGCAACGGGCATAAAAGTGCCGTGCTGTAAAAAACAGCTTGACCTTGGCCCGCAAAAGAGTATACCATGCAGCAGCAGTTTTGATCGGCACACAACAAAGTTTGTATCCGTGGGCACTTTCTGTTGACTTGATCAAGACCAAGAACAGCGGAAGTTTTGATCTGCACACAACAAAGTTGTATCCGTGGGCCCTTTCTGTTGACTTGATTCAAGACCAACAACAGCAGCGGCAGTATATACACGAGTATAGCAAAACAGTGACCTTCTCTTACCTGTATGATCGAAGATAGGCCGGCTCACGTCTTCAAAAACGGCCGCGACAATAACATAAAACCCACAAGAATATTATTTGGGAACGAACGCCACGGTCCATGAGAACGCCCCCCCCCCAAAAAAAAAAAAAAAATACCGCCGCCGGGGATTGAACGCATGCTACGATAGAGGCGCACCCGTGTTTTTTGCTGAGCTCCTCACTTGAAGAGCTCGACACCTCTATACCTGCAGTAGTCATTTTGGAGGAAAATAGAGGTGCTACGTACCCGATTATACAGTCCCATGACCGGAGCACACAATAAGAAGGTATTGCAACAACAAGAATGGAAAAGTCCGACGAATTTGGGTTAGTTCATAAGCCCGCTCATTCAGAAAAACCGTTTCAGCTAAAAAAGTCCCGCCTCTATCGTAGCAGCAGGTTGTCGGGGATTGGACGCATGCATGCATGCATGCATGCACCACTTTTTGTTTTTTCTGAGGTGAGCAATCCCACGGTAGGGGTACCACTTTTAGGCTCACTATTTTCTGACCGGTTGTGCTTCTCGCGTGAGTAACCACCGGAAACTATTACTATTTTACTGGTATGTTTTTGGGGCTACCGCATTGGAAGGTTTGGTCGGATTGCGCGAACGAATGTTTCCGAAGTCATGTTTCGGGTGAGATATTGAGCTCCTCATGTGAGGAGCTCAGANGTGCACGGCCGTAGTCATATGACCATAGACCCTCGCATCCCTACAATGCCGGGACGGAGCGCGTTGGGTTTTCACCAACCAGGCAGACATTGCTTGCACCAAGCGCGAAACGCCGTGAGGTATTGGGCGAGTCGCATGGAGGGTGAGCTGCATCCTGCTAAGAACCGCCTCTGAGGCGGACTTGCATATGGACGACAGCTTCAATGAGTTACCATAGACCCTCGCATCCCTACAATGCCGGAACGGAGCACGTTGGGTTTTCACCAACCAGGCAGACATTGCTTGCACCAAGGGGGGGGGGTAGGGGATGCGTCCGGAGTGCAGCGTGGTGCTTGTTGCTACTGCAAGCTCTGCAATATGTGCAAGTTCTGCTAGCTCTGCTAGCTTTGCGAGCTCTTCAAGCTCTTCAAGCTCTGCAATCTGCAGCTCTGCGATCTCTACAAGCTCTGCGATCTCTGCGATCTCTGCAAGCTCTGCAAGCTCTACAAGCTCTACAAGCTCTTCAAGCGCTTTCTATGGACGGGTTACGTAGACGCATTTGATAAAGTCGTACTTCTTGTGTTTCGGTGGTTGTTTGCCATACACGGGTCTCAAAAGCCTTTTTTTGGGGGGGGGGGGACTCATGTCGTGCACGACCGTAGTCGTATGACCATAGACCCTCGCATCCCTACAATGCCGGGACGGAGCACGTTGAGTTTTCACCAACCAGGCAGACATTGCTTGCACCAAGCGGAAGCGCCGTGAGGTATTGGGCGAGTCGCATGGAGGGTGAGCTGCATTCCGCTAAGAACCACCTCTGAAGTGGACTTGCATATGGACGACGGCTTCAATTAGTTAATTTAATTTCTGGTGTGGCCACTTCCTGAGAAAGCAATGGGAGCACTATGTAACTGCCTCGCGGGTGCCTTACCATGTACACACTACGTGATACAATCATTCCCCTTGTGTGGAGCAAAGGTTCTCCACCCCGCACAAGTGATCTAACTCGACCGCCAGCTTTGGTGACCGCCAAAAACAAATCAAAAAGAAAAAACGGTACCCTGATTGTCTAGCTCACGCAGTGAGAGGCGTGTTTTACAGTGTCGTTGCCAACCGACGCCAACCCAACCTATACATATATTATATATGTTTTTGTTTTTGGGGGGGGGGGTCAAACCAAACCACCCCCCCCCACCACATTTTCCCTAGTATGAGTAGGGGGCGGGGGGGGGGCTCTGAGCGAATCGAGGGTCATCCCCAAGCATTGATGTGTCCACTCCTTGACGCACACCTCGCAGTGTCGTATATAGAATGGGGGGTTAGTTGATACCTGGTAGCTTTTACAGGGGGCCATAGTAAATAGGACCTACGGTCCACACATAAACCTACATATCTCCCTATTTTTTCGAGCAATTTTTGGTTCTATTTACCATGGTCTCCCGATGCCGATGATGCCGCGGTGACGAGCTCCCAACCCCTGATGCCTCGCAGGAGTCGCTACGAGCAGCGGCCGACCGTGCCGAGCGCTCACTTTCCCCTTTTCGTATATCATGCAGCAAGGAGGTGCTGAGAGTCTATGCCTCGAACTGAGCCAGGGAGGGGTGTACTGCATATTCATGCATGGCCGTATATAGTCGTATGACCATAGACCCTCGCATCCCTACGATGCCGGGACGGGGCATGGCGGGTTTTCACCGACCAGGCAGACATTAGCCAGGGGGGGGGGGTACTCATCATTTGTTGCTTGCCTTAGTCATTTGACCTTTGACCACGCAGGGGGGTGTACTCGACATTCATGCATGGCTGTAGTCATAGCCAGGGGGGGGGGGGGGGGGGGAGAGGGCCCGATGCAACGGAATCACCCTCGAGGCGTTGTTCACGGGCCCGGTAAAACCGGTTCCACAATTGAAACCCCCCCCGTCAATGGTTTAGGGAGAGGGTCGGCCTTAATTTTTTTGTTGAAATCGCAGCATGCAGGCCCGCTCCTTTTCGTCGCGACGAAGCTCCCCAAGAGGTGGATCATTTATATGTGCGTCGTATTGTCCTCCGGGAGATGCATGCCCTTTTTTTTTCCCCCATCCCATTAATTTTCTTCGCCCTTCCTTTCTCTCTCCTCCCTCGTAGTCGTCACTCAGACCCGGGGGTCACAAGGTAGGCTCTTCTCCCTCCTCCCCCACCACGGTTTTTGCCTTGCATTTTTATCGCGACAAGACTGCATCATCAGCCCTTTCTTTCCGTCGTCAACTCTCGTCGAATTATGCTCGCACCCACGCTATTATATTCGTTTTCGACAGTAGTCGGTTTCATTTGAGAATACAAATCTCCATACGTACGGAGACTCGAACCCTCGACCTCTAACCTAACAGCCTTCGTGGTTACCTGTTAGACCACCGGGGCGACCGGCCTGGCTTATACAATAAAAACTATATCCTTAACGAGGAATAAACACATAACACGCGCGAACGGCTTATTATAAAATCGAGTAGTAACTACCAGGCTCCTATTAGTACATCACGAAGCCTACACCAATACCACAAATAACACATAGAACAAAAATTCTACGCAGCTCGCAAAGTTGAGTATCTACTATTCAATCGGTTGAACTCGCAGCTGACGTATTTATAATAATTTTATTTCATACCTGGTATATTGTTGTACTATATATACGTATATACTTCGTATGTAAGAAGTATAAATGTATGTACATATCTTATGTCTCTGCGCTGTTTTACCCGCTGCGTCCAATTACCTATCATGGGCGAGAGGTCGCTTATGGAAACGGTGGTTCCTTGACCGAAAAAACTGACAGCAGCAGCTGCTGTGTGTGCGTTTCCTACCCCGGCGCTGTTCTTGTTGACTCCTTTTTCCAGCGTGGCAGGCACCTCGGCGAACTTCCCATCCGCAAGCCCGGCCCCAGCGAGCACCTTCTTAAGTCCATTTACCGGCAGACCAACATACTGCTGTACCAGGTAAGAGATGGATGCCAGTAGCGGGAGAGGTGGTGATGGGGGGGAGGGGGGGCGGCGGTGTACTCATGTCGTGCACGGCCGTAGTCGTACGGCCATAGACCCTCGCATCCCTACAATGCCGGGACGGAGCGTGTCGGGTTTTCACCGACCAGGCAGACATTGCTAGCACCAAGCGCGAAGCGCCGTGAGGTATTGGGCGAGTCGCATGAAGGGTGAGCTGCATCCTGTGCTAAGAACTGCCTGTGAGGCGGACTCGCATATGGACGACAGCCTCCAATAAATTGATTTCATTTCTGGCAGGGGGTCTGGGTGGTGAGCTAAGTATAATAAACATATAAGCTGTTTTTTAGGGTGATCGTATGTGTTGTATTTGTACTATTAATAGTATGCTTCGTATAGTAATAGCTACTGTGCAATGTTTACGTTATACCACTATGACCCGAAATATTAAGAGTGTTTCGATTGGATGTTAATGTACAACTGTTTGTTACATTCCGGGTCAGATTGGCAGCTACGACACGTGCTTGATACGGTACAGGCAACTCCATTAGTTTTATGAGGTATCATCACTTACTATAGTGTCTGAGCTCCCCCTCCCTACCTCGCGCAAAAACTGGCAACCAAGAAGAAAAAAAAACGAATATATTTTCCACGTCCTGCTATTAACAGTGAGTAAAAAACAGTCATGATTGCTCCAACGATAAGGCGCGTGCCTTATAAGGCGCGTGCCTTATAAGGCATGCCTTATAAGGTATGCGCCTTATTGGGTAAATTTCCTCTGTTAAGGACTCCCGTCAGACATATTTGTTTGGCCAAAACAAGGGCTACCTCCGTATATCCTAGCACGATATCCAATAAAAGTACTTTTTAGAGCTTCGATCTGGCATTGACGTATATCATGCTCACCTCGAGGCTCATGCTAAACCCTGCAATAACCAGGGCTGTACGCGGGTCAGGAGGTGCTCAAAATGTCACGAGTCGGGTCCGGCCCGGTCAGGAAGTGTTGAAAATCTCACGGGTCGGGTCGGGTCGGGTCAGGTCAGGTCGGATCAAGAGGTTTTCAAATCTCGCGGGTCGGGTCGGATCGGGTCAGGAGGTTTCCAAAATCTCGCGGGTCAGGTCGGGTCAGGTCAAGAGGTGATACAAAATCCCACGGGTCGGGTCAGGTCGTGACCCGCGAAAAAACGGGTCACTCGCGGGTCGAGCCAGCATGACCCGCGAGTTGTTTTATGCCGACCCGCGGGGTGACCCGCGCATCCAGCCCGCGGATCCGACACTCATAAAAAACTTCCCGCCTTCTTGCCCAACATGTTCTCTTGTATCCGTACTCAGTTATCCCCCTTTGGTATCATGTTCGAACATTTGAAACACCGCCAAATGTATATACGCACGTCGACACCGATCCAATCCCACTACGTACAGCCAGGCCATATATCGCTGCGGGGTACAAACATGTTTTTTGTTTTTGTTTCTTTGAAGTGTTGACCCACGGGCCGGATCCGCGGGTCGAACCGACGGGTGACGACGAACAGTCTCGCGGGTTGAGGTGGATCGACCCGCGACTAACCCGTATCTCACGGGTCAATCGGAACCTGGCGGGTCGGGTCGGGTCGGGTCGGGTCGGGTCGGGTCGGGTCGGATCAGGAGGTGTTCAAATGATCACGGGTCATGCAGGGTCGAGTCAAGTGGTTTTCAAATCTCATGGGTCGGGTCGGGTGGGGTCAAGAGGTTTTCAAATCTCACGGATCGGGTCGGATCGGGTCAGGAGGTTTCCAAAATCTCGCGGGTCAGGTCGGGTTAGGTCAAGACACCTCAATTTTTTCGCGAGTGGGGTCAGGTCAGCTGACCCGACCCGACCCGACCCGACTCGACCTGACCCGCGAACAGCCCTGGAAATAACGAAGCTACTAAGGGTCGTTGTTATCGGAGAGTTTTTTTTTTCATAATGGTGAAATATAATTCCATATTTTGTGAAATAATTCCCAAATATATGACATATAACAGAGAGCAAAACATCAGGAAAACTAAATTTCCCAAAATTGAAAATTACAAGGCCAGGTTCTGTAGGGTACCTACAGAACCATACCCGGGGTATTTACCCGGGAAATACCCTACAGAGAACTTCTGTGAGTTCTGTAAGGGTTTTATACCCGTACCTGGAACTTCTGTAAGTTCTGTACGACCTTCATACCCTACAGAGAACTTCTGTAAGTTCTGTACTCCCCGTTTCACAATACCCGGGGTACCGGTACAACGTGTTTGTACCTGCCCGGAACTTCTGTGAGTTCTGTAAGACACCCATACCCTGACCCTAAATCCACAAACCCTACAGAACCTGACCTTGGAAAATTACACTGTATCACAATTTTTTTTATTGAAAACAAGCTCTAGGATAACAACGTCCCTAAATAACCTCTCGCTGACCTTGAATCGAGACATCAAGATGTATCGTAGCTGTTCACTGCACTAGGCCGGTGCTCATTGAACGCACGTGCGGTTCCAAACTAAAAATTGGCGAGTGTTTAGAAATCCAAACTGACAATGGGCTTTTTTTTCGGGCCATAATGCTTTAGCTCGTGCCCCTGGTTCTTCCCCACACCGCAAAAAAAAAAGAAGCAACGAATTGTAAAATATATCAAAATAGCTACTTTAATCAATCCCTCCGCTTAGAAAGGGTATGCCGCGCGCGCCACGCCTATGCACGTCATGCCATACACAAGCAAACAAGGAAGCAAGTAAAAGCGCCGAACGGAACGGACGAAGAATCCGACCTTTCTCCATCCCTTTTTCACTACCCGACTTTACGGTGGTATAAACGTACGTACTTTCGAAGCTTTCGTGAATCGCTTTCGGTCGCAAAAAAAAACGCTACGAAAAATCCACACCTCGGGACAGATCATGATCTATCTATCTATCTATCTATCTATCTATCTATCTATCTATCTATCTACCTATCTATCTATCCATCTATCTATCTATCTATCCATCTGTCTATCTATCTATCTATCTATCCATCTATCTATCTACCCATCTGTCTATCTATCTATCTATCTATCTATCTATCTATCTATCTATCTATCTATCTATCTATCTATCTATCTATCTATCTATCTATCTATCTATCTATCTATCTATCTATCTATCTATCTATCTATCTATCTATCTATCTATCTATCTATCTATCTATCTATCTATCTATCTATCTATCTATCTATCAATCCATCTATATATCTATCTATCTATCTATCTACAGATCATCTAGCTCCTCGCCTGACGTTGTGAGGGGTTGGGCAGGATCTGCATATAGCGTAGTACAGATCCAACCCAGGAAACATGTGCTAGATCGTGCAGATTGTCCGGGTCCCACCCAGCGAAATGAGGTAGACCATGACAAGATCGAGAATAGATCTGATCTGCCTTGAAAGGTCTACTGCTTATACTATAGATCATGAAGTCGGAGCCCATGCTTTTCCCGAGGTGGGGGAAACAGGTCCGCCCTTTCTCCATCTTTTTTCATTGCCCGAGTATATATCATACTGGTACGTACTATCATACCGGAGTTTTTTTTGTGATAATCACTTTCGGCCGCAAAAACGCTTGCCGCCACCGCCGCCGCTGCCCGCCGCCACTGCCGATGATGATGATGATGATGATGATGATGATGATGATGATGATGGTGGTGATGATGATGATGATGATGATGATGATGACGATGACGATGACGATGACGATGATGATGATGATGATGATGGTGGTGATGGTGATGGTGGTGATGATGATGATGATGATGATGATGATGATGATGGTGGTGATGATGATGATGATGATGATGATGATGATGATGGTGATGATGATGATGATGATGACGATAATGACGATGATGACGATGACGATAATGACAATGATGACGATAACGATGACGATGATGATGCTGATGCTGCTGATAATGACGATGCTGCTGCTGGTGATGATGATAACGATGATAACGATGATAACGATGATAACGATGATGATAAAGGTCGGTTCGCTCGGACCCATGCACGAAGAAGAGCTGAACGTCGCGGCGATCGGCAGCCAGCCCGACCAACCGATGGGGTCGTCGTCATCGTCATCCTCGTCAAGTTCCGCCAACAACGCCTCAAGCGGAAAACGGGAGTTGGACAAGAAGAAGGGCCCCGAAGAAGGGGGGAGGGGGGGCGCTAAAGCGGGTGCTAAAGCGGGCGCTAAAGCGGGCGCTAAAGCGGGCCCTGAAGCGGAAGCGGACATGGTGCCGTGGGGGAAGGCGGCTCTCTGGCCGACGTTATCGAAGCTTGACACCCTGGCTAACGAGGCAAGTACATAGGGGGTGTTAGTTTGGGAACAACAAAAGTATGGACGGCGTGCGTACGTATGCTTCGGAGGGGGTTGGGGAAAAAAAAAATGTTGTCTATTACGGGGGACCATAGTATATAAGGGACCTGCGGTACACACGAAAAAAAAAACACCAATCTGTCCCGAAATATAAGCACCATTTATACATGAATATTGAATTAAAATGTGCTTATATTTCGGGACAGAGTGGTATGTATTTACCTATTTGTACTACATCAACAATATTTGGTCCTATTTACTCTCAGGTCCCCAGTAACAGAATATCATGAGTTAATGGGAATAGTGGTTGGCGAATGATCAACATTGACGTCGGTCGTGTTACGGGAAGCATCCCCTTGTGCTCCGAGGTCCTATAACTCCGGGTCATTTACTAAAATATGGAACAATGTCTCCTGCTCGCCGTGACAGTCGCAATGCAATAAACTTCATTCAGTGATTGTCTCGTTTTTTCGAACTGATAATCTGAACTCTTTCCTTCTCTTCTGCCCACCAGCCGACCCCTGGCGTGGGGCCTACTGCAGCATCGTCTCGTCGACAAACGACGACTCTCTTTAAGTTTTCCCGTTCCACAACCGCCGAATACAATACAACTCCCGCGTGATCAGATGCACACGGAGATCGCGAGGTTCAAGCCCGCAGCCGCGAACCTAGAGTCCGAGCTTCGCCGTTACAAGGAGAAAAACAGAACGCTCTCGGAAAAGTGAGGCAGGCAGCGGGGGATGAAGGGGGGGGGGTGGGCAGGGGGGGTAAGGGAGGGAGGAGAGAGGAAGGAGAGGGAGAGAGGGAGGAGGGAGGGAGGGAGGGAGGGAGGGGGAGGGAGGGAGGGAGGGAGGGAGGGAGGGAGGGGGAGGAGGGAGGGAGGAGGGAAGATTTTAAGAGTGGCGGGGCGCGCGGCGGGGGGGGGGGGCACCGACACTCTTTACATTTTTTAGTGTGAACAAATCGTAACATCAGCCGTCGACGAAAAGTTAAGGCAAAAGTACCGGTAACTGAGAGATTATTTTTTTGTTTACTTCGTATTGCTTGCTTTTCGAGGGTCAAGTATTATGTACGAAATGTACACGGTGACAATAATTGAGTTAAAACATCCCTTGATCCTACAGTCGCGAGGGGTGACAGCTTTCCCTACCGCCGTTCCCTTTTGCGCCACTAAAACGAGCTTCGCCCAGCCGATGGGCGTCGCAAGCGTAGTTTACCGACAAGTCCGGCCGACGACGCCGACGCCATTTTGTTTTGATGTCTCTGTTCCCTGCCACGATGACTACGTACAGGCTGGCCTCTGGTGTGAAGGAGCTCGCGTCCATAAGCGCTAGCCTTGACGCCGAGCGCGAAAAGAACAAGACCCTGTTTTTCGCCAACCGCAGTCTACAGTGGCGCTACCGACAGCAGCAGCAGCAGCAGCAGCAGCAACACCAACAGCAGCCAGTACTGCCCCAGCAGCAGCAGCAGCAGCAGCAGCAACAACAGCAGCCAGCACTGCTCCAACAGCAGCAGCAGCAGCAGCAGCAGCAGCAGCAGCAGCAGCAGCAGCAGCAGCAGCAGCAGCAGCAGCAGCAGCAGGCACGCCGTCAACAGTCACCACGGCAGCAACAGCATCACCAACAACAGCAGCAGCAGCAGCAGCAGGGAACATCGCGCCGACAGCAACAAATTTCTGCACGTGCGCCGCCAGACGACACAGCAGGCCAGCCCGACACTCCCCGGCCAAACCAGCAGCAGCAGCAGCAGCAGCAGCAGCAGCAGCAGCAGCAGCAGCAGCAGCAGCAGCAGGAACAGAAGCAGGAACAGCCAAGGGCAATGCAGACGACTACGGGCGCTGGAGCGACGAAAGCGCCAGTCTTCACAAGGAGGCCATCCGCCTCGCACCCTGGGGTTGCCGAGACACAGCAGTCCCCGGCCTTCAACGAAGCCACGGGTGCAGCCCTTGAAGGGCTAACTGCGGACGCCAGCGGCCGGAGCACCCCCAGACAACAGCAACAACAACAAGAGGGTCGTCCGACAAGCCCCACATCTTTCGGCAACAGCCCGTCGCATCGTCCCCCCCAGCAGACGTGGGGGTGGTCACCTGGTGGTACGGGGGAAGCCGTAGGTGCAAAGGCGGCGGTGCCCCCCGCCCAGCAGCCGCAGGCACAGCAACCAACACCGCCACTACTAGCACCACCGCCCCAGGCGCAAGCGGGGGCGATCGGGCAAAGCGGGGGCGGGCTGGCGGCGAGTTACGGCCGGCGCCAGTCGCAAGAATTGTTGATGCACCCGCCCGTGTCGATGGCCGCGGCTGCACCACCCGATGCTGCGGCGGGAGAGTTAGTGGGGCCAATTCACCCGTACGGAGTTTCAAGCTCTCACCAAAGCCCACTCGCCGGAATGCACGCGCAGGGGCGGGGGGCCGGGGGCGCGGGGGGGGCCGCAGCAGCCAGCAGCTGCAGATACAGATGCAGATGCAACACCAGCACATGCAGCAACAGCAGCAGCAACAGATGCAGCAGCAGCAGCAGCAGCAGCAGCAGCAGCAGCAGCAGCAGCAGCAACAGCAACAGCAGCAGATGCAAATGCAGCAACAGCAGCAGCCACAGCAGCAGACGCAGCAGCAGCAGCAGCAGATGCAGCAGCAGCAGCAGATTATTCAGCTGAGGATTCTGCAGCACCAGCAGCAGTTTCACCACCACCAGCAGTCACGGCAACCCAACCACCAGCCGCAGCATCCGCAGCACCAGCAGCCGCAGGATGCGCGGAACATCAACCGGCAAGAGGTGAGCCCTTCGTCGTCGACCGGGCGTTTTCTAGCGAAAGGACGCGCGTTTATCCACCGACCCGGGTTTGGTAGGAGATCAACAACAACAACCGTGTTACAGTAGTCCGCCCATTTGCACATACTCCAACCAAGTCTAGGTGAACCAATCTATAGCGCCGCATAATATTTCTATACGTTTG